>CM032762.1:10184136-10533605 GCA_019155195.1 Avicennia marina | reverse complement strand
TACTTGTGCCCATCCGGCTGAAATTAGATTTTGTAGGATTGTATTTGACCCTAGAGGACAAACACGTGAATTATGGACAATCTGCCTTCAAGAGAAGGGGTTTAATGTGATCTTGAACCTATTAGAGATATTGCAAAACTGGAGTGTGGTATTTTCATTGTGCCTTAGTATTTTTGAAGGGGGTGTATGAAGTTTGACTTCAATTTTGGACTTGAAGTGGCTAAATTGATGTTGAAAGGTGTTGAATTTAGGATCACTTCAGATCAAGCTTATGGCTACTGGATCAATTTAGAGCATTTTGGGGCATTCTGGATTTGCAATTGTAGATTTCCTAATCAAGCAGATCGGCAAGGGATTAACTTAGGCAAATCTTAAAGTTTCAATAATTACGATCACATGTCCTTGCGATTGAGTGCAAACAGTGATGTGATCGACAGTAAAAAATGGACAAACAATTTCACATACACAGATCGCAGTTTGAATTAAGTGAATATGTCGAGTTTGATCGCATGGTCAACCTAGATCAATTGCGCTGTAAGCCAGAAGGCCAATTTTGACCTCTTTTGAAATTTTCAACCGTTGGAGCTACTTTTGGAGGTCATTTTTATCATTTCCATTGTATTGTATCTGATTTGAGCATACAGCACTATTTATACTTTCTTACATTTGTACAAAAAATGAACCATGTATGTTTGAAACTTGAATGTTGAATGAAGACTAGTTCTTCTTTCCTTCCATGCTTGGTGTTTGTTTGTGTTTAAGTGAATTAACATCCAAACTTGAGTATCAAATCGGAATATTTGACTTACTTTCAATGGTTCGTGGCCAACAGCTCTACGGATAGTTGTTTGGATTTCATTGGCTATTTTCATTCCCATTTGTTGTAAGAGATTGTTCCACGTAAGATACGTTCTTACTTTGTAATTTGGATTCAATCTCTCAATTTATCTTTGATTTTTCCTTGTTTATTTTCTTGTTTCATTTTCCATGAATTTCTCGAAGAATTTCCAGCCATTTCCAATCCTTACTTCTACCAATTCATTTCACATTTCATTATTCCAAATGAGGAAATGGCTACACAGTATTTTTATTTATTAATTACATTATGGCATTCCACTCTGTAAAGCCCTCGACGAACAGGTCACTTTGACAAAATCATAACTAAAATAAAATTAAAAATTAAAAAACCCCTCGAGTCATAATATTAATATTGTTAGCATCTTTTTCAAAGACAGTCTTAATTGTCACCTTTGCAATTTTCCTTAAGAAAGCGAAAGTACAAAAAAGACCGGAAACTTTAATGGGGACAAAGTTTCGAACTGGTTCGACATGACTTTTCAACATATCATTTTTCAATTAATTTTTATTTAATTATATTTAAATAAGTAACTTGAGAAGTATATTATTTTCCCTTCAAGTTTTTTTGGTATGATCTAAGGGATAGTAAATAAAAATATATTTTGTTCAGCAGAAATTGTTATTATTATTTTTAGATTGTATCAATATATTCTTAATTATTTTTCCTCCAAATCCTTTTTATAAATGTTTATAGTCTTCATGAATTATTTGCTCCCGTAAACCTTGTTTACTCAAAAAAAAAAAAAAAAAAAGGAAAAAAGAAAAGATAACGGTCAGAGTGGTTTATGTAGATCTTATTGAAATCTACTCTGCATAAATAGCGGTTGCGTGTCAACGTGCAACACTTCTTTTATTAACTTCGATGACGTCAGGGATGACAAGCATAGACAAATAACATGTCCCTCGTATTAATGTCATCAGGGGAATAAGAACCTGAATAAATATTAAACAGAATATGATGAAATTATATGTCACATAATTAGAAAAATAGTTAAAATGAAGAATCTGTTTTGATATTTCATGTTTTTTTTTTCTTTTTATTATCTTTTTCAAATTAAAACACAAAAGATTTCTTCTAGAACCTTCGATTCATTTTTCGCCTTGTACGCTCTTCACTGTAGCCAAAGGACTAATAATTAGATGCAAATATTTACAGCACGTACTTAACTCTCTGGAATTTATGCAATATATTTAGTAAAAATAAAAAATTTAGATTTCGAAAATATATTACTAGAATAAGACGAAATCAGAAATCTTCTGAATGTAGTTGCCTTTATTAAGGAAAAAGAAAAAGAGAAATAAAGACTAAGAACAATGCACAAGTGCATCACCCTAACGGAGAAAGCTTAAAGTAAAATATCAGATAACACTCTCTGTATCATATGCAATCGCAGTAGTTGCAATGGACTCACACGTCCCACCGGAAAATGCATAAAATGATCACCATCGCCGTGATTCATTGAGGTTCTACATATGGGTCATCAAGAAAAGGCTTTGGAACACACTGCTTCGATCAGATTGTGAGATTCTCTTGAATGGCTGTAAATGTTCCTACTATTTTGCCACCCATATCTGGAAACGTTTCGCAGCCAGGAAGAGGCCTCACCCTTCCCACCCTGTTGACTTCAACCGGATACTTGAGTAGGTGGCCTCGCATTTCGCTTGTTTCGCTGGCCGCAAACTGATTCCAGTTATGCTCGCCCATCCATCTCACACGTCTCATGCAGTCCAGACTCTGCGGTTGCTCAAAGCATTGCTCTAGAGTGCCCGTGTGCTCCGCCCAGAGCGACATCCTAAACCCGTAGATCTGGAGCAGCACGCAACAATTTGGTCATATCAAATGTGAGTATGCGGTCGGTCACTTCCAGTTGACAGCAATACATAACTCAAAAGGGTGATCAACACACTATGCTCATATTAAACAATCCAATCCCGGTGGATGGTGTTTTAGAGAACTGAGTAAGCAAAATACTAAGTAGCCATGTTTGCATTTATGGGCCACTGCTGAGCCTGATTGAAAAAGCTAACATGATTAATCTTTACCTGTCCGTGCGGGTTAGCATGCCTGTTTGCCCATGTATAATGAGGTTGATATGCACCCATGGCGATTTCAGTGTCCCTGGTTCCTTCCAGAGAGCGTTGATTGATGTTAGCAGACCCCATTATCACATATTCGTCGTCCACTATCATTCCCTTTGAGTGGACATAGATCATGAAGCGCCGGTTTTTCTGAGTGAGCGCCTGGACACAACCACAAAATATTCTAAATTCAATGGGAACATGTCAAATGGCAAGTAACATTGTGGAGTGCATGACTAGTTAGAGTTCAAGAGAATTCACTTGTGGAGTGTTTCCACGAGAGCCTTTCGTATCTATCTCGCCTTCAGCCTCACGATTCCCAAGGCAAAAGAAATTCAAATAATCCAGCGGTTCGTACTCTTTCTCCAGCCCCACCTCTTCCAAAGCCTTGTAGATGGTTTCATACATCATTTGCATTGTATTATACTGCAGGCACGCAAAACATTATCATTAGAAAATAAGAGACAAACCAACTTCCCAGATAACAGCATCCTATCAGCAAAACTTATAAAAGTCACACAAATAGTTATAGCTCTTGCTGCTTTCGTATTGTTTCTGGATGCCATCAAAATTTGCATTCCATATCTTGATCACTTCCTGAACTTGAATCAAAATTTCCTACAGGAGTAAGATAAATGCCATCCATCTACTTACGAAATTAATATAATTAAGCGTTTTAGCTCAGGGTTAAAATTTACCTGCCAAAACAGAATTCTTTGAGTGGGAGCACTGGTAGGAACTCCCTCTGGCCACATTGGAATGACGATGTATACAGAAAACCTCTCCCTCGCTCTGATCTTGTTAGCAACTTTCAGAGCAATTTCCATAGGAATTAAATTGTTTGCACCTGAAAACAAGGGAGGGGAGTTAAACTTCACCTTGACAACAGCCGTTGTTAGGCAAAAAAACATGAGTTTCTCACCCAAATCCCTGTAATTAGCCCAGTTGAATGATGAGCCAAGGAAGTACTGGTTTTCAATGTAAATGAAATGTTGTGCCGCACGAATTGCCTTAACATAAGCAGTATGTATGCTCATGTCTATCAACACATTCTTCCCGCACACCAAGTTCTGTTACAATGTAGGAATGTCTTTAGGTCATTCACCATTGCAATAAAATTGATAAGTACTAATGATGAAAAAGAACTAGATATTTACCCTGCTTGGAGCCTCTTTTGGATCCTTGGGGAAACCTTTAACAGAGTTTGAGTCAATAGAACGGAAAATCTGCATATTGTCATACATTTAGCCCCATGCTCATAGCATAGTTTCAAACCTCAACTTTTTCATACCTGCACATGCCAACCCTCTAGATCACCTTCTCCTTGGCTGGCAACCTCATTTATCTCCAACATGTCAGGAATTCTGTCGAACTTGAGCAAGGAATCATCCTGTGCTGATTTCATTTTCTTAAGCCCATGTCGCTTTGAGGCCTTTGACCAACGCTCTTCAAAGTTTCTCAGTACGTCATATGCCGCTGGACCATCAATTTTACAATGCAAATCATGCCATGGCTCTCTTGGACAACCAGCAGTAGGCCCCTGTTCGGCTACAACATGTATTAGAAAGAGAAAGAGAGCATATATATATATATATTACACGACTTCAATCATTAATTCACAAATTCTGGTATCTGTGTCTTTTTGTTACAACTCAGCACCACATGTTATTAGAAATAGAATCTATTCATTTCAGCAAGCCTCCAAACATTGAAAGTTAGAAATGAGAAAGAACACTAGGGACAATATAGATCGTGTTCGAGGAAAACAAACTGAAAGACTTAACAAAAGAATTACCGTGAAATTAGGATTATTGTAGTCATCTTTGTGAACGGTATCCAATGTGCTAAAAAGCGGGTGTTTTTGGGTATCATATCTTCCCTTGCATAGATCAAGGCCTCCAACAAATGCTATGATCTTTCTTCTGTAGTTACCTGCATCGGCATCTACTATCACACTTTTCTGGTGATGAGTATAGATGGTTCCTGTTTCCTGATGACAAAAGGAAAATATCAATAGACTGCACACAACCTCATTTTTTTAAGATAGAAAAGGCAATATAAAACTTCTAGTACTATTGTTTTCCAATTAGTAATAATGTACATGAAATGAAATTGCCATACACATATATACTATAGGATCAAACTTCTATCCTTCTAGAAGGGAAAGATCCGCTTATAGGGACTCATTTAGTAGCAGAATCACTTGATGGACACAAAGTTTTAAGGACCCCGTCGCACAGAGAATTTATTGAACCAGGCATTCTCCCTCTGAGAAGAAGGTTATTTAGAATCCAACCTGCTTTTTGGCCCAGCTACCTTTCCCAGCTGTCCGTGGACAGAGCAGCACTTGCACTGATGAATGCTTAAAATAACGTCGAGTTTCTTCATCACTTGTATTCATTATGCCTTCCTGGATGTCAAAAATATGTTCATTAAAATTTTTCAGCCTAGAATGACGAGGATAAGTAACTGCAGATTTGCACATGTTCAGCCTGAAAAAAAAAATTCAGATCAAAATAAGCAACAAAATGTGCAGTTATGATCACCAACTGATAACTGAGATCCCTTTTGTAAGTCCGAGTCAGTCCTCCAAATTTGAGACTGACTAAAATAAGTACCTGTCATTTATCTCATATAGAAATTGAGAACACCTGACATTCGTCAAGCTTGTATTAAGCTATTTTTAAGAGATTAGTAGTGCAACAGCACTACGTGGTGTTATCAATATTGAGAAACTGGCACTGCCCACAAAAGCACGACCACAAGCTGAGCATAGCTACAACGCATATCCTGTTATAGACACTTCTAAAGCATTTAAATAAAGCACTGCATACAAAGAAATACAGATGTTATAGGGTTATCAAGTCTTGGGTGTATACTCCCAAGCAGAAAATAAATTCAATCTTGTACTAATAGCAGTACACTGGATATCCATATGGGCACATTATTAAAATATGGCAAAGACAAAACACTTGAGTTGTATGAAACATGATCATAAAACTATTTAGTCTCTCGTTTCGATCAATGTTAACCAAAAACAACACCGCAACCATATAAGCAAGAGAAAGGTGGTTCTTACAGTTTTATACCCCAATATGCTCGTGGAAGTAGGATCATCCCATACTAGGAGCAGCACACGCACACCTTCCTGAGACTTCTCCTTCAAAAGCTCGCCCAAAGTACTATTTTTTACATTAGGATCATCCCTGACAAGTTGAACTAGGTGGTAAACAGACCATCCTGTGATATAAATTAGGCGACGAGCATGACATATTGCATCAAAAATATCGTGCCAACAGTGACCATGCTGATACTGCCTACCATTAGCCAACCACAAATTTGGAAGCAAACCATCAGGCGCATGAGCATCTTGATATAGCGTCACTGTTCCTCCTCTCCTAATAGGAAAATAGGTACCCGGTACGCCCTGGTATGAAAGATCTCCTCCCACCCCACCATGGTAAAGGGGCACTTTCTCCATTGGTATATATTGAATTGACAGGCTCAAAACAGCCCCTGGATTGCATGGCTTCCCATTTGAACCAATGATGGGATAAGTACCCTCAATCCGTGAGCCTAAGAGTAGCTGCTCTGCAGGGATTCCAACAGCTCCCATAATCTGTGATCCCACAACATCGCTATCTTTAACCACAAAGTGCACTTCTGCAACGTAATGGGCGACTGGAACATGGAAGTGCTGTCTCCAGACAGGATTCTCAGAATTACTAATCACAAAAGTCCTACCAATAACAGCATTAGATACTGCAATAGTAACATAAGGATCACTTGTTATCTTGGTAGGCGTGCTTCCTTCCATTTTACTGATAAACTTCCCAGATAATCTCCCAAACATATCACCCAAGTTCTTGTGGAATAAATCCATATTTGGAAGATTCTTGGCTTCATTCACCCAAATATCTAAATTACCGTGCAACAACACCACCCTGAATGACCCGGTAGAGGTCTTGAAAGGAACAAATTCCACACCTTGCCCATGCCGAGATCCCTCAGACATTGAATCAGAATAAGTCAAGTGAGCCATATTAGTGATTCCCTCGTCACTTCACAATGCAAATCCTGAAAAGTAGTTTTTATTTTGAATAGGGAAATTTAGCACTTAAAAAGACAATTCAGTAAAGGAAAGGAATCTGACAGACAGCTCAAACGAAAGTAGAAGGGGGAAAAAAATACATTCAAGAATCAATTTTCACATCCATTTAGATTTTTTCTTTTATGACGATAACCATGAAAAGAAGGCTGTCTGACTGTCACCGTAAATTCAACAAAAGAAAGAGAAGGAAATACAATTAATATAGGTCGAGCTCCTATCGGGAAACTGAGAAGAAAATCCACACACCTCCCTGGACGATAACAAGATGAACAATAGACTAGAACAGATCAAGAATCCAAAAAGAATTCATCAAGAAGCTAAAGGATCTCCCAAAAGTTTTCAGGAAAATCTCAAAATTGAAACTCAAAACTACCTAGAGAGTGATCTTTGAACCACAAACAACAATAAGAAAGCAAATAGAAGAGCAAAACCGGGTAGCATTACTTAAACCTGACTTGAACAAAGGAGAGAGAGAGAGACTAAAAGAGGGATAAGAAGTAATTGAACATAGATACGGAATTGACTTGATACCAAAAAAAAATAAAAAAGAAAGACCAAGGCTAATATCATTAAATTTCCAGCCAGCCAATTAATGGGACTTCCGACGGCAGGCCCCAATAGCACATAGGCTCGGGTCAATTCGTCTACGTGGGTATTGTTAAAAACAGTTAATTGAAGCTGCCAGCCATCGCACCAGTAACAGAAATATATCAAAATATTTGTGCTTGACGGGTAGGAGGGCCGATTTGGGGTAGTTGCCAGTCAACAAAGCTACGTATTTTCAACTTGTGCTATATTTTTCTTTGTCGTCCTTACTCGTTTTTTCGGTCGGCGGGCAAGGAAAGGAGAGGGATTGGCGAGAAAGACGATACGAAAGTCAGGGTCGACGCCTCCACGGAGATGTTGTCACAATCCCCGGTGATCGAGCCCACCGGATTATTGGATTATTTGTCGCTTTGGTCGTGTGACCGTTTTCCAATATTCAGTAATTCGGAGTTTCGGACAGCGTAAACAAAATTTCGATAATGTTAGGCACGTTCGATACACCTATGAAACTTTTTGAAAATACATAAAAATCTATTAATCGTAACAAATTATGCTGTTAACAGATTGTTAATAATAGAAAGTTTTTTGAAAATTAAATTTAAGGAAGTTTAAATCGGTGGTGGAGAGTCGCCCCTGGGTCTTCGATCGTGTTCAGTTTCAGTGCACGTGTGGCTAGGGTTAATGGATGTTGTTCAGATTGGTGCCACTTTATATTTTTGTTTATGATCTTCCACACGGACAAACATTTGATAATATTGCCAAACAGAGTCATAGCAATAACAGCCATTTTCGTTGGATGGAAGCAATCTGGTCCCTTGGTCAAGTGGTATTTGGTGATGCAATCGCGGGGAAAGTTCAATGTTCGCACCTCCAGTTTGAGAACGCAACGACAACATATGTGAGACAAGCATTACAGCAAATGCCAAAACTTAATATCAAAGCAGCAGATTATAAGGTTCATTTATTCCAATAAAATGTCTAATACATTGCAATGAAAATAAATAAAGCAACGTAACCTGATTTATTACAGTCTCGTTATCTTATTTGTAGGAAATTAAACAAATAATTCTATACTGTTACGTCATGATCTTATTCATTTAGCAAATTTAAAGTCAAGTTTTCTTTTTCTCTACTTCCTATCGTCCCCACGTTGATTCTTTCTCACGAGATTTTTTACAAAAGAAATTTAAAAAATGCATGAATAACTAATCGCCTAATAAATAGATATCTGTCTTTTTATTGGGATGGGACCATAGCAAAACATTTACAAATATCATATGTAATCATGACAAAATGTTTGCAAGAATAACAATTAAATCCATAAGTACCTTGTTACATGTTCCTATCGCATATACTGCGTTTTAGCATGTCTAGGGTCTTAAGCATTTTGTGTATCATGTTTACTGATCAAGATCTTAATTTATTACCCTAACTAACAAGAGTCATGTATTTCAACCTATAACCTTAGTTAAGCGGGTCAAGTATTTTAACTTATAACCCCGATTAAGTGAATCATGTATTCCAATTTATAACTCTAATTGAACAGGTCATGTATTCCACCTATTGTCTGGTAAGTGGGTGAAACTAGTGTTTACACATGAGTGGGTCATGTATCTACATATTTTTCGAAAGGCAGTTGAAAAATATGCAAATAGCATACTTACTCGGTACTTGCTTGCTATTCTTGGGGTTTACCGATGTGATCCTCTTGGCTTTCTATTCAAATCAGAACAATTCCCATTTCAATTCCTAATTCAGGGGAAATTCAATCCTTGTATGCTTTTGATGTAATCCTAAGCGTCTTCCTTTTTATTTCTTTCCTTGGTGTTCCTTTTTTGCTTAATTCAGCTTGTTTTAAGTTTGAAAGTGATAAAATTGGACATGTGATCATTAAAAATTAAATCTTGGCTATTTTTATATCTTGACCTCATGAGAATGTCTCTCGCAGTTGCAAAAACGGGTTCCAAGACCACACAGGGAGCCATAGGACATTTTATGCATGTTTGTACTCGGCCTTGCAGCTGCTGAATATGGCATTGCACTTTACAATGGACCGTGGAGTATCCTTTCCTGCGCAACGGGTGCAGTGAGCCAAGCACACTCATAACTGGGGCCACACGGCAATTTGGAAACACCTATGGTCTCTTCCGCAACCGTGCAAATTCACACTATGGCTATAACGCACGGCCTTGTGGCTGTATACAGCAGACGCAATGTAAGTTTGCTTATGCACAAACGTCGCATTAGGCTTCCAATCTTCTTTTACTCAATTTTAATCCTTTTCTCATTATATAAACATGTTCTAAGGTTTATCAAGGCCTCTAAATCATCTTTTTAACATAAATACTTAATCTTGAAGGGTTCTCCTTTATTAGTTTAAGAAATTCAAAATTTCGCCAAAATGTGATATATTTCTTATATGCGATTTTAGAACTGATTTCTATGCATGGCTTCCCCTAACAGTTTCAATACGACATTGTGGCCTTACTCATGCATTGTTAAGAAAATTCTACATGCCCATGGTGCTTAGAATGTGTGAAATTAAATTCTGAGTAGCACACGTAATTCTTACCAAGTTTAGTCCAAAAACTCACTTTAATTTCTACGTGTCCTAAAGGCTGGGGAAGGCTTCCTTCTTTTTCCCCTCTACTAGGTGGCACCTTAAGGCTCTAGGGGGGAGAACAAATTTTTTCTTAGGTACAATGTAAGGTATATATACTAGGGTTTAATGTGTTCAATTTTAGAAAATTCTTTTATTTTTGGGCAGATTACATTAATTTTTTTGAATTTTTTGGCCCCAAATCAAGTCCTAATCTCCCTTATTTGGCTTTGTTTGCTTGTGGTAACAAGCCTCCACTAGTGCGCTTGTTTCTGGTAAAGTTTTTCTTTTTCCTTGGTACACATATTTTCCTTCCATACACGCATAGTCGTTCCAATTTCACCCTACACGAAAATTATTAATAAAATCAAGGTTTTTATAAATTAAATCCTTTGCCACAATTTAAAATAAATATTACTACATGGTCCTAAAAATCCTAAGGTATTATACTAATAATCCAAATTGACATCGAGAAGAAACACATCATTAAATTTACTTATGATAAGTTAACAAATTTTTGTTATTAATGTGGTAGGCTCAATCTCATTCAAAGGCATGTGCCTTATATGATGATCACTTTGTTGATCTAGGTTCATCTAAGCCATATATACCGTGGCTCTTTGAGACTTGGTCTAACCCATCTAGTCGTTTTGCGAGTTAGCCATCAGCTTTAGTTAATGTTGAAGGAGGCAATGACTTTGTCGCTAGCACTCCTCACCAGATGGAGGCTAGGCACTAAGGTAAGCAAGGATTAAACAATTTTAGAAGGGGCGATGACAAGGTTTCTCATGCAAATCCAGTTCAATACGAAAGTAGAATTCTCCTAATCCTAGTCAGCACGTGAGCCTAAGTTTTTCAAAAGATAATAACATAGGGACCATGGACTCTATTGAGGAGAAAAAATTAAGGAAAATCATATATGAACCTAGCCATGAAGATGATACGAGTGACATAGTCCCCGTCCCCCAATAGGCATTTGAAATCGAGGCTCAAATCTTAAAGTGCTAGGATAATATGTGCTTGATTTATCCTTGCACAAACACTAAAATGTTGGACATTTAAGCACGTGAGTGAGCTACCAATGGGTTCGGAAATAACACTCAGAATGATGAAAAGGAGGAGTGTGATTACTTGTGAAAAACAATAAGCAAGAATATAAGAATAATTCGATCAATAGGTTGGACCCTCCTTAATTTGGGTCTAATTATCAAGGCTCGCAAAAGACCCAAGGGCTATTTGTGGAAGAATAATGATAAGCAAGTTTCCAATACAGAGTGCAATTCCAGTGAAACATTGATTAATGATAGTAATCTTAGTAAAAGGATTCAAATGTTCTTGATTGAGGATAAATCTCTTCCTTAGATGGATTTCTAACAACAGAGATTGCTTCGCAATCCTATCGATAACCATGAGGTGCCTTTCCTGAAATTGTTGGAGATTAGGAGTCTTCGAACAATTTGCCATCTTAGAGAATTAATATGAGAATATCACCCTTCCATTGTCTTCCTCTTGAAGACAATTCTCTACTCACTCAATAGACAAACTTAAACAGAGATTTAACTTTCATGGTTGGGAGTTGCAAAGTCTAGGTACTTAGGTAGTCTAGTCTTGTCATGGAATAAATCTATTCAGTTGGAAATGATAAGTTTTTGAACTTTATTGATTTGATCATAGCAAATGATCAATAGGGATTTTAATGGAGATGCACTGGTTTTTATGGAGAGTTAGATGTGTCACACTAAGGAGTGTGCTAGAAATTACTGGGTTCTCTTATTTGGAAATTTCAATTACCTTGGCTCTATTGTGGAAACTTTAACACCATCTTATTTCCAGGGGAAAAGCATAGCAAGAAACATTAATGGATATTGGTTTTGTTTGAAGTAATTACACATAGTCAAAAAACCAGGAGGGCCCCAACACTAACAAAAAGCGATTGCATCGAGCATGCACCTACTAAAGCTAGACAAATCTTTTTCCAAACAAGGTGGTGCTATTGGGTTTCACCAAATTAAAAATTTTGATTCAAAATTCACGAAATATTAGAGAAAATATAGCGAAATTAAAATTCTAACCTGATCCCTTTTTCTTCCCATAACTCATTTAAATTAAAACATAATTGTATAGATTTTTACCTAGAATCAAATTTCTAATAGGTTCTATTTGCAATCTACTAGTTGCAATTGCACCCCAGCATTTAGTTTTCTACATAAATAAGGTGTGGGCAAGGCTTTTCTATTGAATCTCCACAAGATTTTTCTAGAAATTTTACAAACTCTTTGCACTTAGAGAATTTTTACTAGAAAAAATATTATAGAGATTAGTGAATATTTTCTTTGTTGTGCGAAATGGGGCAGGTGGATAATAGCACAAATAGTATTGCTGCTATAGTACTGCATGACTAGTGCCTTTAGGTATTGGAATTCTTTCATTTGATTTATTTTCAAGACACATTTTATATACATGGTTAGATTCCCATTATAATGTAAATCAAATTAGGGCATACGGAATGAGTTTTTCCATGAACCTTAAAATTAATTCAAACTCATTCTATTAATAATTATTAATCTAATTAATAACTAAAGCCTTTTAAAATTATATCATTTAATTTAATTAATTTCATTAACTGAATCAATGGCCTATTATGTTTCTAGTTGATAATCCTACTATTAATAAATATAATAGATATCTAATAATTCCATGTGTCTTGTCCTTCAATTTAATTGAAAGTTCATCATATTTTTAATTATTAATCTCATTACTAACAAATATAATAAGAAATAAATAATTCTGGCTTCTCAAGCCTTCATACTTTTGCTTTGTTCATATGTGAGTGACTTTCTAAGTTGATCCTTAGCTAGCAATGATCATAATTCAAATAATATGGATAACACCTAAATTGTAGTGTACATCGTAGCCCATTTAAAGTAAAATAGATGGATCACATGAACCCTGCCGATCGTAGATATCATGTGGCATAAGCCTTTATGTTGCTTTATTCTAATCAATCGAAAGCCATGGATTTAGTCAAACTTATTGGCTTGATCATTTGACCAAATCAATGTTATCTCATAACACTAATGTCCCATGAAAAACTCCTTTCTATTTATACATTACCTTGGCTAAATATTTTCATCTCATGAAACATTAATTGCATATGACAAGTACCTTGTCCACTTACAATGAGGCAAATTCCTTATTGATCACATGCATGCCTTTAGACACATCCAAACACTGGCGCATTGAGCTCATGATCCTATCTCACATCAAGATAGATGTTATTTCTTCATGCCTTAATGACTCGATGGCCATCATGCACAAAAGGTAACTATGTTGTATCAAATTTAAGGCCCAAGCATAATTAACATAATCAAGAAGTAAAACATTGATAAAAAAGAGTGAACTCTATGTGTCAACTTAATTCTTTGAGTCATTGATCAAATACATCATTCCCTAACAAAACATTTGCATACATGTATTCATAATATCTTATACCAAATAACATGACAGTCACCATATAAACACATGATGTGCAAGTCATACCAATTCCCATTTAGAGATTTTACGACTCTCAAATAGGTTTTAATAATTGTGTATGATAGAGTTTTGTATCCATATTCATAATTCCTTACAAAAAAAAATACCTTAACACTATAATATAGGCATTCGTACAACTTTACACCGTAACAAGAATTACATGAATGATTGATATTGGTAGAATACTAATAAAATTGGAACAATAATTTTTTATTAATTAATAAAAATAACATTTACTCATAAATATTTGAAGTTAGAAGGTATATTATTAATAATCTCTCACTTATATTCTAATGCCAATTGATATCGTATTTATTGTCCATCTTCCCAAGATGGCAATCAACTGTACTTGCATCATCAACTTGGTGAGTGCGTCAGTAGCATTATTTGCTGAAGTTATCTTTTGCATGGCGATATCATCTCTTCTAATGATTTCTTAAATGATATGATTCTGCCTCTCAATGTGTTTAGATTTTTTTATGAGACCTTAGTTGCTTTTCTTGTGTGATCACGTTGTTATCACAATAAAATGGCAATGGCTGATCCACTCTTGAAACCACCTAAAATTTTGTAACGAACATTTTAATCCAAACAACCTTCATAGCATCACATGTCGCGATATACTTAGCTTTAGTGGCTGAATCTACTGTGGTATGTTGTTTAGAATTTCCAATCCACTACTACTCCACTGAGGGTGAAGATATATTTAAAAGTATATTTCTATCATTGACATCTGACTAGAAGTTAGAGTCGGTATAGCCATCTACCTTTAGTTTGCCATCTACTTATACAAATATCATATCCTTAATCTTTATCAAGCACCTAAGTACACACTTGATAACATTTCTATACTATGCTCATCACCAAGATTCACTTAAAACCTGCTCATAACACTTATGATAAAGGCTATATCTACCATCATACATAGTATTATATACATCAGACTTCCAATCACCAAAGCATATGGAATAATTCCATTGACCTTCTCTTATCATCCTTCTACAAAATAGATGTCGTGCATAAAAGGTTAGTAATCCTCTCTTAAAGGTTTCTATTCTAAACCTCTTTAGGATTTTATCTGTGTATAAGATTTGAGAAAGATCTATCAATTTCTTTGCTTTATCCCTATACATGCGACTACCTAAGATATAAGTCACTTATCCCAAGTCTTTCATAGAAAATTTATTGGATAATTATGTCTTGATTGAGGTTAGCATTCCAATATCTCCCCCCAATAAGTAGTATATCATCTACATTTAAAATTAGGAATGTAATGTCACCCCTACTAACCTTCTTCTAGATACAAGGTTCATCCTCATTTTTTATGAAACTAAACGATTTGACTGCACTATCAAAACAAAGATTCCAACTTGTCGGTAGTTGCTTAAGGCTATAAATAAACCTCTTAAACTTGTATACTTTATTAGATTCTACTTAGACTTCAAATATCTTCCTCAAGGAACTCATTAAGAAAAGCAGTTTAAATATTTATCTGTCAAATCTCATAATCTAAGTATGCAACTATCACCAAAAATATTCAAATGAATTTAATCATAGTTACATGTGAAAAGATCTTATAGTCGATCCCCTTCTTCTGACTATAACTTTTTGACATGAGCCTAATTTCGAAGGTTTCCACCTCACCAGCACAACCAACTTTCATCTTTGTAGACCCATTTGTGGACTTTATTTATAGTAATTTAATAATTTTCATTCAAAATCATGTCTTCAAACTTCTATATATCCTAGAATATAGAATAGATAGATCAAATAAAGCAATTTAAGAAATAGAATAAATTAAAATCATAAAGTATATGAAATAAATAAAACTTGAGGAGTACAATGAAAAAAAAATACATGAAGGATTAGTGGAATTTTAATAGTTACATGTGCAACCAAATTCTCTTATTTACTAATACAGAAATACACAATATAGATAAATAAATATAGTATAAATATGTGTGCGTGTGTGTACACACATATATGTAGACAAACACAAAGATATAAGTTATTGTGACTGTCGCTATCTGGACTTCAATAAAAGACCATGTAAAACTAACGAAAAACATTCTATCAATGCTTGATATGTTTTTTTTTTTTTTTAATGGTGCGATAAAATATGATAATCATTATACCAAAATAGTTGGAGAAGATTCTAAGCATTGTAACGATCATGAGGTCCTCTGGGCAAACGAGAAGCTCATCCAGAGCTTCCTTCCTTGAAAATGCACCAACGACTTATTTAGGGGTGTTGTTCTACGTATGGATCGAGGTTAGCTAACCACAAACCATATGCACCCCCCTTCATATTTATCTTATGTACATTAAATATTTCTTCCATGTCATAAGAACAAGTTATGAAATTCTTCCTGGGAGAAAAAGGGAAAAAGAAAAATATTCCTGTTAATGTTGAAATGCTAGAAGAATTGGGCAAACAAAATGATGCGATCTACTTATGAAAAGGGCAAAGACCGCGCCCGGACGAACTGGATTTCTTTATGCCCCTAAATTGTATGCTCGCTCCAGGAGAAGATACAATTTGATACAGCATGATGAGAAGGTCGATGAAACAGTACGTTAAAGGAACCAAATTAGTACAAGGTGTGCCGAAAATCATTACATTACATGTTTCTTCTTTTTTTTTTTTTTTTTTTTTTTTTTCCTGCAAACACATTTATGTAAATGCCATTGCGCACCCCACGCTAATACATCACTTAAGCTAAGCATTGGTTCCCATTTGCTCAACAATTTCAATGTTGAGATGAGCCTCAAAAAGCTACATAACATTCAACGGGACAGGACAGAAAGTTCTAGGTCCAAGATGGAGCATGAGCATCTATCTCTTGCGCTTGGACTTTAGAGATGTAGCTGACTGTGGATTGGTGTGCCAGTTCCGCTTCCGTTGGTTGATGAACCAATTATTTATTTGCTTCAGCTGCAAACCCGTCTGCTCAACGAGTTTTGCCTTGTCATCTTCCTGAAAACAAAGGTTGTGAGTCCATTCTTAGCAAGTTTGCCCTCTGAGTTATGAGTTGTGCTTTCATCTTGGT
Source organism: Avicennia marina (assembly GCA_019155195.1). Classification (NCBI taxonomy): domain Eukaryota; kingdom Viridiplantae; phylum Streptophyta; class Magnoliopsida; order Lamiales; family Acanthaceae; genus Avicennia; species Avicennia marina. The sequence continues at coordinate 10,516,828 of CM032762.1, read as the reverse complement.
CAGAGAAATTTAATGAACGATGTAACTAGATGCATAATATATTTTAGCAGGAGAAACGAGAGCTGGAGATGAGACATACAGTTGGATAAGGCCACTTGGAATGTTGCTGCCACCAATTTTTCAGTACAGTAGTTGTGTCGCCTGGTAATTTTCCTGCCCTTCTCTTTCGTAATATTTCCTCTCTCACATCTTCAATTCTTGACTTGAAGCCCTGCAAAGAACATCTTGATTCATGCTGAAAATTCAAGGATGATAATTCGCATGACTTAAACATGCTTGATAGGCCTGGTGATCTTGCGAAATTTGTTTTATTGAAAGTGGTGCAGCATATCATTGGCAGTTAATACAACTGCATCTCTAATTATGTTCTATGTAAGTTTAACCCAGGCATGTTTAGAATTTCAGAAATTTAAAAGTCGTTCTTCACTTATCTATTGTGGACAAGCTTAGCAATAGGGAGGAAAACTCAAAGTTCACCTGTTTTAGCTCAATTTTCAGTTCCTGCCTCACTCTTTCCATTAAAGACCTCTCTGATTCCGTCGGAAGCAACGGCCCAAATCCCATCAAGTCATGCCCATCAGTTCCAAATTGATCTAACGAGAAATCCATTTGGGGCTCATCCTCATCATCAGACATCGTTGCTCCAGTTCCTTCAACCAGCGTTGCTCCTATCAAAGGAGAAATAAGAATGGTATCCACACTCTAACAGGATGTTTGGCTAAGTTTATTTTTATAAGATCACATAACTTATAAGATGTTTTTAAAACTTATAAGTTAAAAAATATTTGGTAAAATTATCTTACAAGATGTTTTAATGATCTTATAAGCTCACCCAAAGTTCATCAAGATAAGATAAAAGCACGCATCATTTTTTTCCTTCTATCTTGCATCGTAACAACATATCAAACTAGCTACTAATAAATAAACAATGATCTAGATCATTAATCTTGACGACAACCTGTTCATTCTCAGTTCTTTATTACCGCAATTATCAGCTATGTCCAAGACTCTTGACTGCATCCAAATTTAGTCTGTTGTTGGTTACTAGCACTTGGACATCTTCCGATATGAGAATATTAGAATTTTATTTTATAGTATATCAATTTCTTGGCATCAGCAAGCTGGTCCTAAGCAATTCAGGTTGCAATCTGTCCAAAGAACAGTGTCCTTTCGGGAAGGGAGACTGCTTTTTATTGCTTGTTGGCATAGCCGTGCATAATGACCTAGACTTGAAGTGGTTCCTAATATCTGATGTTGTTACTCATTGAGATCTTCATACATGAGCTAATATAGCCTTGATTTGGTTTAATGGACTCATGCATATAGCATGCAAGAAAATGGGAAAGTAGCCTAAACAACATACTACTTTTAAGCTAGATGTTAAATATCTTTTATCTCCACATTAGGAAAGCAAAATTTGAATTTTAGGATTAACCTACAAGCATATGCACATAACAATTGGTTCAGGAGAGTATCATTTGTCCCAATATTTGTAAAAGGAGGATCTGGTAATAACTGATAGAATTTAAATTTGATAATTAATAACTGATAGAATTTAAACTTGATAATTAATAACTGAAAGAATTTAAATTTGATAATGTAAAAAGTCAAATATTCACCGAGTTAGTATGAAACTATAGGTTAGTTGAATAAGAAACGTATCAAGTCTCCTAATATTGAATGTAGTACATAGATGTTAAGATTTCACATTCAAGAAACTACTATATCATGAAAGCCGACAACTAGAGGATCACCTCATGTATTGTAGCCTTGAAACATTGGTCAATTATGAGCTTTCAGTTGAACTAAACAGTAAAAGCAAGTGTAATTTATAAATGAATTTTGATAGAATAAAAGAATATAAATGCGTGCCTTGTATGTGTATTTATTGCAAAAGATGTAGCACCAGAAAGAAGCATCAGTAGCGTGTGTGCTGAACATGATGGATATCATAACAGTAAGGTCATACGATGTAATATCTTGGCACAGGTTGTTGAATTTGTATGGTACCTCCCAATAATTATAACGGAAAAATGATACACACACACACAAACACACATACATATATATATGGAGTTAATCCCATCAGTAAATTCAACCAAAGAAATTGTAAAACATAATGCATCATAAATCGTAGGGCTGCCAACATTATCTGGTCTTGTAAACTAACCTACTTTCACATTTTATCATTTTTTAATTGTTTTGCAATTTTAATCCTCCACATGTTAACTCAAAGACTATTTCAACTCTAATTGATTGGGAAAAAAAATTATCAGAAAAATTCAGTTATTGGCATATCAAATTGGCCAAAAATTAAAATCTTCTTGGATACATCATGTACATATAATGCCCCAGCCAATGGTAATTTCTATTTAATTGGGTTAAAAGTTTAACTTTATTCAAAAAAATTTGGCCAATAATTCAAAAGTCAGGGATTTTGTGTGGTGAATTGATTAAAATCAATATAAAATTGTGGATTTAGGTATAAATTGTATAAAATTAAGTTCCAAGCTATTTACCAATGAGAAATTTCAAAAAACTTACATTATAGGCCAATTTTTAAATTTCTGCCAAATGAAATTGCCCTGAATTGAGTTAGTAAATGGTCAATTGAAACTGCAAAACAAGTACATAAAGAGCGAAACGTAATAGATGTCAATTCACAAAGGCAATTGGATGCATTTTACCTACTATATAGATATCCTGTTTAATAATTAACCTTCAATTAGCCAAGTGAAAGGCTCTGTTTCAATATCTTTCTAATAATTTTCATCATTACACCAAAATAAAATACTTGATATATCATTTAATCTAGTCTAGAATATACATGAATATACGTAACATTCCTTTTTGTAAGATCACTATTGTGAGATGGTTATAAACCATCAATATATAAATTGATACCTCAGCCAACAAAGAAGAAGAAGAAGAAACTTATCAAATTTAAAACTATACCCATCTCGTCTAGTCGTTGAAATTCAAAAATTAGCATTAGTAATTCCTTATATTTCACCATATGAAAAGGTAAATGACAAGCATAAAATAATCTTCAATGCAATAATATTTTGAAATGGTATTTACAAATAATTATAACCAGCCATTGAAAATGTCTCACGAAAATTTTTAAGTACCATGGGCTTTTCCTCAAATGGAGACCACTAAATTAATATTTAATTTAATAAATTTTTCACTTAATTTTGATTATTTTGAATTTTTTGTTTTGTTTCTATATCTGGAAATACTTAATACAACAACATTTACAATGCTTCAAATACTGTCTACAATCATGCAGCTTATGATATTAACAGTACTTCATGTTATTTATTTTCATTTTTTTTATAATTCTGATAAATGACTTCCATTCATGTGAAGACATCTCTGGCTAAAGGTTAAGTTCAAACCAAAGAATATTCACCTATTTCATTATTGAATGTGAAAAACTTTAGTTAAATCAAGATTAAAAGCATGTAAAATTACGGTTAACCCCATTCATTGGGTTATCTATACCACGACTTTTGCCACATTTTAACTATTTCTCAAGTCAGTTGGGCATATATACCACAAAATGCCAACCTTTTATATATTCTATTAAAATGCATGTGTCACTCAAATCTAAAAAAATAATAAGTTCTACATTTTATTTAACCACTATTTGCAAACAAAATTACTCATGCTTACTATAAACCACTCCATATACAATCACCATACATATATATTGAAACTGATAAAAATACGCCTTTTAATATATTAAGGTTGACAAATTGAAAAGAAAAAGTACAGAATGGTGAACGTCTACTCGTACCTGGGACAGTAAATACACGTATAGCAATGGTGATTTATACATGACGTTTCTTTAGCTTGAGCATGTGTAAAATATAACCACACTTAGCAAAATATTTATGTGATGCAGACCTCCTCCAACAAAGAACATTTGAAATAAAGGATATATTGTCGGTAATATATAGCAATCATTCATCAACAAACTTCCTCTAGTGGACAATCTTTGATAACAATAGGAAGTCTCTTTCATCATACTTAGATTTTTAAATCAAAGTTTAATATGTAATGTCGACTTAATCAAACTTAAAGCAAGCAATCCTAGAAGAAGTAAAGCAAATAACAACAAATATTCCAATACAACCTCATATGAGCTTTTAGTGAAGAATTTAATAGTTTGAATATTTCTTTTTTTGCTGTTACTTATTGTCATCTACATGTCAGCCAACCCACATTAGATAAATTACTACCAAACTAGTAATCAAGGTATATATCCATAAAACTCATAAGACCATTTATGAAGGGGAAAAAATAATTCAGAGGCCAACTCGGAATATTAAACCAAATTAGATATTTTATTTGGTAGTACCCTATATATCTCGTAACTCACCAGGCAACAACATATTGTTTGGTGGTTACAAGAGTAAGTCTTGTCTGGTGGTAACAACTAATGTTTATTGAAGTCTCACAAGTGGCTGAATTATTCTTTGAAGAGTAATATATATGCTGATTAATATATAACAATGTTACGTTTTAGTTTCTTGTAATTTACTGATTCTCTAATAACGCCATATGCTTGTTTCTTGTACTCCTTCCTGTATTTCAGTCAGCCGCAATACACACACACACGCACACACGAAAAAGGAGAAGGAAAAGAACAGAGAAACGGGAAAAGAGGATGGTATCCATAAATTTGGCCCAAGGTTACAGAGAGAGAGAAAGAGAGTGCGTGTTCATTGTTACCAGTGAGAGATTGTAAGTTCTGTTCAATTTCGCGGCAGGCCATGACAGCTTCAACAGCATGGACTCTGACATGTTGCTGCAGCTGCTCTCTAAACGAGCATAAAACTAACAAGTACTGTGCCTGTTTCATTCATAAATATACGCAGGACCTCATAAATTTTCCATTTTTTAAGCAAGGCAAAAAACAAATTTCCATAAAACAAGAACCGAACCATACCAACATCACGAAAAACGGAACAAACCCATGATGTGGAAATAAAAGAAAATAAACAGAGAGAGAGTTACGGGGGATTTCAGAAATAAACGAAAAAAGACCAAAAGGGGGGGAATAACCCACCAAGAAGCTGTCAAGTTCGTGCCTTTCCTGAGGAGAGAGCGAATGAATGGAATTTTGAGCGTAAGAGCGCAGGATGTGGTGAGACTGGGAGAGCTGAGCATCGATAAGGGGCAGCTGATCAATAGGCGTCGCCACACGCAGGCACGCGACGTGGGCCGACAGCAGTTGCTCGTACAGCGGGTGGGTGGCGATCTCCTCCTTGAGCCGTTGGTGCATCTCGCCAGGAACCGCCATGGACACATCACTTACCCCTCCAACAATTGCTCCCGAGCCCATCATACCTACGGCTTGTTCTTGCATACTTGACATGCCTACCGAGCCTTAGGCCAAGCCGAGAATTCTTGGGGGTACCATGTGGAGAAAGAGACAACAAAAGGGGGCTGCGAGGAAATCAAAGCAAAAGTGGAGAAAAGGGTTCTTTTTAAAGACCACTACGAGGGTTCCTTGTTCACACAAGCAAAGTCCTCTCAGCTGACGTGATATATATCTATATATATATATGTGTTCGGTCAGATGTTTTGCATCCACAACAATAGTTATTGCGTTTGTATTGGGAAGAGGAACACAGGCGATGAGATATCGCTGTAAATAAAGCACTTAAAACTGTGACACTTGAAGACAGGGAAGGACCGTATAGGATCGGGGACAAGAAACTTTCTGTACCGACTCGCAGATTGATTGCAGGTACTTACACAAACAGAGCAAAAGAAGATATAAAATGTGGGCAAAATTGCTTTTGATACTCCCGGTTGCTTTTTAAGTTAGTTGCGAGTAACTAGTAAAAGATAAGGGGCCATAGGAAAAAAGAAGCGTAGAAGCATTATTTGGCAGGAGGACAGAGAGGGAAGCATTATTTGCCAGGAGGACAGAGAGGGACAGGTCAAGTAATGATATATATCACAAATATAAATGATATAGATGCATCAATGGCTTTAATTTTCCATGGCTATGTTTGGATGAGTGGTTTTGTCAGACATTATGTTTTATGTTGGACAGTTATACGTGTAATATATTTAGAAAAAATTTAATAGAATGAATATTAGGATTTATTTATATATATATATAATATAATAATAATTAAATAATGTAATAATATATAAAGATAATTATTAAATTTTAAAATATAAATAAAAATTAATATTAGTATATATGTAATATATATATATATATATATTATATATATATATTGAGAAAGACCATTTAAAGTTGAATTTAAATGAAAAGGATGTTTTGGAATTTGAAAGTTGGGTTCCAAACAAAAACCCATGAAATTTCTTTTGTTCTTTCATATGGGGTTTGTCAAAAATTTTACAATAATAGTACCTTAATATTTCCAGGTGTTTGGTTGAACTGAAAGACGTTTTGGTGATTTTAGAGCTTCAAATTTTTAATTTTATTTACATTTTGTAGAGGCGAAGATCTCAGACTAATTCTATACCAGCGGAAAAAATAAAAATTTATGTGCAAATTTATATTAACAATAATACATAATGTAAAAAAGAATAATTTTTACAAATACTTTCTCTACCAAGAATAGAATATACTTTAAAACTCACTCTCAAATCCAAACTTCAACAAGGCAAATGATATTGACATTTATAACTGAGTGTGTGTTAATCACATGAAATAATATTACCAAATTTTTAATTTTAAGAAGCCCAATCCAAAACAAAGAAAGAGTAAACTATAATATAAAAACAACTTAAGAATATAAAAATCACTCAAATATAAAATTCTTGTCCATTTAATTGCGAATGAGTGCCCACTTTTTAATTAAAAAATTGTTAAATTGTACTGTTCTAATTCTTCAATTGTATATGAGAATTAACTTATAATGAATTGGTAGAAAAATTTTTTATAAAATCATACTTTTGTTTTCAAAATTTTCATAGAACGTACAATCGCTTTGAAGAAGCATAAAGTTGAACAGAAATATAAAATATAAGTTTAGAGAAAAAAAAAAAAAAGTTGAATACTTTTTCCATTCAAACAACTATTAATTTAAAAAGTAGGAATCAAAATCACAAATAGTTTCCAAACTCAAATGCCTTTCCGGTTGCATGTCCTTTGATGATTCATCATTTGATTGGATTAACAACATTGTTGGTAGTTTAAGTCCACCTGTAATATAGTATTTAATTGTCTTGTGAATTGTTGGTAATAAGTACAAAAAGGAAAAAATTGATAAAATGGTGTACAGTACGGATAAAATCAAATAAGAAAGTTATGCATTATACCAATTCATTCATTAATATCAAGGATGTTTTCGAATTCTTACTTAAAAATTTCTCAAAGGGACTCACGTTTCCCTAACACTACAGATAATTATGATCTCATTTTTCTTGCCTTCATGTCGAAACCTGAACTTCTCTAAGCAAAATCAATGATTCTAAAGAAAGCCCTTATGTTCATAAACACCCTTGGCAGCTATTTTGCAATGTTTTAAAAATCGGATCGGTGACTCAACCGGAAAATTTACTGAGTCACTGGATCACTGGTCCGACCGGTTGAACCGTTGAAAAAATCGATTATTTTAATTATATAATATTATATATATCACTATAAAAATAATTTATAAAATAAATGTAATCCAATATAACAATAGATTATAAAATAAATTTTAGATGTAATGTTAAAAATTAAATAATTTAACTAAAATAAAAATTTATTACACAAATTAAAAAACATATTAAATTCAAAATGATTAAAAGTATAAAATTGAAAAAATAGTTTTGAAAAATAAACAGATTAATTAATATGACCCATTTTAATTTTAAGATACAATAATTTAATTTTCAAAATATTAATTAGAAAAATAAAAGGATAAAAATTATTAAAAACAAAAATCAAAATAAAAATTGTATATTTAACTAATATTAAAGAGTTGTAAATGTAAAAAAAATTTGAAAAAAGTCTAAAAATTTATTTTGTAATTTTTTCAAAAAAAATTACTAAAAAATTCTTTTTTTATTTTAATTTTTTAGATAAAATCGGTTTTTAACTAATTTTAACAAGTTCAAGTCTTTTTTGATCTTTTTTTAATCGATTTTTGACTATTTTTATACATATTTTATTTTTATACCTTAATTAAATCAGATCGATTCTGATCAAATCGGTTGAACTGGTCGCTCCGTCCGATTTTAAAAACACTGCTATCTTGTAAGTGATTTATTTTAGGTATACTGTCACAAACTTAAAAACTTTTCTTGTTTTGCACATGTTGTCATCCAGTGGTCAGTAAATACTACGACTAATTTACAGCAGACCCCAAGAGACAATGGGTGGATCACAATCATATGTTGTCATGCCCTGCTGAGTCACGACCTGGCCGGGGCCCACATAATTAATTAATCCCCTTTAACTATTAATCATTTGCCTGTAAAAGTGTCATTTTCTTGATTAATTTTTTTTTTACCTTATAAAAGAATGGAACCACGTCCACGTCCTTGGCAATTGCAATAGACACATCATTCCAACAACATACTTGTGAGGTAGAAAACAATATGAAAGCCACGAGAAAAAAAAAAAAAAAAAAACCATAGAAAAGTCTGCGAGGCTAACCACTTGTGAGCTTGCGGCGTTTCCAATTATATTGTCATTTAAGCAAGTCAGCTGAGGGTTGAGCTGTCACTGTATATTGTGCTTGCACTGCTTCTACCATATAATATATACCACTAAAATTAGTACACGTTATCCAAGTTTAAATATTATTTATAAATTAATGAAACAATTCTATTTTATATAGTTAAAAAAAATACTATTAAAAATGGATAAATATTTAAAATAGGAACGTATAGATTGACGAAAAGAAATTGAAACCGAGCAGTTTGGGAAAAATACAAATAAACAATAAAGGACAAACATTGCGCTACTGAAAGATATAAAAGGACAAAAATAATTTAAAATTGGGGTATTGTAAGGTGTACTCAAACATTTAATAATATAGTATAGAAGTATTGATAAATATATTGCTACTATTGTTATTATCATCATCTTTGTCACTATCATTCTTATGCTATATTAATAAAAGTAGCACATTCTACACATGTGCAAATGAATTTATAAATAATAAAATTATTTAGTTTTAAATAATAAAAAATTATTAAAATTAAAAATATAAAGAATATTTAAAAAAAGAAAAGAAAAGAAAAGAAAAGAAAAGAAAGAAGGATAGAATATTAAAAGAGAGAAAATTTGATAAAAAAATAAATAAAAAATAATAAGTTAAAAGAAAGAGAAAATAAAAAGGATATAATAGTAAAAAAATTAATTAAGGATAGTTTTATAATTTTATAATATGCAATTAAAAAGTCTTACTTTAATAATTATATAAGTAAGTACAAATATATAATATAGTTTAGAAGTAAAGGTAAGAAATAATGAAATATTAATAATAATATTAAAATGTTTTTGGTCTTTTTAATTAAGAGTACTGGTCTGAATTAACTAATCAATGGTAATATTGTACTGTGTGCAACCTAATTAACCCCAAACTCTTAATAATATAATATAAATTATTAAATTTTGAAGCTAATTCAATTACACATTGTCAATCTTATTTGATAAATTTATACTATTACCTCGAATTAAAAAGACCAATCATATTGAAATATAATTAACAATATGTCATTATTTCTTTTCAATACTATATATCTATGTCTATATATTACTAGCATTTAACTTATGCTATGCACACAAACTAAAATTTTAATTTTTTCATATTGTTTTTAAATTTTCACAATTATTTATTCGTTTAAGTTAATATTTTTTATTTTAATATGTTTATAAAAATCTACAGCTCATAATTATATTAGTAATTGAAGTATATGATCGCATTTAACACATACAAAGTCATTTTATGGAAGTACAATTGAATATCATCATCATGCAATATATAAATGAGGTTTATTATTATATTATTAAATTTCAAATTATATTTCTTTAAAAAATTGAATACAAAAAAAGAAATAGACCATTTGTGTTAGATTTTTTTGAAAATTCTTGAAGTAGAGCTTGCACAATAGAAAATGTTAGGATATGGTCTATCCTAAATTGCAGTGGAATTGGGATGGCTTTGTGGTTACCCTTTCTAATTATCTTAAAGTCATCTCAAAATTTTTCCAACGTAGTGCAAGTTTATTCTCGGTTGTTCATCATCCCAAATCCGTAACTAATAAAAATGGTGACGACCTATCTATCCCAAAATCTACACAAACACAAAATGCTTTATAACTTCTGTCCCAAAGTGAGGGACAATTCTTAAAAAACTATCCCAAAGTTATGGACAACTCTCAGGAATCCTTCCCCGTCTGGGATAGCATATTTATGTGTTGTTTTGAGCTTTATGACAACTATTTAATATCGTCACCAATCTGAGATGACTTTATAATGCCTTCTCACAGTTTGGGACGGCACATAAATGCCGTTACAAAAAGAACAATTTTTGGTTAACCGTTCGAGATTTGAGACAACATTCCTAGATTGTCCTAAATATTAGGATGATTTCATGACCATCCCAAAATGAGGGATGGTTTGCACTAACCATCCCAATTTCTGGGGACGAGTTGTATGGCCATCCCAAATTGGGACAAATCTAGGATGGTTATTTGGTTGCCCAACCTATAAAATCCTTTTAAACCTTCACTCATTTACTGGTTCACAAAAAGGGCAACTTCTTGTTCTTCCCACCCCAAAGTGCCATCTAGTGGAAATCTCTAATAGGTATGACGTTATTGTTTATGTATTATAGATGATATTTTAGTGTATTATTTTGCTCTAGAGTGATTGTATATATGAGGATTGTATGCATACTTGTTAACTTAGTGTTGATAGCAGTGCACTCAAACCCTTACCATACAATGCCACTTTTATGTTGGGCATTTGAAATTGTATTAAAAGGGAGAGACTTCACATGGTGAAGAGGTTTAAGTCTTTAGTGAATTATTTTAGATCTTTTTTGTTATATATATATATATATATATATATGTTGTAATTTTAAATGGTTGAAGATTGGGCTTTTGTTAATTCAATGGTAATGTTGTTTGGACAATGTGAACAACATTTGATGATAACGATTCATGTGTGTAAGGTATAGACACTAAGGTAAATATGCATGCAAATGTTGATGTGGATAGGAATATGCAGGAAATCAAATCGTGGATATATAAAAAGAATCAATTTGGCCATCAAGATTTAGCATAAGAATTCAAAAATGCCGTGAACAAGTTTGTGGCATGGGCGACCTTGCTGTACGATTACATGGGTGGAAGCAAGATTGATGCCCATGCTCTCGATGTAAGAATACAAAGTTTTTTTAACCTCATGAGGTTAAAGTTCACTTGTTTAGGAAGGGATTTTGTGAGAATTACTTTAAATGAACAAGCTATGGTGAATTGCAATTTTGCGATGGTGTGGCTACAGAATGAGCACTAATTTTGCAACGAGAGCCATTAATGAGAGTAATGAATTGGGACTGATGTATGGCATATGATGCAATTAGGTTTCATAGACGATTAGACTTAAGAGTCATAGAACCACTCTCTATGCTAGTTTCAGGCCATGATGATGTGACCTTAGTGGGTGTGCATGATCAGTGTGGCACAAATTTTGAAGTCCTTGATATTGAAGGATTGACTAGGCGATTCTTTGATGTCCTTTGTGCAGCTAACCAACCTTTGTACAATGGTTGTGAATATTTCACACAATTGTCTGCACTCGCAAGATTGGTGAATATTAAGACAACACACAATATGTTGTAAAGATGCTACAATGACATTTATAACTTAATCAGGGATATGCTATCACATGACCATTATATGCTATTGAAGTTTTACAGCACTCAAAAAATTGATCAGGGAATTGGGATTGCTTATATTGAAGATTAAGTGCCTTAATTCAAGGTGCATGTTGTTCTAGAAATCTTATGAGAATCTTGATGATTTTAAATTTTGTGGGGAAGTAAGATATAAACAATGCAGGAGTCATTCTTAATGCAAGAAGAGGATACTGTATTTTAGTTACAATACTTGCCCTTGATCCTAAGGCTACAATGTTTATATAACTCTAAAGTGACAGGAGAATACATGTAAGGGCATGTGCATCACTGAGTAGACGTTGGTTCCATGTGCCACCCTTCAAATGTGGAGGTGGAAAAACACTCTGACATAACATATCTAGACTTTATGTCTAATGCACGTAATATTCGTCTTGGCCTATGTGTTGATGGATTTGCCTCTTATGGATCATATAGCCACACATATTCCTACTAGTCAATGGTAGTGACTTTGTATAATCTATGCCTAAGAATGTATGTGAAGCATCAATACATGTTCTTTTCATTAGTCATTCCTGGTCCAGCCAATCCAAAAAGACTTTTAGATGCATACCTACAACTACTTATTGAAGACTTGTTGTAGCTATGGACTTTAGGGGTCTTTACTTATAATGCTCACTGTAATAGTTACTTTAAGCTATAGTCAATGCTCATTTAGACCATCAACAATTTGCTAACCTACTCTATGCTTTTTGGGTGGAGTGAAACTTATGTGATGGGATGTCCAATCTGCTTAGATTTCAATAGGGCATTTTATTTGCAACATGGTAGAAAGTTTTGTTAGTTTAATTGTCATAGACAAGTCTTACCTCCAAATCATCTACATTGGACAGGAAGAATTTCATTAGAGGTCAAGTCAAAAGGTGATTTGCCCCACCGAGGGAGTTTGGTGAGCAAATATGACATTGTGTGATGCACTTAGGAAAGGTGGTGGACACTGGATTGTCCACTTGGTCAGATTCCTAGATATGGAATAGAACAAACGTAGACAAAAAGGAGCATATTTTGGAGTCAATCATACTGGAAGTCAAACCTAATTTTCCACAAGTTAGACATCATGCAAGTAGAGAATAATGTGTTTAACAACATTATTGGAATTGTAATAGATATGAAGGGAAAGTTGAAAGATAATCTCAATGCTTCTAAGGATGTCAACAGTCTATATGACCAACTTGAAATAGCCGTCGTTGTGAATAGTGAGGATCTAAAGCTAAAAGTTGCATATACACTTAACTAGGATCAAAGATGCAAGCTATGTGAATGGTTGTCCAATTTAAAATTCATAGATGGATGTTCTTCTAACATAGGTAGATGCATTGACATTCGTGAGTTCAAAACATATGGCATGAAGTCCCATGATTACCATGTTTTCATGGAGTAACTTCTTCCTATTGCTTCTTTAGAGATGCTGCCTCAGTATGTTTGGAATACATTAATAGAGGTTAGGAATAGCTTTGCATGTCCGTGTTAAGTACTTAGACCTTGTGGGACATGAAGGAGAAGGTTGCACAAATCATTTGTAATTTAGTGAAAAAATTTCCTCCTGCATTCTTTGATTCTGAAGAGCATTTGATTGTACATTTGCCACCAGAGGCAAGGGTTGGGGGTCACATGCAATATAGATGAATGTGCCCGTTTGAAAGTTAGTACAAAATTGTGCATGCACTTGTGCAATTTAGATGGATGAAATATCTAACATTGCATGTGGTATAAGTTTCTGCATAATTTGAAGAAAAAGGTAAAGAACAAGGTACACATGGAGGCGTCAATTGTGGAGGCATATATTATAGGGGAAATAGTCACCTTTGCAAGCTACTATTTTGAACCAAATGCGAAATCAAAGTGCATGAGGCCTTTGTATAATGTGATGCCATGCAATCGAGTTTCAAAACCCTAATTCTTGATCTTTAATTATTTGGGCATACTATCTCGCTAGCAGTCAACAACCAGCAAAAATGTATATCTTGTTAAATTGTCCAAAGGTTGTGCTCTTGTACAAGTATGTAAGAGTTTTCCTTTTCCCACTAATTGGAGCATGTTGATCATGATGTGTTGATTCTTGTTAGTGATGCGTGTATAATGCATGCATAAAAGTTGTTTGTGGAATAATACATAGATGTTGTGGTGGATGTTAGCACAGTTTTAGCATAATATTTTATGGCATGGTTCAGAGCTTATGTGAGTGTCAAGATGAGTGATCAGTAACTTCAATGTGAGATGGCTTACCAACATCGGGTTAGCTAAATTTGTTGTTTCTTTGTGCTTGTTATGGACACAAATTACATCATGTCTAACCCTATATTGCAAAGTTTAGAGTGGGGTCCCCACGATTGCATCACAACTTTGCCTAAATATTGTGTGAATGGCTTCAAATTTCACACCATCATTCATAGGCATGGGAGACCATCACAAAATTATGGTGTATGCAGTCACACATCGTCTTACGATAACTTTGAGTGCAACTTCTTTGGTGTTATCAAGAAAATCATGTAGTCGGATTACATGGACTTACCAAGCATGTCCATTGTTTTATTCAAGTGTTAATAGGCCAAAACCATTAGAGGTCAACACGTGAACCTTGAATACAAACTCCTTGAAGTAAGCCAAAATAGAGTATACCAGAAGAATGAGCTATTCATACTTGCCCAACAAGCAATTTAGGTGTATTTGTAATACCCTTAATTTTTGGGGTCCCAATAGCAATTGTTACAAGGATGTTTTTAGCAATTAGTGTGAAGGATTTGGTTATTAAATTCTTGATTTATTAATTTATTTTTCATGTAAAACATTGGTGACGATATCAATGTGTATATAGAAGACAATATGGGCAGTGTAAGATAAACCCAACTAAGAGTATGGGTGTTAGTGAAGGATTGTTACCATGAAAAAAGAGGACTAAATTAAGGAGATTAAGGCTAATTTTTAGGTTGGTAAATACTAAAAATGCGTGTAAAATTATGAGAGAAAGTTCAAGAGCATATGGAACGCAATATACTCACTATTAATCTAGTCAAACCTTACCAAATTTTAGGAACTAGTTAATCAAATTTAGTTAGTATTTTTAGTTAATAATTAAGGAATTAATTGCAACTTATACCTTATTACTTTATTTTAAATTTTCGTGTGGAATTGTTGGAAAATAAGAAAAGTAAGTAAGAGAAGAAATATGGTTGTATAGGCAACCAAAATCCTACCAAATATTGAGGATATCCGTGAGAGTTATTATCATGCATATGGGAATTACAAAGGAGGATCCTTAAGTAGAATTTTCATGTGAAAACCCCCAAAAATCAGGGAAATGGACTAAAAAGGAATTTAGGCCCTTTCAAGTCTCTTGGATCCCGTTATCTCTAAATACCTCCAAAACCATAGAATATACATACATACATATATGTGTGTGTGTGTGTGTGTGTTTTAAAGAGAGAGAGCCATTTTAACACCTAAAACACTAGGCGGCATTCAGAACTTGGCCAGAGAGAAACGAGAGACTTTTGTATATTAATTACAAGAGATTACTGTAAAGTTTTAGTCGGCACCTATGTTCTGCATGCATGCACTTAGGTAATCTTCTTGCACATGTTATAGGCACAAGAAATATGGATTTAGGGTAGCTTCCACGTGGATTAGTCATTTACATGTTCTTACATTCATGGTTTATGTATAAAAAATTGTAGGAAGCAGGACTGCAAAATTATTCATTCTTTTCTCGAAATTATGGATGTGAGCTATTTGCGAAATAAAAATGTTGTAAATTGAATGTTTTGAAATTGAAACACTAGTAATGAATGAGAATAACCTCTCATGTGATGCTAATAATAGTGTAAAACAAGTTCTGCCTTATCAATCAGATAATACATTGGGACCCACACAATCGAGCAAAAATATTGAGGGTAGCAATGGGCAAACTTGATATGTGACCTTACCCATCGAAAGTATAGATAGAGATAACTCCTAGTTGAGGTTTAAGTATTGGCACTACAGCAACATAGCTAACTTCATGTGACTCTCTTTAGTCAGGAGTATAGACTAAAACCCTGATCAATGGAAATAAATGCACAAAGTACATATTATAATGAGTGGGTTGAGGAATATGGACTTGTAAATAACACAAATGATGAGATGGTTGGATAAATTTTGAAATGCTATTATTTTCATGAGCTGTTATTGTCTACTTCAAAATGTAATTCATATTATCTATTTTTTGAAATTGTGTTTTATACAAACTGTTATGTTCTGCTCACATTTTATGAAAACCAAAAAGGTAGTAGCTACGATTTACCGGATGACTTGTTACTCATAATATTCAAATGCTATTTCATGTAGAGAACACCAATGAGGGTGATCTAGTTGAGGCATGGTAAAGTACAGAGAGAAGATCATTAACTAGTTTACTTATTTTTATTATTTTCACTAGCAAGTAAGACCTGAATGATGTAATAGTAGGGCATTTGATCTTCTGCCGTAAAACAGTGTTGAAATTATTGTTTTAGGTATGATATTATTTCCTTTTAGGATATTATATGACAATTCTTAGATTAATTGCTATGATATCTGTAGCTTTGGTATCCGTTGAGGTTGTTCAAATGTACTGCTGTGTTGCATTTCCAAGTTAGAGGTGTAATAGTATTTCATTGAGAGTTGCAAAATCAAAGCCAGATCCAAGGTTGAAAATTTCTAGGAAGATGTCCCATACCAATCGTATACAGAATATGTGGACTTTAAGTGGATAGAAATTTCTAATGTGTCCCTACCACATAACCACGAAGGGATACACATCTTAGACCTTAATGAAGACATAACTGAGCACATCTGCATTATGAGCACGGCGTTGGTTTTGAGAAGTTTAATTGTGTCTGTGTACACATGTTTTAGATGAAGTGTTGTAGAAAAGGACAATTAGTATGCATTATTGATGTAATTGTATAGGTGTAAAAAAAAATAATTTATTATCACTGTAAAATGTAAATTTTCTTATGTTTTATTTAATTACAAGCTACAATGAAAAAAGACTTCACAAAAATATCATAACAATATGAAAGGAAAACAAATAAACATTGTGAATATTAGCATATGGCATCGACCCTACCCTTCACCATGTGCCTACTGGCCATCATCTTGCTGCACGTGTGAATCAGCACCTGTAGCATCACTCAGTGAAAGTGCACACCCTACTTAAGAAAGTGATGTGGGATAAAGGAGTTAATGTATATGAGTTGCTCACTCTAAGTGGATGCAGCTACATGGCTCTTTGTAATGTTGCATGCAGCCATATACGTTACAAACTAGTGTAACTAGACTGAGATATGTATCTAGCATCTCTCCATGTGGTCCATCCGTGCTTGAAAGCTATGGAAAATTCATTGTCCCTAAGTTGTCATATCTAAGCCTTTAGTTTTGCCACTCCATCATGGTTTATTTGAGTAGGCTGTGGTCCTGCAATTAGTGTACCATGCTCAAGGGAATTGCCCTATCCATGCTTGTGGAGCCCTCCTAGTTGTGGTGCTGGTGATGTTGGGGTGAAGTAAATGGTATGTTGTGCACCGTGAGTCTCCTGTGTTAGCTATATGATGGCTTTGTGACATTAGCACATATCAATAACGAGATGAAGGCTCCACAAGGATGTCTTTAAGAATGGAGTACAATATCACAACAGACTCTCATGTGATAGTTAATTAGTCTGATCCCAGCTGCGATGAAGTATCACCATATCTTGTCCACATGGTTAGGGCCAGGCAAGTTGAACGATGTGATAATTTTAGTTTTCTAGGATGTATTCTAATGTGCTTGATTTAAGCCACTACCTTGGTTGCTCGAGGATCATCCATTAATTGTTGGAATCTTGAGCTACGTGGGCAATCAATCATTTGGAGATATTCATTAATGTTGAAAGGGCTAGTGTATATATCTTCACCCTTTACAAAGATTTCATCTCCATCTAACTATACTACACTAGCATAGAATTCATAAACCATGGGTATGATGCATTGCAATTGTCCATGTGCTTAACAAAATGGTCTCATTATCATGCCATAGTGGTAGTTGCATATGTAGGGCTATTTCTCATCGCCTTTGCCAACCTCCATTCCAAAACCAAATCTCTATGCTTTGTGCTCTCCTCATGATAGTTCTTGGCTTTAATGGAGACATAACTCGTTGCATCATATAATGGATTTGCCCTCTTTGTCCTTATCATGTTGTTGCATAGGTAGAAGCATGTATGTAAATACGAGCATAAGATATAAAGCTACATTTTCTTGTTTAGGAATTCCATTGAGCATGTATCATGCAATTATTTTAACATTAAATGTTTTTAACATGAGCCACCAAGCTTACCACATATTCAACACAAAATTCAAATAAATATCATCGTATAAATGCCAAAATAAAGCATGATTTGCATTACACAAACTATAGAAGTTGGAAATTTGAAACAAAACCAACCAGATGAATAAATACAAGGTGCGCTTTGAATAAATAAAATTCTATTCCCAATGTTGAAATATAATGGATTCAATCTTGCATGGGTGGACTTTCTTGAAAGGAAGTAATTCAATGGGTTGATGTGGTCTTGCAATAGTTTGGCACAATTTACATGGTGATTTCTAACAATCTAGAATAGGTTTTTTTATATCTACCTTCACTATCATCTTCCTTATCATGACAACGAGGAAAACAAAGCTTATTTTTCATTTAGTCTCACCCGTCGTTGTGATGTTGTTGACAACACGAAACCATCATCATTGCCCACATTGTGACGTTCTAAATGACTAGTACTCCAAAAAGTTTAAGCATGCCGTCATTTCCACCATTATCTCAACAAGTGCACCTAATGAAATGAACGTCACGACATGGAGGATGACATTTTTGTTGCCCCAACTTTAGTCAAGACGTTTTAGATGATGATAATTCTAAAAACTCGTGGAATTCATCATCCTCTTCATTGTTACAACAAACCAAATGGTGTGATTTCTAGTATATTGCAACTTGGTTGTTACCTCTTGAATTGCAACAAAAGATTCGATGAGTAGAGCAGAGATTTCCAAACAATGCTCATTGTTTGCATTGTCACAATGTGCATGACCACACCAACATTGAAACTGCATGTCGTCTGGCATGCCGTAACAATGGAAAAGACAATGTCCTCCATTTCTAAAATAACTTAAATTTGGGGATGGATTTTCTTTAGTTATCCATCCCTAAGATGTTCCAATTTGAACTAAATTTATAATCCACCCAATTATTCCTCATTTCCCACCAAATCCCTAGTCACTCCACACGTGCAACTCCTTATCTTGAGACATTAGCCTCTCAAATCTAGCCACAATCCTTGCAAAATTTTCACCCTAGGAGCTATGGATGAGGTTCTCGAATGTTTAAAAAGCTATATTCAACCAAGTTTTCTAATCTATTCCTTCCGATACAAGGTATGAACTCCTTTCTAGTCTATCAAAATGAAAATTCATGGGAGATTCTGATTATATTCTATATAGTGACCTAAAAATAAGTAAAGAAATCAATTGTCAAAGAAATTCATCTATTGGTCATAAATTTGTGTTAGAGCAATTGGAAATCATGATGTGTTAAAGATATGAAGATGTGACTAGCAGTAATGTATTCATTCAAAATCCAAATAATGGTGGCCAAACAAAAATAATTAGTTATACATTGTGATCTTAGCATTTTCAATGATCAGGTTAGTCATCTATAATACATCCATGTACTTGCAATCCCAATTCATTTATTTTGTCCAATATATTGCACAAAAGGAAATGCACACTATATAAGTTTTCATTTTGTCCCATTTCATATCTACTATAGGTTATCTGATCCAAACCCTTCAATTTCTGTAATCTCGCTTTGCTTATGTTCTTCCATTTGTTCCCTTAGCCAAAAATTAGTTTGATTACACCTCTGTATCCAACTTCTATTCATTTCATGAAGTGTTTAGTTGGAATATAATATATATTAGAGGAAATCTCCATATGTAGTCTAAGTGTAACTTTGTAATATCTCAAGCTTGGAGAACATTAACACATTAACCTAATGTATATAGGAAATGTCACCAGCAATATGCTTGTTATTTGATTATGATGATGCTGTGGACAATTTCCAATTGTTGTAGATGACATAAGGAACATTCTTTGAAAAGAGATCCCAACATGGATGTCGTTGTGGGGGTCATCGGTCTATCAATTAGGTATATACACCTCAACATAATTAGCCCTAGTCCTCGAAAGATGACGAGACACAAGCACCATATGACCCTCCGATAGATGTTCCATCCACATCAACACACCACTCTAACTGGCCCTGTACGTCGTCTACCCATGATGAGGCTTAATGATCCCGTCTAGATTGGGTATTGAAATTAGTGAAGAAAACCAATGGTGAACTAGGGGTTTGTGCATCTTACCCTACGCACATTTAGTAAGTATTATTTAAAACTATGTATTTTACATGTTTTACGAAGTAAAATGCATATAATGTTCTCTATTGTGTAATTGCCAATACCTCGTGTGTAAGGAAAGAGGTCATGGATTGCATTAAGCCAATTATCACTGGACATTACATCGGCGCTTGGACCCAGTTCACTAATCAACCACTCAACCCTAAATAGTTTTGGTTTCGATTATTCATGGTTGGTAATTTCACATAGTGCATGTGATCTTGCTATTCATTTCGTAGTGTGGAGTTTGACCTTTAGAATTTAATTTGTTCAACTTCACCTTTTACATGTACATGTTAATGTCATGACATTGACAGGAGGATTATATGTAGGTAGTTCCTGACAACACCACTACTATTGAGAGAGCATTCAAAAAAAAGAATGCTAAATTGATTTGAAATAACCTCCACCGAGCAAGAGTGACCAGGATAAAGATTGAATGGATCCCACTATAGAGATGAAATTCTTGCTAAATGGATTGAAGACAATTTCAAGGTTGTCAACAAGAAGAACTAAGCAAACCAATTAGCTAACAATGCTTCTACTTCAACCATTTATTAGGGCAGCTCCATCTTAGTCACTGCACATAGCGACTAGCTTGTACGTGCAAAAAATTTGAGTTTTTGGATTTTTTTGATGAACCTGTGTTTGTGGTATATGCATCGTGTGGTGAATTATTATTTTAGAGAATTATGTTGAAATGTACTATGCTATTATGTGTGCAATATTGAAATAGGTTGAAAATGCCTTTTGGGAAAGGAAATGAATGAGTGGTTACAATTGTAGTTGTTCCTAAATGAAGACAAATTTTGTAGCCTTTTTTGCCTTCAATTAATTTTAATGCCAATTATAAATAAATTAACTCCTTTTCAATATAGCTAGCTTATGACTTGAAATGGATACTTCCCCACCTGCCTTGTTCTACATATTGCATGTAGATGTAGAATTTCATGATTACGTGGTCCAATGCTGATAAATTTGTCCAATGGTGTAGCTTGATAATCTTTTCATTTTGAAAGCTTGTTTGTACTTTGTATGCTTTATATTGGTTTACAATTGGATTACACAAACTTTACATTTCTTTACCTTCGACATTTGCTAACATTTTATCATTTTCTTACACAACATAACAAGCAAGTTTAGGGAGATCACCAGGTCCTCTTAAGTTGCACTCAAAAGTTTAAAAAAATGCTATAGGAGAGTAGGCAAGTCTACGAGCACAATTACTAGGGATAAGTGTTATACAACTTTGCACCTATATATTAATGTTGTTCAAAATAGAAATGCGTGAAAACTATGTTTTCATGTGTAGAACTTATATCAAAAAATACAATAAGACCAAAATACATAGGAGTTAGAGGGTTAAGATGTTAAGGGTGGGACTGCTTTAAGTTCCTATAGCAACAACATTATTCTCGTAACTTTAGGTACTTGAAAAGGGAAGGCAGCTTAGGATGGGCTAGGAGGTAAGGGTTTTTTGACATCTAGCTCGACAATTTGGGTCATCATTCTCTACTTCAGATAACTTCCAACCAATGAGTGTCAAGGAACAACTTCAACATATTGAGGGCCAGTTGCAGAGTACAAATGTAGAGTTAAGTGACGTGAGGACACAACTACAATGAACAAAGGCGAAGTTGGGTTACTGGATGAATGTTGTAGGTAAAAGATTAGGCAACTCAATTGACTTCTCTAACTTGTTAGAGCTTGAGAATGATGGAGGAGAGGACAAGGGCAATGGTGATGAGAGGTTTAATATAGACTATTAGTCATTCCATTGTCATCCTACCTGTATATATTGGCTAAGATATTTTTTCACTAATTTTGTTTTCCAAAGCAATGTATAACTTTTGTGAATGTGAAAAATGTGTGCTTATTTTACCAATCATTCCATTATTTCCTATTTTGCATATATTTGATGTTACTTAGATAGTATTTATCAAAAAATTAAACACAATTTACCATAAATAATGCCTCAAAAACAGAAACAAAATAAACAACAAATTCATTTAAAAATTTAAAAATTTCATCCCATATTTGTCCCAAATACATCCCAAAGCCATGCCCTAAGAGATTGTCCTAGATGTGTCGCTATAGTGGTTACCCCACTTCCATTCCTAAGGAGATCATCCCAAAACCATTTCTAACGATGTCCCAAAAGATGTCACCCCACATCTATCAATTAAACACAATTTATCATAAATAATGCCTCAAGAACAAAAAGAAAAAAACAACAAATTCATTTAAAAATTTAAAAATTCCATCCCACATTTGTCCCAAATACATCCCCAAGCCATGCCCTAGGAGATTGTCCTAGACGCGTCGCTATAGTGGTTGCCCCACTTCCATTCCTAAGGAGATCATCCCAAAACCATTGTCCCAAAAGATGCCATCCCACATCTATCCCTAATACGTTGTCCAAAAATTATCTCTTTAGTGGCCATCCTAAATCCATCCCTAATACAACTATCCCACATCCGTCCCTATAGTTGCTATCCCAAATTCATCCCCAAATTTTCCATTAGATTACTGTTCCAACAAAACAGTCTTAATGACATCCTCAAAAATAACATCCTAAATCTGTTTCCAATGCCTATCAAAATTTGAACTGTCCCAAAAACCTAAGCCTATGGCTGTCCCAAGCATTCTAATATGCTATAACCACATTCACATTTTGCGACAATCCATATGCCCATCCTCAAATTTGGGATGGCTTTAGGCGCCCCATCTCAGATTTTGGGACAATTATTTTTACCATCACAAACATTGGGACGGTTTTTTAAGAGGGTCATCCTTATTTCGTTGTGCAAGTTGTTTTTGGATGGTTGAAATGTCATCGGAAAGGGACATTCCAAATCTATTTGAGATAGCTTTTCAAAAAATGCAATTCTAGATGGCTATCCCAATCTGGCTATTTCCTAGTAGTGCTACAAAAGTTATGATATATATAACTTAAATATTTCTTCACAATTTTTTTTATTATCTATTTCATTTGTGGTAACAAAGTTCTTCATTAAAGTTTTAATTTATATTTAATATGTTATTTTCCATGTACTCACGTGTTTTATGTTTAAAACATATAATCATAAAAAAAAATTCATATTATACCTAGCTATGCTTTACAAAATTGTAAATTTATTAATCTCCATATGAAATAATATATGAAATAGTAACATGATCAAAACCAAAAACAAAGCAAAATAATTAATAAATTTAAGTTAGTAAATATTCCCTTGTTCATTTAGTTCATTTAAAGTGGATTTTTTATTAATAACTATTTGTTGTAAAATAACCTGAAATAATATAAATTAAGTTAGTAAATGATCGAAACTAATACGATCAAATCTAAAACAAAGTAAAATAATTAATAAAATTTAGTTAGTAAACATTCCTTTGTTCATTTAAAGTTAATTTGTTATTAATAAATATTTTTAAAATTTTTTTATTAATTAAAAGATTGTGGATTAATTTATTTTGGAAAGAGTTCATTTGTATAATGCATTTTTACCAATATGTTGTTATGAATTAGGTTAAAATAATAAATATTATATTTTCAATAAATAAATAAATAAATTATTTGGGAATGTAGTTTTTTAAAAAAACCTAATTTATATGAAACTTTATTTATTGATTTATTTATCAAATTGGATTCACATAATGTGTTTCTCATTTTTTTCTTTAAATTTATATGGTATAAAAGCATTTATATTTTATTTCTCACTTTGTAATTAAAAATCATTAAACATCAAACATACAAAAGTTTATGTTAAATTATTTATACAAAGAATTTTATTGTTTAAAAATATTGTAAGGCTAATGATTTGACTTATCATAAAAATATACAAAATCTTCAAAAAGAAAATAAACTGAATTTATATTTACTCTATAGCAGCAAGTGTAGGAAAAATAAGTCCAATTGCACTCAATATCTTTTTACATAAAATTACCAATTCATAACTAAACTATGCATGTCTGTAATACAATTATGAACTGTCTGTAAATGTAAATTCTCAGCTATTTCTCACATATAAATATGATATTGTGCACATAAATTATTTACTAAGATGTATAATTGTAAAGTTAGTTATTGTAAATAATATTAAAAACGCTTATGCTTAAATTATTCATTAGAAAAGATAAATGTGCACTTCACAGCAGAAGTATAATAGATGACACCGAGTGTATTATATATTGTTTTTATTTTCGTCATTAGTAACTTTTACAAATAAGGAATCAATTGAAATAATGTTTATTTTGAATAAATTTAAAAATATATATTAAAAATTTGTTTAAATTCAATGGCATATGAATTAAATAATTTATTTTTTCTACAAATGTTTTTTGTAAATTTATTAATATTAGTTTTAAAATTTACGAATAATTATATGTATCTTGCAAATCGGGACTATACAATTTTGAATTGAAGGACAAATTATTGTGCAATATTTAAAATAAGATTCCTATTATTAAATTTTAAGTAATTTTCAAAGCGCATAAGCTAAAGTAATATAAAAATTATGATAAAAGATTATAAAAATATTTAATTTAATATTGAAAGTGTTTCAATAGAACATTATTAGTAGGCTTGTCATTTTCTAACTAATATAGTTTTTTAAATTATGGAAAAAATTGCAATTTTTGTTCTATATATACAACCATTGGTAAGAATTCTTAATTTTTGTTATTGGTAAAAAAAGTCTTAATTTTTGAAAAATTTGGTAATTTTGGAATAAATTACCTTAATTTTGTGGGATTTTTGCTTGCCCGATGCATATGACATACTTATTGGGGGCTTTGCGGTGATGCATTACACTCTATAATGGAAGACACCAAGACAAATAATGACGTGTAAACAAACACCACCTAGATATCTAACTTGTAAAAAAGAATTGCAATTTTTGTCCAGTATATATAACTATTTGGTAAAAATGTCCTTTAATTTATCTAGTCAACAAAAATGTCCTGACTTCTTACACATCAGACTTCCAAGTGGCTTTTTTTACATGTCATCATTCTAACTAACACCCCTTTAATAGCATGTAATGTGTTATTGGAAAGTCCTAAATCATTATGTCACGTGCATGGAGCGTGTGAAAATCTAAAAAAACTACTTAATTTTTTTGGTACACTATCTTAATTTTTGTTTAATGAAGGTGAAAAAGGAGATCCATTGCCACATGTCAATTGATTTCATATATAATAACAGAAATTTAAAGGCCTAATTGAAGGATTTTAATTGAGATTTTGAAAAGGCATGATCAAATATTATATCTTAAGAAAGTACATTTAATGACTAATAAAAAGAAATATTGACTATGTTAATGAATCATAAAGTCTCTAAAGTTTAATAAAGAATAAATATGTGTTGCTTTATATGTAAATGTATAAATAATTTCATAATTGAATTAAACCTCAAAGTTTATATATGTATTATATTTATAATTTTTTTGTAATATATGATATTTAATTTTTTCTTACTTTAGATATATAACCTTTATACTTTTAATTTTAATAGTTTTATATTACTTAAAACAAAAATTTATAATTTATAATTAAATTTGCACATGCATAATGTGTGTCACCTATGCTATTTATTGTTGTTGTTGTTATTATCATTAAAATTTTATTTTGATTGCACAAAGTAAAATTACAAAATTATTCATTTTTTATTATTTCATTTTTATCATTTTTCTCTTTTTTATTTTAATTTATATTTACTTTTATTTTCTCTCAAATTATTTCTTTTTTTTTTCTCTTTTAATTTATAAAATGGAAAATTATCTGCATGTAGTTGGAAAAGAAATTGTAAACACTACCAGTAAATTGAACTTTTCAAATTTTACTTTCTATACATGTGTTAATGATAAATCTAAAAAATTATTTAATATTCATCTCAATGTAATGATAAGAGTTTGATATAATAAAGCCGAATTTGTTGATAAAATAATCAATATTTGTAGGTTTCTTTTATATTTAATAGAAAATATTGCTTGCCTTGTTAGTATATTTAAATTAAGTAATTTTAGAAAACAATAATCACTTCAGATAGTTTTCTAAATATAATTGTTAATGACAAACTAATCCTTACATTTTTTTATTTTTTCAAATAATAGAACACTGGTCATTGTTTTCTTATAATACAAAGGCTACGCAATTCAGTCTAACAAAGAAGCAAATTTTAGTTATGGTCAACGAGGCTATTCAAGTGGCTGTTAGCAATCATCCAATGTTGCAAAAAACTTTTGAGGGTGAGAAGTTTGATGAAATACATGATGAGGATCGAAGAAAGAAGTGCATTGAGACACCCAATGTTGCTGATCAGCCAAAGGGGAGTTCAGAAGGAAAAGAATAAGGTTGGAGTCTACTTTACCAAAGGGCAAAAGGTTCCACTAATGACTAGAGGATCTCCCTTTGTCTGACAAAATTTTAAGTGAAACATTGCTAAAAAGTTTCTGTAAGGTGATGATGGCCGAATGTAATGGAGCTTCAGATCCGTTTGAGCACTTATCTAGATTCAGGCATCAAGCCTTACTCCACCAATATTCAAGTAGGCCAAAATGCCAAGTTTTCTTTACCACAATCAGAGGGACTGCCTAGTGATGGTTTCCTCATCCCCCCATGGGTAATACATTGTTTTGAGGATATTGCATCCTTATTCCTTTATAAATTTGCAAGTAGCAAACTGTATGAAAAGACACCTTTACCCTTTTTTAGTATACAACAAGGCAATGAGAAACCATTTTGGGAGAATAAAAAACGATTTACTCATAACGCATTAGATACCCCCACAACTACTTAAGAGGTATTAGCTTGCACCTTTGTGCCAGGCTTAAAGGATGGAGGGATTTTTTTATCATTGGCTAAGAAACCTACCCGTGACTTTGATGGGTCCTTGCCCAGAGCTAAAAACCACATTAATCTGGAGAAGGCTATGAGGGAAAATGGAGAAAAGCAGCTGAAACCCTCTTCGCTAAAAAGGACCAAGCACAGCCAAATGCTCCCTAATCCTCAAACTTGTGGTAGGAGAAAAAGTCAAAATAAGTCCTTTATGAAAACTCTCTTAAAGACAACTCGTGAGCATATTTGTAATGCTCATTGGGATATAGATGTGATTAGATAGCTAGTTTCATTTAATACTCCTCCAAAGAACCCACTAGGTGACCAATTTTGCAAATTCCACAATGAGTATGGCCACACCATTGAGGTGTGTGGGAATCTTAAAAGATTGATTGAGGCGCTAATCCAGAAGGGTTACCTAAAAGGAATTCCTACAGAAAAATTAGCGGAAGCATAACAAAGGAATGGATAGCGGCCAGGATAACCAAGATCCTCCTTATAATCCTCCTTGAAAAGGGTGTATTAACATGGTCATAGGAGGAAATGAAACTGGAATTTCCAAAAGAGCTTGAAAGGCATTTGTACAAAGTATCACTTAAAGGGAATTTGGAGAGGGAGACTTGCCAAAGGTGTCCACTTTATATCAGGATGCACTAATAATCACTTCCACCATCGCAAACCATAACATAGCCCAGTGCCTGATAAATAGAGGAAGTTTAGTGGATGTATTGTCGAAAAAAGCATTTAAGCAAATGTGATTTTTGGAAAGCCATCTTTATCAACTTTCTAGACTGTAGCTTCCCCAGTCCATATGGCTATAAGGCTTCCAACTATAGATTGACAGGTGGGAATGTTAGAGGAGACTAAATGGTGTCTAGCCAATGTCATGTGGATTTGATTAAGCATTTTAAACTAGGAAATAATCCTGGTCTATCGACGTCCAAGATAAAAGGAATTGAACCATCCGACTAGCTCTTGAATGTTAAGTTATGGCTAGAAATACTTGAACCACAACCTAAATAATATCCATGTTGACGAAGCAGGTGAGAGGAGAACTCATGTCTTTCCTTAGAGAAAATGCAGACCTCTTTGCATTTTCAACTACTAATTTAATAGGAGCAAGCCCTTCAATAGCAAAGCATAGACTCAACATCGACCCAACCAAAAAGCCTATGAAACAAAAGCTAAGATGTTTCCACTTATGGAAAATGGAGGTCATGAAAAAGGAAGTAGGCAAATTGTTGAAAACTGAATAGATCAAGGAGATCTGATTCCCTGAGGAATTGGCTAGAGTTGTAATTGTCTCCAAGGTATGTGTGTTGACTTTAAAGACTTGAACAAGGCTTGCTCAAAGGACTATTACACTTTGCTTTGAATAGATCAGTTAGTGGATGTGACGGTGGGAATGGAATTGTTATTTATGATGGATACCTTTCAGGTCCACCATCAGATACCTTTACCAAAAAAGGATAAGAGAAGGGTGTGCTTTATCATTCTTTTGGAACCCTCTCATACAATGTCAAGCCTTTTGGCTTGAAGAATTGAAGCTACATAGCAAAGAAGGGTAGATAGGATTGCTAAATCTCAGATTAGGTGGAATATGGAGGTTTACATAGATGATATGTTGGTCAAGTCAAATAGAGAAAAAGACCAAACTTAAGACTTATAGGAAACCTTCTAGAAATTGGAGAAGTATAACTTAAAACTAAACCCTATGAAATGTACATTTAGCATTCGGGGGGGAAATTTCTAGGGTACATAGTTACTGGGCATAGAAAGTAATTCTAAGAAGATCCAAGCTATATAGGAGATGCTTTTGCCCACCAATGTCCATCAAGTTCAAAAATTGATTAGAAGGATAATCAACATGTCTCAATTTATCCCTGGAGTATTAAAGAAAAGTTTGCCTTTCTTTAAAGTCCTAAGGAAAGCTAAGGAATTTCTGTGGGACAAAAGGCGCCAACAAGCTTTTGATGAGTTGAAGTCATGCTCATCTAATCTCCACCTTTTAAGTAAGTCATGTTTAGGAGAAAAGCTTTTGCTTACTTGGCAGTTTTAGAGGTGGTTAGTTTAAGATTGATTATTACTGTAAGATGGTTGTGCTCATACTTTTTATTGCATCCTATAACTGTGCTAACATTATCCCTTAAAAAGAATCTTGGAAAGTGGAGAAATTTCTAGCAAGATAATGAAATAGGCTGTTAAGTTAGGAAAATTTGACACAGACTACTAGCCTAGAGCGGTTATCAAGGTCTAAGCATTGATTAGCTTTCTCATTGAAATGGTTGCAACACAACATTGAAGCCATGGCAAGTATATGTTGATAGGTCTTCCAACCAAACTGCCAGTGGGGTAGGAGTTATGTTAATTAGCCTAAAGGATAACATCCTTGAATATGGATTTAAGCTGGACATTAATGTATATAACAACAAAGCCAAATATGAAGAATCCCTCCTTAGGGTGGGGGGGGGGGTTGAGTATGGCATATCAACTTAATGTCATGGCATTCATGCTCCACACACACTCACAATTTTTGTTTTAGTAGTTTCAAAGCAGTTATGCAATTACGGGAGCAAATGAATGAGAAATTATAGGGAAGTTATTCATGAGGCAACAACAAAATTGTTGGATTTCAAGTCAATTCAAATAAACTGGAGTAATAATCAAAGATCTGACAAGCTTACCAAGTTAACGGGGACTCTATGCCCATCTACAAATTATAATGTTACTTTGCTAGTAGCCTCACGCTATACATCAAGGGAGTAAGTTCTCTCTATAAGATAAGGTGATTGGAGAGGGCGAATAATAGATTGTCTAAGGAAAAACACTCTAGTTAGAAGGAACAAATTTGGGCCTCCTGGTTTGTTCTGATTGAAGATATATTCTACCATAAAGAATTTTCTCCATAATTGTAAAAATGTCTAGGGCCTCAAAAAACTAACTATGTGATGAAAAAAACCTATGATGGATGCTAAGAAGCCACCTAGGAGGCTGATCCTAGGCTAGAAAAATTTTAAGAACATGATATTATTAGCCTACCTTGAGATCAGATACCATGGAACATGTGAAGAAATGTGACCAATGCTAATAGCACAACACCACTCACCACTAGGTAGAGGCCATGAAAATTTTTCCCATCCCTCCTTAGCCCTTTGCTCTATGAGAGTGGACATTGTAGAATCTTCCCCCCAAGCTTTAGGTCAGAGGAAATTCTTGGTGGTGGCATTAGACTATTTCAACAAATGGGTCAAAGTGAAACCCCTGGCAAAGATCATAGAAACAACGATCACAAAGTTTATTTGGCTGAACTTGGTATGCCATTTTAGGTTTTCCACGAGAGATAATCAATTATAATGTGAGGCAATTTCATAAGAAAAAGATAAGATAATGGTGCCAAAATAGGAGATAAAGTAATCATTCACTTAAGTAGCTCAACCACCAGTGGCCAAGTTAAGGCAACTAATAGAACTATGGTTAATGGCCTCAAGGTGAAGATCAACAAGGCTGAGGGAACCTGGGTGAAGAAATTACCAAAGGTATTATGGGCCTACAAGACGACGCCTCAGTCAGTCACAGAAAAAAGCCCATTCAGTCTAGTATATGAAATTGATGTTGTCATCCCATTAAAGGTTGGCCAAGGATCACCCTACGTATAAGGCTATTATACTAAGCAAAGTGAGCAAAGTATGCAAGAGCATTTGGATTTAAAGGAAGAAAAATGAGAAGTTCATTTGAGAATGTTGAGGAATCAGCAAATGATAGGTGCTATGTTCAATAAGAGAGTAGCTCTAAGAAAACTATGAGTCAGAGATCTTGTCCCTAGAGGGCCGACTAGCTGAAGAACCTAAGAAAGCTAGATCCCACTTGGCAAGGTCCCTACATTGTTGTAGAAGAGCTCCCAAGAAGGTTATATAAGCTTAAGGATAGTGAAGGGTAAATGCTAGATAGACCTAAAAATTTTTTGATATCGAAAAAAATTTAAGTTTGAACCATTGTACTTTGAAAGGCAATGGTTATAAATAAAATCTCGTTTCACTCCATTCCCCAAAATAATTTATATATACGAAAAGGATATAAAAGACAGAAAAGGGGGAAAACTATCTTCATTGCATTTTTAAGTTGTGGGGTAGATAAGGAAAGAGGTCCTTACTGGGTCCTCCTTTGGAGTAGATGGCAAAGTTAGTTTATCGTAAGTCTATACAAGCATATCCTTTAAATCTCCCACATCTTCCACCACTATCGGCTAATTAGTGGAAACACCTTTGGGAGGGGCAGGTCTTAGATCTACCTATGGAGAGTTAGAAGGAATCGTGTTAAATATCGCCTCTACTTGAATTCTTTTCGTTCTCTCTAAGATGTCTATTGAATCGAGATCAAAACCCTTTTCCAAAAAGCCCCTCTTTGTCATTTCCTCCCAAAAATAATCATATCCATCCATGAAAACCATAGTTGCATGCTTGGCAAGAAAAGTCTTGAAATCTTTTGATTGTTAGTATTTGTCCAGATATTGTCGAGGAAGGCTTCTCTCTTAAATGTAGAAGGGAATTCACAAATAGAATGGTACCATATTTCCTCTATAGTACAGTGTCGTGTTTTGTCTACCATATACGGAAAGGATTCTTAAAGGCCCCACAAATCCCTTTTTATAAAGTAGGACTCTTTTGTCAACTTCCAAAAGCGCCCCACTAAAACATTGTTTTTTTCTTGCAAACCTTGATACTCTTCCTATAGGCATGTCATTGACCATGATAAGGGCTTGCCAAGAGGATAAATCAAAAAAAATCAAAAACCCACTAGAAAAAGAAGAAAAGGGGAATGATCAATATAAGTACTCACCATGGTCATGGGGCTAGCGAGTTTGTTGTAAGCTTTATTTTAATTTAGGTTCAAGGCTATCTCTTGAGTGTAGGGGTAACTGATTCGCAGATGCATTGGTAGGGCAAATGGCAGTCATGCCCAACCGAAATCCCAACCACATTAATTGCAGGCATTCTAAGGCCTAGAATGAACTCATGGATAGACACCTAGGTCTAAAGAAAGGCATCAGTTGCTCAAGCTGGGTAGTCTTAGATATGTTAGACAAGGAAAAAGACACGATCCTAGTGGTGTAAGTAGTGACTAGAGGGCATTCCACACCATGTGCTGAAAGGGTAAGGGTCGCACTCTCAAATGAAAATGTGTGAGGCATTATGGCCAAGGAAGGGGTTTTAGGTGGGCCAGAGGCTTTACTTTTCCTATTGGCCAGGATCACTGCTATCTTTGAACCTAATAAGTGCACTATAAGTATTTAGAAGATAAAATACTTGTATTTTGGGCTAACTTTTCTCTTTTAGGTGACAACCTATAGTGAAAGAGAATATCCTTCTCATTCAGAATGGCAGTCTGAAGGGTCACACTATTCAGAAAGGCTAATTTTCATTTAGCAGAACAAGGAACAAGCTCCTTTAGTAGTTTGGAATCCATAGGGAGTTCACCTACCCAGTTGATTAGAAATTCATATCACTTGCCTAGGCAATGTAAAAAGAAATATTCTTCCTTCAAATGTTTATTTGCGGAAGGAAGACCATTAATGAATTGCAACCTACTTTGCATAGTAAAGTAAAACATGACTATATCAAGCAACCGAAAAGTAAAGGCACGATGGAACTAATTAGCTTGAGGTGAGATACCTAGCTTTGTAAAATGAATAAAAATGACACATAAGAGCCCAAAGGAATTGGGAGTGAGTTGAGATATATTTACGTGAAATTGTTTAAGAACTCCTTGAAAAAAAGGATGAAGGGGAAAAGATAGCCCTGATTAGAGCTAGTGACTAAAAACAATTATAAAGCCTACCATGGTTTGATTAAGGAAATCATCAACATTAGGAATGGTTATTTCATAATCATCGGGGATGAGAACTTTCTCCCAATTTTCCTTGCTAAGTTTTAACTTTTTCTTTATAACTAAATAGAAAGAGCGGTGAGTCTCCCTAAAAGATAACGATGCCATTTAGCTGTAGTGGGATGAACTCTTCACAGATTCTAATGGGAAGAAAGGAATGGCCTTAACGAGAGAAATTGAAAAGTAAAGTAAAAGATGTAGAAGTGAATGAGAATCCGAGCTTTAACCCTAGGCATATACTAATAGCCTAGGCTATAGCAGATGACATGTGTAGGGTAAGATTTTACTAGGGATCCTAAAAACTTCTTTCAGAAGTTAAAACGCTTCATTGACCTCGAGAAACAAGCATACACGAGCTAGATAGCTGAGGGGCTACAAATTAAGCCTAGTCAGCCCACAATTAGGAAGGGTACAAGCTTGAAAAATAAGCATGACTAGTCAGCCTGGGTGTCGAGCGGCTAAATAGCCCAAATTCCTTCAACATTAAACCTAGTCAGCCTATAACTAAGAAGAGGTCAAGCTTCAGAAAAGAGCTCTGGCTTGAAAAATGAACATGCCCAGTCAACCTAGGAGTCATATGGCTAAATAGCCCAAATTCCTATAAGATTAAACCTTGTCAGCCCAATCCATGATTAGGAAGAGTTCAAGCTTAAAAAATGAACATGCCCAGTCAAACTAGGTGTTAAGTAGCCCTAAATGTTCATAAGATTAACTTAGTCAACCCATGATTAGGAAGAGCTCAAGCTTGAAGAATGAAAATGTTCAGTCAACCTAGGTGGTGAGTGGCTAAAGAGTCTAAATTCTCATAAGATTAAACCTAGTTAATTCATGATTAAGAAGAGCTCAAGCTTGAAAAATGAGCATGCCAAATTATCATTGGTATCAAAGGGTTAAATAGGTTAAAATTCTCATAAGGAGAAATCTAGTTAGTGCACAACTAAGGAGGACCCAAGCTTAAAAAATGCATACCCCCAATTGCAATGAATGGTTGAATAGTCTGAATCCTTACAAAGGAAAGGCAAACTAAGGAGAACTTATGTTATAGAGAATAAGCCTCTGAACCTGGGGACCAAGTGGCCGAGCTTTTGCCAAATCATTGCCATTTAGTTTATATTTTGGAAGAGTATAATTGGGAAAAATGAGTGTACTTAGCTAGCTTAGGAATTGTGAAATTGCATGATCAAAGCTTGTGTGCCATAAAGGGTAGATATGCTTAGTGTGCTTAAATACAGCTTATTGGAACAAGGAAGAGAAGATAAGTAATAAAAGCAATAGCTATATAGTCAACGAGAGCTATCGTTTAAGGAAGGGAACAAATAAATTACAAGTGTGCATGATAAAAACATGCTCCTCAACATAGAGACAAAATCTCAAAAGGGTTAAGTTACACAGATGTGCATGCAGACTAAGTTGAAAACAATTTTAATGTAGAGAACCATATTATAAACAAAATGTCAAAGTTCATGGCCTTTTGAAAGAAAATCTAGCAATGTCATTTGCAAAAGTGTAGTATTATGAAAAGGAATAGGAAAAGATCATTTGCATTCATTCAAAAATTTTGCAATGATAATCATAGTAGAAAGTGAAATATAAAACCATGCAAGGACTAAACCATCAAAGAAAAATAGAGTAGTTAGTGAAAGGTGTATAAGTAAAGGCTCATCTCAGTCATGGAAGAACATTAGCATCTAATAACGTGTTGCTAAAACCCCACCAAAAGCTATCTGGATCTCATCAATCCAAATCTCCTAAGAAATATCAGATTGAGTGATTTGGTTCTAGCACTCATGATCTACGACATATGATTCCAATGCCATGTAACCTTATTCAGAGCTTAGAAGTTGGGAAAGAAGGAATCACCCAAAAGAATGTCCCTAGCTACTACTTGCACTTGCATGGCGTAAAACTTCAATCTCTTTGCAAGCTTTCTTAATCTCTTCTTTCAGTGAGCATAGTGTAGCCTCAGAAGGTGCTCTCTCCCTTAAGTTGATGTTTTCTAACTCAAGTTTCATCTTCTCGACCTTAAGCTTCTCAATATAGTCCATTACATTCTTGATTGCTTTTGTGTGATTGGTCCAAGAATTAGTTAACCAAAGGTAAGGAGAGTAGAAGACTTTGCTACCAAACAGAAAGTTTGACATTATGCTGTTTCACCTAAGAGAACAAGGAAAATGGCTAACTAATCTAACATAAGAAGGGGGTATTTATAAGACAGAAGTCAAGGTAAGTGAAAAGACACAGCAAGTGAAAAGACTAGATTTGATTATTGAGGCAGATTTATGTATCTCAATGAAAATTTGTTTTGATCTTATCTAATTTTTCGGTTTAAACAGATTGTTCCATCCAGGTAAGGGAAGCCTAGTCAGTATGGGCAGATAAAATGGCTTTACTTCAACTAATCCTTTTAGAATGTAGTTATAATAAGTTTGCAAATGGAACAAAATATGGAAGTAGCGAAAAAGTAAATTTTATTCATTATCCAGTCAAATTACAAAACATAAAAGAGAGAGAGAGAGAGAGAGAGAGAGAGAGAGAGAGAGAGAATGGAGAGTTGTGGAAGTGCTGGATAATGTGACTAGTCAACCTATGCAGGTACTAGCGAGCAGAAGAGTGGATTAGTTATCTCTCTAAGGCGTCAGGCATCATCTAGCCATCAAGGGAGCGTTTCTGCTAAACATTTTTTCAGTTGATACCAAAAATGTCAACTTCCCAAGGAACAGTGTCCTTTTCTAGTAGGACTTCCAGACACTCCGTAAAGCCCTAGTAGAAGGCAACATGAGCCTCATCTACTTGCTGAGCTTGGAAGGAGTCAAAATTGATATACTTGTTTAGGGGTGCCATGACACATGGTTCCAATGCCTTGAATTCCTCCTGTAAATAAAATAGCCCGTAAATAATAGACTTCTTAGGATGACGAAAACTATCACTACTATACTTTAACTCTTCAAGATGGATCAGGACAACGTGATGCTCCTCTATAAGGAGATATTATTTTTCTTCCATCTTGTGCCCAGGCAAGGACAGTCATCTATTTGCTTATAAGCTTGTTGTAGTTCTTCCTTAAGAGTGTGGAATTGGTCATCAAAAGGACTTCTCTTCTTTAGGTCAAGGTTCTTCCCTTCCAATCTTATCTTGTCCAGTTCTAATTTCTCTATATAGTCTATCATTGCTTTGGGCTCCTAAATATGGTTGGTCCAAGACCTGGCTAATTTAGCATTAGGGGAACTTGAGGAATTACTACCAGATGTAGAGGCCGACATTGTAGGAATGATTATATACAATGCAAAATGAGATATTAGCATAAGTTAACTACCACAGAAATAGTAATTTTAAGGGTAGGAATTTACATCAAGAAACTAAGGCAATGAAAAGGCCCGCATTGATAGGCCCAAATCTCCATTAATAGATTTGCAGCAACTTTATCTCAAACCAAAGAAAATATCCTCAGTCTAAAAGAGAATAGTGATATGGTACAAAAGACTAACCGACATATAAAAGACTGGTTAGGGAGCAGGAAGTTGAGTAAACACCAAAGTATTCAAGGAAAGCCCATGCCAAGGATGACTAAATGACTCATCATAGCGGGAACGGATGACTGAATGAGAGGGTAGTCAATTAGCCACAAAGAGTAACTTCCTAGGTAGGTCATCCCTTGAACCCTCATCCGACAGGATAACTTGCAACAGGTACCGAATTGTTAACAATTGTACACATGGTGGTGTAGCGGTAAGAACATGGAATAAAATTGTCCTATGATGTATTTTATACATGATGGAAGAAGGAATTGTGAGGCAAGCATAGAAGAATACAACAACACCTTTTACTCTATAGTCATAGGCATTTTTCTGCCAAACTACGTAAATCTGTGTGTTCTTTGTTTTCTATTCTCACTATCATTTGTGTGTGTGTTTTCAAGATTGATTTATCTCTGCATTATTGATCTTTGACGCACTAATCCTCCTTTGACCAAAATACTTATTGTTAGAATTTTGAATTTTTTATTAAGCAGAAAAAATTGTATTGGTTTTTTATTTTATTACTTTCTAATCTATCTACGTGTTCAAAGAAAGGTGTTGCTAACCAAATTATCCTCCTTTAACTAAAATACTTAATTCTTAAAATTTTAAAATTTTTTATTAAGTAGAAAAAATTTTATTGTTTGTAATTTTATTACCTTCAAATTAATTTAATTCATTTTGTTGGGGCAGCTTCACTGTTGTTTTTTGCGTGCAGTCTATTCCTTTCTCTTGGATGAGTTGATAAAGCTTTTTAAATTTTATTATTTTTGTTAAATGTTTTAAGAGTGGTTTAGATTGTTGAAAACCCTTTCGGCTATGTTTGTTTCCCAACTCCAAACCTTCCATTATCTTATCAAACTTCACATAACCAAACATCTTACGCCACAAAATTTTTATCCAAATTCAAATTCAAATTTTCTTTTTTAACATATATAACTAAATTATTTTTTAATGATTAATCCTATTTACTGTCAAATCAATACCTATACATATTCATACAAATACTCATATTTATATATATATTTATATTTTATAAACTAATTATTATCCATACATACTATCACATTATTTACTTATTATTATATATTTAATAAATTTATAAATAAACAAATTCAAATAAATAATACTGTTTATTCTTTCAAAGTTTCCTTCTAAACATATAACTCATCTCAACACAAACCTCGTCAAACATCATTCTATCACCAAAACACCCTTTCCAAACATAACCTTCATGTTATGTTATTTTGTTAAGAAACCTATAATGCACATATAATATTTAACAGTTAGTTCATTTAAGCAAAAAACATATTTAAAATTCAATTTCACCAGTTCTGTATTTTCTTAGAATCATAATTTTCGTTAGCTAATTTTATTTCGTATGTGCTTATGACTCTTCCAAAGTTAATAATGACAAATAAATTATGCTACAGGCCAAATTTACTTATGTAATTATTTGTCTATTCAAGTAGTTTTTGTTCTGAAAAGGAATGAGTACGGAACATTTGATCTTTGTTACCATAATTTCCATTGGGAATGAATTAACCATTAATTACTACTTGATATAGAATGGAATGACGCATAACACATAATGGGGTGTTCTTATTGGATAGAGTATGCATTTTTGCCAAGTGTGAAACGTATATGTCGTATGTATATTATTTTATTATTTATTATCTATGATTTATTTAATTTTGAAAAATAAAACTTTTTAATCGTTGAGAGATGCGTTTAATTATCAATGTAAATTTAAATATAGTTATGCAATTATCATTTAATAATAAAATTGAATTGAGCGATTTGAACTTGAAAGTTGTCCAAACCAATGCAAGCCGAGTCGAGCTAAGCCGAGCTGGTTGTTAGCTGTGATGGTGACGCGGCGATAGGGTAGCCTTTAACTCATTTTTAAGGTTTTGAAAAACTAAAGGGTAAAACAAAGGTAAGAGACAGGGCGTGGGACCAAAAATACGACCTGGAGCAGAAGAAAACACAAAGTACACACATAAAAACAGACATTAAATAAATAAATAAAATAAAGTGGACAATCAA
The DNA here is from genome assembly GCA_019155195.1 of Avicennia marina. NCBI lineage: Eukaryota > Viridiplantae > Streptophyta > Magnoliopsida > Lamiales > Acanthaceae > Avicennia > Avicennia marina. Next base: position 10,478,189 of record CM032762.1, on the reverse strand, counting down.
TCCAATTTTCATGGCTTGTCCTCTTCATTATCAAAGACTCGTATATCTATACCATTGTTGAAATTGTTGAAATTGTTATTGGCCTTTTGATAATTTTATTAAAGTGCACTTCATGTCTAATTATGTCTACAATTTAGGCTACGTATTAGACCTTATATCTTAATAACTTATTATAGTTATTTTAATAATTTCTTTGACTTCTCTTTTAATACGTGTATTTATACTATTTAATAACTACTTTTAGTGTTAAATATAAATGAATTAAAATACCTATACCTTTTTTCATTTTCTTATTCATTACTATTATTTAGAATTATTTCTCTCTTGTTTTAATTAATATTTAGTTTCTCGCTTCCTCATCTTTTTTATTACCTCTATTTTATGTTGTATCTTTTCAAAAATATGTAGAATTAAGTAGTTTTATTTTATTATTGAACACCTGATAATGTAATAATTCTATATCTTATTATAATTAATAAAATTGTATAATTTTTCTCCTAAACATGCACACACACAAGGTGTATGAGTTTTACTTATATATATACAAATTAATTTCTTACCATTTGAATTTTTCTTCTACCGATACATTCCAATTGATGTTTGGGTCTCCTTTTTTTCCCAATTTCCTTTAATTTACTAACCCATAAGATCAAGTTCGAATAGTTTAATTTAAAGTTTCACTACTTGTGAAGCTACTTGACTCATATGGGATATTTGTGTTTTTTTCTTTTTTTTAATATATATTCTTTCAAATAGAATTCATGATGGATTAAGTTCATAAAATATCTAAACTAACTTGAATTCAAGATTAGTCAAAATTTTTGAGTTTGATATTTCAATTTAAACTCGAATTCGAATTCAAACCCTTATAAAATTAAGTCGAGCTCAAGTTAAATTACCCCCACTTACCCCACTTAGGTGAACAATTTTGCATTGGGCAAATGGACTGGAAATCCTCGGCACACCCATGGCTTCATTTGAGGGCCTTTTATAATGTAACACCACAAATGTCTTATAAATTACAATGCCTCACGAGCACATAATGAATGGACTAACTACTGTTGCAAACCTATAGACAAGAACAGCTGTATTAATTGGTGGCTTCATTAAGACAGGAGACCATTTGAGGTCACAAGGAATAATTGTAATTGAGACAATCGTCGTTCTGGAGATGGGCTGTCTTAGATTTCTCTCCTGACTTCTGTAACAAAAAATATAAAGGCCAAAATATTATTGAGTCAAGAGTCCCTGAGGGCTTCTCCACTTCCCACTTACAGTAATGAAATTTTGGGTTTTCTGGTAATTTTCTTTTATCATAATGCTCATTTGGAAAATGAAAAGATTCATAATGGTTATATTTTTTACAAGTCAATGAATTACTAACTTCATCTTTCTCTCATATTATAATTACAAGAATCTCCCTTTTCTGGAATTATATGTACAACAATTACGATTGACGTTTTATTATTTAAATAGTTATTTTTAAAAAAAAATTTACGTGTGCATGACAAAAGTATGCAATCCGAGCTGGAAAAGAGCATAGCAAAAAACTAATGGCCAAAGACAAATTGGAAGTAAAAGACAAACTAAGAAAATATTCAAATATTTTAAATTCGAAGTGTAATGCTTTGACTTACAATTAGCAATTACACTCAAAATATATTAAAAACTAATTTCTTTATTTTTTTTAAAAAATTAAAAATTATTAGAAATAAATAAATTTGAGCCCTTAAAGTATGGCGCGCTTCCAACGAACTTAACGGCCAAAGTGAAGGCGGTCTTCAAAATCCATGGCTCCTCGCCTTGGTCACCGCCGCCCCTTCACCCGCTCCTCCAAATCCCTCTCTCTGGCATGCGGTCTCGCTATGAACAACCTGAACATCCGCTTCGTGCCGCTCCCCAACCCCAGTTCCGTCATCCACGACCGCCGGCAGGAGTGGTGGCTCCAGATCCTCGATCCCAGCAGCGAAGTCGTCAACAGATGGAACCGCATCTTCTTTGTCACGTCGCTTATCGCTCTCTTCGTCGACCCCTTCTTCTTCCTTCTATTCGGCTTCCTCCCCGATCGCAATTGCCTCACCATGGACTTAGGCTGGGGCGGCTCCCTAGTCGCAATTCGTACTACCTGCGACCTCTTCTCTGTCTTCAACATCGTCTTGAAATTTCGCACGTCCCACGTTGCCCGCAACACTAGGGTATTTGGTAGAGGTGATTTGGTTACGGATCCGTCCATGATTGCTCGTCGTTATTTGAAAGGGGATTTCGCGATTGATCTGGCCGCCACTCTGCCCCTTCCTCAAGTACCTTTCCTTTTTATGACATTTCACTTTTTTGGTACTAGTGATACGGGAGATTGTGTTTCTCCGAAAAGCATATTTAATTCTGTGCTTCCTAGCTTCTTTATGTGTACCCTTCTTCAAGTTGTGTTTTATAACTAATGGATTTGTTTATCTGATTGATGCTCTGAGAGAAATTATAAAAAGGGCACATTCCTTGATGTAGCTATATCTGGTAGCAAATTCAGACCTACAATCATCCCCTTGTTGCTTACAATCTAAAGTATCGTATTTAAGAAGTACATCAATTTGAACATTTTGTCCCCTGTAAAGCACAAAACAGCTGTCCCAAGAGAACCGAAATATTCATTGTGGCTCCATTTCAGGCAACAGTTTGTGTTCATTTGATTTCATTGCTCAGTAGAAAAGTTATATTTTAAGTTGGAAAATAGAATATTAACCCATTACGGCTTTCTTTTTTCTCAAAATTTAACTACCTTCTACATCTTCCCCATTTTCTGCTTCCGTGTCTTTGTAGTTGACATTTCACTAGTGTGGACTCTGTTAAATTGCTAAAATATTGCATTCTTGTGTTTCATTTGACAGTGTGTTATTTGGGGTGTTATGCCATCCACAATGTCAAAAACTAGTACTCAACTCAATCATCTCATTGCTTTCCTCATCATCCTTCAGTACATCCCACGGCTCATTGTTATTTTCCCTTTGAATTCTCGAATTATAAAGAACACTGGTGTTGTGGCAAAAACTGCTTGGACAGGAGCAGCGTACAATCTCATTCTCTTCTTGTTAGCAAGTCATGTAAGCACCAATACTATTTTGTCAGCAAAACAAACCCTTTTCATGTTTAGCAACTATCGGATCCAATGTACATGTTTTGTCTGTTAACTCTATGATAATTATCATTTTGTATTCACCTTCAGGTTTTAGGAACAGTATGGTATTTGTTGGCTGTTGAACGGATTTTCTCATGCTGGAAGCGTTACTGTAGAGAGGAGAAGGGTGGCAATTTTTGTTCCATTAAGTATCTCGATTGTTCATCCAAAAACAATGAGATAAAGGAGTGGTATAAATCCACCGAGATCTTTAAAAAGTGTGACCCAAAAAATAGCGAATTCGAATTTGGACTCTTTGGTAGTGCTTTGAGTGATGAAGTTCCCTCAGCAAGCTTCTTCCAAAAATACTTTTACAGTCTCTGGTTTGGCTTAAGAAGTCTATGGTTAGAGTTTTACTTTCAATTATTTTTCAATAGCCTCTGCATTTTGCTTTCAGTCCTGTTGTTAGATACTGCCACCAACCTATCGATGTCCTAAATAGGCTAAATGCTACGAAATGCAAAATTCTTCACCTTATAAACCACGGAACTGGCGTGTCTTTTACATCAATTAAAGATTTGAGGTCTTATTCATTACTAGCGTACAAATTCAAATAGGTAATTGTAGGAAATGGAATGACTAAAGCTTGAATAAGTCTTTTTTCTGTCCCCTTCAATATATTCCAACAGTTATGATTTAGTTGTGTATACATTCAACTGACAATTTTAGCTTTATCTGTTAATATAATGGTTGATAAACCGTGGGAAAAATCTCAACTAAGACATGGTTATCTAATAGGGCTGTGTTGCTTGTATAACAAGTTGGCTTTCTTGCATTTTTATTGCAGAATCCTTCGTTTACCTTCCATAACAAATTCTATCATTTTGCTGGTTGCTTTCCTAACTGTTTTGGTTGAAATCACTGACACTAATTTGTAATCAACCAGTTTATTTCACAAATTCCATGCTTACGTGTGATCCTTAAAACCACATACATTTATGCTCACTGCATGCACTTCAATATGTTTTTGCAGTTCATATGGGCAAAGTTTGGAGGCGACTCCTTATCTGGTTGAGACAACCTTTTCCATAATAATCTGTCTTATGGGTCTAGTCTTCTTTGCACTGCTGATAGGTAACATACAGGTATTACTGCCCCCCCTTTGACACCTTTCATGCCTGATCACCTATTGTCATGGTTTGCTGTGTTAAAATTTTTTTTATTTTTTTTTCATTATACTTGCTACATACACGAAGGATAAAAGAATGCTGTATTTGGATTATTTCGGGCTAACTATGCTTTGTGTGTTAATTTTGCAATGATTTATATTTACTGAACACAATATGGATGATGATGTCATGCCAGAATGTGCAATCATATATTCATATGAGAATGCAACTATAATGTGAGATAAAGGTGACAACCTAGGTTTCTAATTATTTAGAAAGATGATAACATCAGAATCCTTGCTGCTTCCTGGTTATGTCTGAGAAATTTATAATGAAAGCATTTTCTCTGCGTTACTTTATCTTACCTATAGCCAAACCTGCCGCCTGTCAGCATTTTTTTTTATGTGTTATCATAACAATTCTTCGGACAGAAATATTAGATCTATTGCAACATTTTGTCATTTTCATTGCTTGCTGGAATTCAGGCTCTTGCTGGAATTCAGGCTCTTGCTGGAAAGTCATTAATAGGACCAATTCTATAGGCAACCATACTAAAACATTTTTTATCTGGTATATAAATGTAGTCAAGACTAATGAACTTATTATCTGTTGATAATGAAGTCACAAAAAATTTTCTTGAAACTCTTGTTATATATTCGTTTTTTCCTCAAATTCCATAGACCTATCTACAATCTACAACAGCAAGACTTGAAGAATGGAGGATCAAACGAAAAGATACTGAAGAATGGATGAGGCATCGTCAGCTCCCTCCAGAATTGCAAGACCGTGTGCGCCGATTTGTTCAGTACAACTGGCAATCTACACGAGGTGTAAAAGAAGAAGACATATTGCAAGCATTGGCATTGGACCTAAGGCGCCAAGTTCAAAAGCATCTTTGCCTAGATCTTGTTCGTCGAGTAAGTTCAGTATCTCTATTGTATGCTTGGTTGGCGATCTTAAGGCAAAGAAAACTTGTGAATCTACTTCTATAGGCATGAACAATAGGTGTGATCCAGTGCTTTTTGGTTCTTGCGATCAACCTCTGGATCAAAAGTGAAATCACTGAAGTGAATGTGACATTGATATTTCTACTTAGCTCTTTTGGGCTTTAATCAATTGAACTACCACCATAAATAGCTTGACATCATCTTCAATGTGCTCGAAGTGTTAAGCTTACAGCGAGTTTTGTCAAAAGTTTAAACTTCATTCAATAGATATTTTCATGAAAGTTACTATAGTCGTGTATTTGTCTTTATGCTTTAGATAGTTTCAAATAGCTTGACATCATCATTAATGTGCTTGAATGTTAAGCTTACCGCAATTTTCATGAAAATCATGATAGTCGTGTATTTGTCTTTTGAATAAATGAGTCTCAGATAATTTCAAATAGATCAAGACCACCACAGGCGTTTATGTATTGGAAAATAGGGAAAAGAATAAATTCATCATTACGCATGCGCGTAAGGCTATATTATTTAAAAAACCTATAAATATTAATGTATTCAATTGACATAATTGAATGTCACAGAAATAGAAATCCATTATATGAAAGATGACTTCACAGTTTCTATTTTAATCTACACTGGACAGTGCGATTTTCCCAACGCCTTTCTTGGTCATTACTCTCTAATTTTATCAAATTCCTTTCAAGATCCCACAAAGCCAACACATTATATGGCCTCCTCAAAATTGTGGGTACTTATTTCATCAATCTGAGTGAAGGGATGGCAAGATTCATTCGTTGCTACGTACTTTTAACAGGTCAAATTCTATCCAGAGGAGACAGGAAAAGCTTATCAAAATCCATCAGACTTGCATCTTACACTGTTCCATTACTTCACCGCTGATGATCCCTTGTGGTTCCGTTTTTAGGTTCCCTTCTTCTCAAAAATGGATGATCAACTCTTGGATGCAATATGTGGGCGCTTGGTTTCCTCTTTGAACACCAGAGGCACGTACATTGTTCGCGAAGGGGATCCGGTCAATGAAATGCTTTTCATAATACGAGGCCTGCTTGAGAGTTCTACAACCGATGGTGGGCGCTCGGGATTCTTCAATTCCATCACCCTCAGACCTGGTGATTTCTGTGGCGAAGAACTCCTGACATGGGCCCTCATCTCTACGCCAAACCTAAACCGTCCTGCTTCTACCCGAACAGTGAAGTGCATCACTGAAGTAGAAGCCTTTGCACTTGGCGCGGACGACCTCAAATTCTTTGCAAATCAATTCAAGCGGCTGCACAGCAAGAAACTGCAGCACGTGTTCCGTTACTATTCTCACCAGTGGAGGACTTGGGGCGCTCGCATTGTACAAGCTGCGTGGAGAAGACACAAGAGGAGGAAACTTGCAGAGGAACTGTCCAGACACGAGAGCATGTGCTACATGCAACTATCTGACGATGAGGATGAAGACGACGACAGCGACAATCCTTCTAACAGAAGTTCCGCAGAAAACAATCCACTTGCAGCTACTGTGCTAGCTTCAAAGTTTGCTGCAAATACCAGAAGAGGAGCAGCTCAGAAGGTTAGGCTTGTTGAACACGGAGACAACAGTTTACGAATGCCAAAGCTTTTTAAGCCCGGTGACCCCAGCTTCTGAGAAGACCAAGGAGATGGCATCATCACGGGAGCACGCAATTGATGCTACATGAGTAAGCAGACTTTCCGTATGGTTCGAATTAGCTGTATTATTATTTTTCCCTTCCCTTGTATTACACTTCATATACACATGCCTTGTTAAATAAAGTGCAATTATAGAATAGAGAATGTGGACTACTCCTTATAGGTATCATAGGCGTTCTTGAACTGCCAGATGTGTGTGAGTGTGTGTGTGGATTCTATTTGCCTATATTTCCAGAAAGAATTCCTGTATGTGTTAAGAGTTGTATAGGTTGGAAGCAGTCATCTGCTAGTTTTTATTATATGTTTGTTAAAATGTTCTCAAGGCTTCGTTGATTTTATCAGTTTTTACACTTACAATTGGAAATGTGCCGTTGCCAATGTTTGTCCCATGCATTGGAGTAAAATGGTGATGCGATATTATCGGTACACACCTGTCATTACATTTTTTGCTAGTAAATGATAAAAAAAGTGCAGTGCCCATCGTCCTTCCATACAGTTTGATGAAGAAAATTCGACATTGACATCGATCAACTCCATGGAGAACTCCATCGAGCCAACGATCATTGATGACTACAATTACCAGAAAGTCACAGTATTGGGGATCGGAATGCTTGATAATATATTCTTTATTATTCAAATTAGAAGGGCTAAGAGTTCAAGTTTAAATAGACAAATAGATGTGGTTTCTATTTTTGGAAAACAAGGTGTCTGTAATAGTGTTACAAAATGGCATCATGACTGAACCAAAATGCAAAACTTGTCCTCCACGAATCCAAAAATAGCAATTTAGGACGTAAAAAATTTGAGGTGCCTAAAATGTACCCTAGCTTGCAAAAATTGAGTAATTTTAGGGCATCTACTGGAAAAAAAAAAAAAACCTACATTGGGCTGGAAATTGCAATGTACATTATATGTTAGCAGTAAAATTGATAATTTTTCTCATTTTTTTAGTGAACTTGATAGCGTTGCAATGACCCTGTGATACATGGCATATGACTGGGTAAATTTTGCCACATCAAATCGAATTGAGTGGCAAAAAAGATCATTAACGTTTAAATTTTAAGCAATTTCTAGAGGTATAAAAGATAAAAAGACAAAAACTTATTCATAAAAAATGAGAAATATATTTTTCAAATCATAAAATATAAATTTAAAACTCTGAATATGCCAAAAGAACATGGAAAACTTTTATATATTTCTAAAAATTATAAAATTTAAAATTTACTATGTTAACAGCATATATCCTCTAAAATCATACAAAAATTATATTTTCAAAAATATAAAAGATAAAAAAAATAAATAAAAATATGAGTTTAAATATTTTTTAGTAGGATATCATGACTATGTAGTCTAAAAATTTTAAAATTATAAAATTTCAAAACAATAGAAAAATAATTGATTATATTTTATAAAAATATATTCTATTAAAATGTTCTGTAAAAATAAAAAAAATAGATTTCCTACATTAAGAAACATCATGTATAAAATTGAAATATTTTTTCTAAACTGAAAAAATTAAAACATATAAAAATAAAAGTATAAATTTTCTTAGAAAATAAAAAATTGATTTATTTTTCTAAAAATATAAATTAGGAAATTAATCATATTTCCGAAATATAGTCTCTAAAAGTATAAAAATATATTTTTAGAACATAGCACATATGTTTTTAAAATTCTTAAACTTTGAAAAATAAATATAAAAATGTACATTTAAATAATTTCTTATAAATTTACTTTTTTGTAACTTTTAGGAAATATAATTAAAATATGTCAAAGTAAGATACTTAAATTTAAAAAAATTTAAAATTTTTAATTTTATATGTATATTTTATAATTTACAATTTAAACTTGTATTTTTGTATTTTTGTTAACATATTTAGAAAAAAAATACTCAATACATGTGTATATAATTATAGAAATGATATTTTTAAAATATAAATTTTATATCATTCATTAAATTCATAAAATGATGAAAGAAAGAAAGAAATTTGATAGGAAAGAAAAATACAGCAAAATTAAAATTGACGAAAGTGATTAAAATAAATAAAATTTAAAGGAGTGGAGTGAAAAGAAATTTATAAAATACTAGGTGTATTTAAGTAAATTTACATTGATCAATTAAATTTACTTATATTATTAACATATAGCACTAGTGAGAAAAAAACACACTTGATGCATATATATATATATATATATATATATATATATATATAATATTATAAAGAATACCTAATATCTTATATATCTTCTGTAAAAAATAAAATTACTATAAAATGAATACATTAAAATTGAGATAAAAGATTGAAAGAAAAAAATAATAAACTAAAATCGAAAGACAATTGATGCTTGTGCATATAAATGTAATAGTAATATTTTTAATAGAAATTTTATATCATTCATAAATTGATAAAAGAAAGCAATAAATTTGAAAAAAAATAACAAATTAAACTTGAAAAAATGAAAGAAATAAATGACAATTAAAGGTTGAATGAAAAGACAAAATATAAGGAGTTAATGATAGTTTCCTAAAGCTACAATATGCAACTAAATTGCTTAATATATTCTTAATACTTGGACCAAATGGCACATTCAATACATGCGTGCAACTATATAATTGGATGTATAATATTTTATATTATTTAGAAAAAGAAAAAAATGAAGAAACTTGAAGAAATAAACAATATATGATAAATTAAAATTGAGACAATATTGCGAGAGAAATGAAATTGATTAAAATTGAAGAACACTCAGTGTATGTGCATTAAATAAAATAATAATATTTTTAAATACAAATTTCAAATCATTCATAAAATTTATAAAGCGATAAAAAATTGAAAAAGAAATATAATAAATTAAAATTGATGAAAGTGAATGAAACAAACGAAATTGAAAGAGAATACCCATAAAAAATCAAAAATAGTTTAGTAATTATACAATAAGGAACTAAATTTCTTCATATCTTGAAGATATATTAACGTATAAATAAATATTAATAGATAGATAAATAATTACCAACAAAAACTAACTTCATAAACCAGCCAGGGACCAATCACCAGCTTTTAACAAGAACCAACAGCTGTTTGCTGCCGATTCCGTGGTGGTTGTGGCGTTGCAGCAACTCAAATTCCAGGTTTGAAGAGCTATTCTCAATTGCAAATTACAACCATAGAGTAGCAAAGAAGTCAAACAACCCATGACGTTAGTGTAGATCAGAAATTAAAATTAGAACATGGCACAACGAAGATGTCCAAAGGTATTTATAAATTAAGTTTCTTCACTCAAACACGATAAAATTTATAAATATCTTTGAGTCTAATTAAATTTGAATTTAAGCTTGGAAACAAGATTAAATTTATAAATATCTTTGAGTTTAATTAAATTAAATTTGAGTATAAGCTTTGAAAGTTTTTTTTTTAAAAAAAAAAAACTCAATCTTACAACTAATTGACTCAACTTTGAATTTGAGATCAAATTTTACAAAACTAAGTTAAGTTTAAGAAATTATCAAACTTAAGTTTTGAGTCAAGTTTAAATAATTATTAAATTCAAATTGTTATTCAAATTGATTCATATCAATGATTCTATAATGTTAAAATGGAATTGAGATTCTCTTAATGCAAAAAGAGCCACTCCAAATGCAAGTAAATTCAGACGACATTTAGAATTAATTCCCTAACAAAGAGAATTTGAAGATAAATTTTCTGAGAAAAGGACAGTCATAATGAATGAAAACCCTTGTCATTATAAAGCTGATTGGAAACAAATATTTAACCAACACTCTAAAAAGTACAGGCAATGCTTTCAACAAACATTACAGACAAAATTAACACACAACTGTGATAATAGAAAAATTTATTGTATTTATTCATCAATAAACTAAAGAAAGACTATAGGTGTTAGAGAAGTTAGTGTGGAAGATAAATTTTTATTTGTATTGCAAGTAAATGATTTTTAACTCCCCAAATATATGTAGGAGGAAGGAAATCATAAATAAATCTTACACCAAATTTAACCATGTCTATGAAATCACACTAAATTCAAGCTTTGATACAAGCAATTTATAATCACACCAAATATTTCAATACTCCCCCTCATACTATAGCATATATACCTGTCATGCTCAACTTTTTGGGCAATTCAATTTATCGCTTAACACCTCAAGCCTTGGTAAACACATTCACTATTTGTTTTCAAATGAGGGTGAATACTGTAGTGATTTTGCAACTCATTACAGTCTTGAAAATAAAGTTGTAATTAACTTCAATGTGTTTAATTCTCTCATATAATATTGGATTGCTAGCAATACGAATGGAAGCTCAATTATCACAATACATAAAATGTGTCTCATTGTAAATGTATCCCAATTCCTCTTAACAAATTTCTCAACCACAATATCTCACTTACAATGTTTATCATGCACTACACTTAGCTTCAACACTAAATCCTGCCATTGTCTTTGGTTTCGTGCCATGCCAAGTTGCAAGATTTTCTTAAATGTAACTGTAATATCCTCAACCAAATCCTCTATCATCATTTGACCCAGCATAACTAGCATTAGTGTACGTTTCCATCTATAAAAGCCCACGACTTTTAAACAACTATACCTTTCTCAAATAGCTCTTTATATGCCTTAACGGTCTAAGTGCAACATCTCAGTGAACTAATTGTGCTTCTCATAAAGTGAATAACCACTCCCTCTATGAACAAGATTCCACCTACCGATCAATGGGTGTCTGCTGTCCAAAAATCCAAGTTTGAAAAGAAGGCTTCAGAAGGGACACCCGTCAGGGCACAGTCACGGAAGCTGACCAGAACTTCTTCTCACCATTGGGAAAATCAAGTTTCCCATGAGGCATCTATACTTCAATTTATTTTTTAAGTAACTAGTACCATTGCCGTAGAGGCTGGAGTAACATCTATAAGAGTATCCATTGGTTTTGAACCCAACTGTCGGGTTTCTATGAAAAGATCAAGAGCATACTTTTTCTAGAACAGTGATATTTCCAATTTGCTTTGAGATATCTCGATCTCCAAAAAGTATTCAAATTACCAATGTTTGTCATAACAAAATATTGTTGTAGACATGAGTTAGTACCCTTGATCCCACTAGCATCACTTCCAAATATCAATATATCGTTAATGTATACAATCATAATGATCAGTCCGTCTATAAGATGAGTGCAACTGGCTCGTTAGCTTAATGAGTCAATACAATAACAGTTTAACTCAAACTGTCTTGAATCTAATTCAAGTTCAAGCTCGACTTGAATCTCTCTTGAGTCAAGCTTTAGCTCAATTATTTTTGTTTGAAAGCTCGTGAGCTTTCTTAAATTTTTAAATATTTTATATTTTTATTTATCAAATATTTCCTTTATAACTATAAAATTGATATATAATAAATAATGTATAACGTGTTAAAATTATATGTAGTAATTACTTCATCATGTAATAGTAATAATGGGATATTTTTAAATATATTATGTGAACTAATAGGAGCTCTACATCTAATTAAAAAAATATATATGCACATATACAAATTATTAGTAACTTATATCACTTAAACATAAAAATGACATCATAAAATTAATTAAAATAATACATATGTAATTAGACTATATTATTATGTTAATTAATAATTATTAACATAATTTATGTATTTTAATGTCATTTGAAAGCTATTATTATGTACAAACTATAAGGTTATTTAGTACCATGTTCAATTTTTCACAAAATTGAAGAAAATAATTTTTAAAAAGTATATATTTTAGTTTAAAAATAAAAAATAATGAACTCAATTTTGAGCTTGAGTTCCAATGAGCTTAGGTTTTTGGAGCTCAAAACTCAAGTTGGATTTAATTTAATATGAGTTGAGCTTCAACCTAAAATTTTTAGGTCGACTCAACTCGAGTTGGACTTAATTGCACTCCTAATCTCATCCATGCCACACAAATATAAAATGATCAGCATTGCATTGTTGAAAACCAAGGTTTTCCGCTACATGATTGAACTTGTCAAATCATTTTCTAAGGCTTTGTTTTCACACTATAAATTGCCTTCATAAGTCTACAAGCCATATCCGTCTTTCCCCCTTGAGTAGCATACCCTAAAGGTTGTTCCATACATACTATCTCACATAGATCTCCATATATAAACGCATTTTTCACATCTAGTTGGTACATAGTCCAATTTTAATTAACAACTAAGGAAAAGAAACCACAGATAGAGTTGAGACAAGTAAAAGGAGAAAAAAGTTTTAACATAGTCAACACCTTAGATTTGGGTAAACCCTTTTGCATCCATGCAAGCTTTATAATGATCTATGGGCCCATCAACCCAATATTTAAGTGTGAATTCCAATCAATAGTTAACAATACTACCAAGAGCTCACACAAGCTCCCAAATTTCGTGAAGAATGGAAGCAAATACTTCATCATCCATAACTACCTTCTACGCAAGATGTCAAAGTGCATCATGACAAGAGTGATAAATAGTTGTAGAGATGAGAGAACTAGCAAAAGAGCAGATGGTGGGGCTAAGGTGGTCAAAACACACAAAGTTTGTCAAGAGATGTGTAGTGCAAGAGCATGTGCCTTTATGAAGAGCAATTGAAGGATTAATCTTAGATCTTGAAAGCCTTAAGACCTATAGGGGGGAGAGGACAAGAGATAGGATCATGCCATGAGGACTTCAGGTGGGAACTTCATGTATACACCTTTAGTGGTTGAGTAGGAATATTATCACTTGTGATTGGTAACAAAGTTAGGACTAGTAAAGGAAGAGGCTTTGTGGGAATTATGAAAGCAATGGTGTCTTGAAAGTCATTAGGTTGATACTCAAAAAATGTAAAATAATCGAAAGTTTAAATTTGACAATTTATAGGATCATAACACGAACCTTTTTTGTGTATGGGATTACTTAAGAATTATACACTTGCTCGGTTGTGGTGGCATTTTATCTTGTCCAAGGCAAAATAGTGGATGAACTATATATAATCAAAGACAAGAAGAAAGACAAGAAATAAAGATTAATTTGGATAAATATAAAAGAAAGGAATATCCCCGTTAAGAACACTAGATAGCAATTGGCTAACAAGAAAACAAGTAGGGAATACTGCATCCCCCCAAGGTACTTAGAATTATTCATATGACTCATCAAGTGTGGACAACATCTATGATATGGTGATGTTCACATTCAACCACCCCATTTTGTTGTGAAGTATAAGGATAAGAAGTGTGAAGTATAAGGATAAGAAGTGTGAGGTATAAATCCATGCGATTTGAACAAACTAGAAATGACCTTTTGAGCAAATTCTGAATCATTATTAGTAGGAGAGTATCTAGATGACAGAGAAGTTGGCCTTTATTTAGTATAGAATGAAGAGATCACATGAGAAACTTCAGAACATCTTTTACTAAGTTCAACCTTTTCATCCTCGAATAACCTGATGCAAGAGAATTACACAATGGTTGCATTAAGTAATATAGAGTAGGTTGTCATATCTATAGAGAGTAAGAATGTTGCTTTTAATAATATTATGTTTTAATTAAGTAAACTTAATTTAAAGTTGAATTTATGAAGAATTGATTAAACAATAAAGTAATTTTTAATTTAAGTGTGGTAACAATCACAAGCAAAAGTTAATGTCAATTCTCATACAAAAATACGTAAGAATTTTTATTATCACATGTATATTAATTATCAATTTTTAATTTTTTATTTAGGGAATATTAATTCCTTAAATCCTTAGTATACTTTCTCAAGTTATATTAAAATTTCAATTAAATTAATCTAATTATTTATTGAGTTAACTCAATTGAGAAGAAAAAATGAATTGATATTGATTCCTTGTGAACGTAGGAGCTTCACTATCAGTATAAATCTACAATTCATTATTGTGATCAATTGTCATAATTTGTAGATTATCTTCGATTATAACTACAAGTTAGGGAGGAAAAAATATAAACAATGGAGGAGGAGAAGAATAAATTGACTACAATTCAGTTGTGAATGTAAGACCTTTACCTCCATTATAAGTTTATTATTCACAATTGTGATCAACTTGCTGACTTGTGGATTCACTTATGTTATAACTATAAGTTAGGTAAACAAAATAAAAATGAAAAGAAGAAAAAGAAGAAGAAAAAATGAATAAAAGAACTAATTACAACTAAATAAGAAAAGACAATTAATTTAAATTGATAACATAAAAATTCTTATTCGCTTGGTTCAATGTTACACAATTATTGGGAATTAGGAAAACAAATGATAAATACTTTTTTGCTCATTCTGATCTTCTTCGTATAGTGATTCCTCACTTTCAAGCCATACCTTATGTCTTGTAATGGCACCAAACACTCTCTCAAACCCTATACTCATTCAAATTTAATTTTCTAATAATACATTAAGATACCTATGTGAATTTTGGGATATGGATAATGCCTTAGTTTGTAGAACACCCCCCCCCCCCCCCATTTATAAGGTTAAGTTTCCACCATCCAAAGACTTTTATTGGTTGTTCATTTCTTATATTTTTTCTCATTGGTCCAAGGCTTTTGGTGGCCAAAATTTCTATTGTCTCTCTATTCATCGCTTAAGCGATGGAGGAGGCAATAGTTTGTCGCTTCCTTGTTACTTAAGTGACTAGAATATTTTGAATTGTCACCTATGCTTCGCTTGTGCGAGAACAATATATTTTGATTGGTTCTTAGCACTTCTTTCTCACAGGTGGTGTACTTAAGCAACCCTTTCGAGGCCTAAACCTTGCTTAGGCGACCATGTAAGGCTCAAGCTCAATTTTCCTTGGTTTGGTGGCTCTGAAAGTGTATTTCTTTTTTCTTTTCCATTCATACTCAGCATACAATGGCTACAATATAAAATATAGTTATTTCCTACATTATAAATGACTTCCTAAGCTAAATAACATAATTTTAAGGCATCAATCATAATTGCAAATACTTAATTTATTAGAGTTATAATAATCATATACAAAGAGGATAAAGTAGGTATGGCCATGGTTCCCTTTAGAACCGTGAACCTAACTGGGCCGAACTTTCTTAGAATCGGAACCATGGAAGAACCATTGACAATGGTTCCAGTTCTGGTTCCAAAATCATCAAAACAGAAAATAAATATATAATATGATATATATATATATAGTATACGTATAGTATAGTACGCATAATATAATATGTTAATTTATATTAATATTAAGTTGTTAATTAATGTTATGTATATTTTTTCCTACGCAAAATGGTTTTTAATTAACAATATAGTGTATTTTATAAAATTCGTACCACTTATCCTTTTATTCATGGAATATTAACAAAATTGAAACATGACTTTTCTTCTTTTTTTGTACATTCTACACTTGTTAAAAGTATTAAATATTTTGTTACGTCACTTTAATATTAAAAAAATAATAAATAAAATAAAATATAATTGTATAAAACTAGAGCGTTAAAGAACCAAAATCAGAATCGTTGAAGAATCAGAACAAAAACTGAAACCATTAGTTCAAGAACTGGAACTAGAACCGTTGTTCCAAGTTTGGTTTTGGTTTTTCATTTTTCTGGAACTAGAACCAACAGTTCTAAAAGCGGAACCATTGATTTCGGAACAGTGGACATACCTAGGATAAAGTAATAGTATCTTTCATGAGACTCAACTTGACTAGGACCCCTATATCACAATAAACAATATCAAAAGGGAATGAACTATATATATATATCGTTCATTTGTGAAGAGGTCGCACCGAAGGCACCCATGAAAGAACTAAGCACAAATCTGATAGCAAGAGGCACAAATCCCACCAAGAAAGGGGGACCACATAGAGGGAAGACCAAGAAAGTAGAAATTATGAATGAAATAAAACTTGAACAAGAGGAAGTCACATCTAAGGCAGTTACAACAGAAAAAAAGGAATTAGTGGACAGAGGTCCAAAAGATATCATCCAAGAAACAGTTAATACACCAGAATAGCCTAGAAAAGAAATCCCAACTCGAATAGAGTTTGCACCCATTACTATGGAAGGCGAAAAAGGATGTTACAACTATTGTGACAATATCAGGGGCTATAGAATCTTAATTAGTCGAGGTAACTGCCACCATTGCACCTAAGAAACGTAAAACTAATGTTCCTAAGCCCTAGCAAGAGACTTAGGTGAAGAACGAAAGCAAAGAAAGTGGTAGAAGAAGAAAAATCTGATGAGGAAAAGAGTATTTGGGAATGGAACATTGATCAATTAAAATCAGTAGAGTTTTACTCTAAAAGGGCTAAAAGAGAGATGCAATCATTGAATACAAACACTTCACTAAGGAAAAATTGACTCATCCTAAGAACTTTGCCAAAGAAGAATTTGTAATTGCTTTGGATGACATTGGGTTACTTAAGCCTGTAACCAAGTTTTTAGCCTTTTACCCCAATTTAGTACTTGAACTTTATGCTAACACGATAGATAAGATGAATGTTGAAACTTCAGGGTGGTATCAAAAAACATATGTAAGAGGGTAGGTGGTGAAGTTGTCTTAGTTAGTTATCAACAAAGTGTTGAAATGGAAAAGCCTAGATTTTGATTCTATATACCTAATATGTCATGAGGTTGACTTCAATGAAATGGCCCACATTTTGATTGGTTATAAGTTGGATAAATGGCCCATAGGTGCGACATCTTTATTGTCTTCAAGTTTGTCTCTAAAATACTTTTAGTTGTATAAGATAGGTACATCTAATTTGTTGCCAACAATGAATGCAACATTAGTGACAACAAACATGGCGACTGTACAAATTAGGCACCAAGTAAACAATTAACCTAGGGCAGTTGATCTTTCAAGTGATGGTGAATTATGCTAAGTCAGGCCTATTGGGTATGTTCTTTATCTTTGCATAGTTTCCAAATTACTTCAAAGGAGAAAAGTTAATGTGTTGTTGAAGGAAAACAAACCATTGAATATGGTGGATGCTCTGCACTATTGCAATAAACTGAAAAATTGACCAAGGTTGATGATTAGGCACAAGAATCAATGGTGGAATCCAAGACTTATACTAAGGAATCCAAAGGTAAACATCAAGACATTATCAACAGCCTAGCAAGTGTTGGACGAAGTTTGGATGAACGAATCACAAAACTTCAAGTTCAAAGAAAGTAAGTTGAGTAGAAAATTGCAAAATTACGTGAAACACTGGGAAGGACTGTTGTGGAACCAACAAAATTGGCCGTACCTCCCTCATTCGCCCATGATGGGGCTAGACCTTTAACTAGATAAGCTACATAGTCTCTGCCACATTTGCTTGCCTTTTAGGAAATTGGTAGTACAAAAGGGAAAAAATTAGAAGCAAAGGGTAAGGGGGAGATAGGTAAAATTTTTGGAATTCAATGCCATATCTACATGACTCTTTGGTGAATATTGTGCTGCATGGATACTTGTTTTATCGATTTTAACTTGAAAATTTGCTATTCTAGTGGATATTATGAAATTCTGCATTTTGAAAATTAGGGCTAAAGTTTGTAGGAAAGGAAAAACAAAGAATTTGCTATGCGTATTAATGAAAAAAAAATTGTTCTTTGTGACTATTGAGAACAATAACATTTGTAAGTTTTCATTTGGCTTACAATAGATTGGATGTATTTTGAAATAGAAAATGTATGATGTAATTTAGCTAAATGAATGAAAGAGCAGCATTTGTCCATAGTCCTTATTATTCATTATGTTGGGAACAAGTTAAAAAATATGTGTTGTGCCATAATGTGCCAAATGGGGGTATTATTAGCTTGTTGGCTTAATATTGACATTTATGATCCAAATTAATGAGTATTAACTTGTCAAAAATTTTATCATAACCAATCAATTGGGTAAGGCTTCCTAAATATTTGAAGTTATTAGGTCGTTGTTGCCAAAGAATTCCTCAAATTTTGAAGACCAAATGGAAGAGTGTTATGAGAACTCCAAGCCTATCTAGTCTGGTTATTTCAGATTATTGGCATCAATTTCATAACAATAGAGGGGAATTCACCTATGTAGATATTGATCACAAGAAGTTGATATTATCTAGAGATTGGAAATGAAGAATTCTGATAAACTTAGAGAATGTGTGGATAAGAATGGATAAAAGAGTTTAGCTTTGTTATGTTAGGTAATTGGCAACTGTCTCTGACCAATATAAAAGATTTTACCTAGATTTTCAATTACTAGATTTGTACCACATGGAAGCTTAAAAGTTGTAAGACTTCTTGATGATAATTTATAAATGGAAGACTGTTGTACTCAAATTGCAAGTTCGAAGAATAAATTATAAAGTCTAAGTGTGAAAAACCCATAGTTCTCATATGGGTGAAAGTGTTATGATTATTTTATTGATTTGGAGAGAGCGTGACGAGTGTGGGAAAAATAAAATTTTGAGAGAGCTTACAATAACAGAAAGTTAACTCTAAAGGAATTTAAGTATACACTATTAGGATAATGCGTTGTTAACTAGTCGAGAACTCTGGAATTAAACTAGTACAACAAATGAGAAATTTTTTAATTGATCTATTTACTTCTATTTACTTATTGAACATGAGGATGATTACTTTAAACTATGTTAATAATTTTGTACCTTATTTATTTTCTGTTGCATTATGTGTATATTCTCAATACGTTTTGCAACTTATACTATTTCAATGCAACCCAACATGTATGTAGAACACCCATGGTTTATTGAATTCAAATCTCTTGTCAAATAAATTTTTTTAGCCTTAGTTGACAAAATCTCATAGGAGATCTTGGACTAATGATCCAACATCCAAGAATTTTTAAAATAAACCAAAAAATTGAAAGAAAAAAGAGAATTGACCGCCTTTTTCATTCAAGTAAAATTTTGCTATATAAAAAAGGGAAAAAATTAAAAATAATATAAAAGCAAACGAGACAAAAGAAAGGATAAATGCTATTTCAATAAACAATATGTTTACATGTGCACTTCCATAGATAAAAATTATAACTTCCAAAAATAGAATATGTTAATTTAATTTAGTGGATGATAATAGCTTGGATAATTATTCGAAAGAACAAAAAATAAAATTAACCTGTATTTAATTATTGTATTTAATAAACTAGATTACTTCAGATAACGATACATGCTTTTTAAAACTAGCTTTACTTCAAATAAATGACAAGCGAAACATTTCCCAACAAAAAAAAAAATAATAATAATCCACTTCGATTACATGTTTTTAACAAAATTATGCATTCATTAAGTTAATTTTATACAGGATTTTTATTATATCAGAGGCTTTTTTTTCAATAAAAAATATTAAAATAAATAATATAAAACAATCTTTTTAAATATATCAATTCACGTAAAGTTACTAGCCATATTTGGTTCTCATTTTCAACTCAGCAAAATACACATTTTAAATACATGTAGAGTATATTTTGCATCACGCTGTTAAACCATATAAACGAAAATCCAAAAATTACAATGATTATTATTTGAGGTTAATTAATAAATTAATATACCATATGAGATCCGTCCTAGATGCTGCGTGGCAGGGCTTTGTGGACTCCTATGTTTTATGAAGATGGAACGACAGCGTAGCCTGACAAGTGCATTAATTGTGACTGTTGGGTCGTGGCCCTCCAACCTTAAGTAATTTAATGAAAAAATATGGCAGAAGCTCACAGTCCCTTCCATCTTTAAATAAATTAGTAAAAAATTATGGCCGAAACTCATTAGAATCGGTAGCCGGTCGGAATTAAAATCGTGGGTCTTGATTCTGATTTTTGCAAAAATGGAAAGTTTTGGTTCCAGTTACAAATTGTAAAAAAAAAAAAAGAGAGAGAAATAAATATTAATATATATTAAATATATATATATATATATATATTGATGTATATGTTAATATTGAAATGTATTAACATAAAATAAAAATTAAAAACTAAATCTATATAACATGTTATATACCAGTATTTTATGATACTAATTAACTAATATAATATACATACGAATAACTATATTACATATATAAGGTGTGTACAATAAAATATTTTTTTGCTTTTTTCTTTTATGGAATAGTAATGAATAAGAATATTTGTTTCAATTTTTTGCATTTTACATTTAATTAAAAAATTTAAATATATTTTAATATTAAAATTTATAAGTATAAGTAATTGAATATAATTACTCAGAAACAAAAACCGTAAAGAACTGTACAAAAATTGAAATTAAAACCGTTAAAATCGAAACTGCATCTGTAAAATGCGGTTTTTGATTCTTCATTTTTTAGGACTGAAATTGGGGGTTCAAACCGGCGATTTTGGAATCTTGGCCACCCTTACCCTAAGATTCGTTGTAGATTCTGTGTGGCGAGGCTTTGTGGACTCCTATGTTTTGTGAAGATGGGACAACAGCGTAGCCTGACAGTGCATTAATTGTCACAATAGCATCGTGGCCCCTCCCACCTTTAAGTAATTTTAAAAAAATAATATGGCAGAGCTCAGTCCCCTTCATCTTTAAATAAATTAATATAAATATTATGGCCGAAATTCAGTAGGGTCCTTTGTTTTCATTTTCAATTTGTTTATTTTCTACTATTTATTAAACATTGTTTTCATTTTAGAATATATACTTTTAGTTATGTTTTTGTTAGAATTGTGCAAAAACAACAAAGAGTAAGAGAAAAAAAAAAATTAAAAGTGTAATAATTGTGTTTTGGAGGAGAAAAATGAAAACAAATATAACCAATTAAGGGTTTTGTTTGGATGCAAATTATGGTGTAGAGGAAAATTGATATAAAAACTTTGAAATAGTGTAAAAATAAGAGAATGAAAGAAATAAAAAATTATTTTATACGGTAATATATTTGAAAATGTAGACTATGATGAGAAAAACTTATTGCATCCAAACACAGCCAACAATAATATAGAATAACTAGTGAAGACCCATTTTCCCCTATTATATTCACTTAAGACTCTCCAAAATAGAGGGTATTTTATATAATGCATTTTCCTCGAATTTCCTTTTAAAAAATAAAACTCCCAAATTCATAAATATGATTTCATTAACAAGCTAAATTAAGCAATGTTTTTAAAACTGAATTGGTACTTGTACTGCATAATTAATTGGGTCATTGGTTCAATTATTTTCAAAAAACTAGTTATTTTTAATTACATATAATATTATGTGTACTTATATAATAATATTAAAATAAAGTTATAAAATTAACTCAAGCACATCAATTAATATATCAAATGATATATTTTAAATGTAACATGAAAAGTATAAAAATTCAACAAGAACAAAATATCATAAAAATATAAAAGAAACTAAATTAAATTCAAAGAAAAATATAAACATTGAAAATGATTTTTGTAAATAAAAACAACACAATTAACTAAAAAATCTTAATTTCAAATGCAATATTTAAATTTTTAATAACTCAATTACAAAAATATATAGATAAAATTATATATCTAATGAACTTTTTAGGAGATAAAAATGAAATCAAAAGAATATATAATAAATAATCTATTTATTTTAATTTTTGAAAAAGGTCATTCTTTGTTTTTAATTTTTTATCAATAAAATTATGAAAAGTCAATTTTTTTGCTAGTTTTGATTGAGTTTAACCGGTTTCTAACTAATCAAAAGGCAAAACGATTTTTGAGTGGAACCGAGCTACATAATCGACTAATTCCTAATCGAATCAATTGAACTGACTGGTCTATTTCGATTTTTAAAGCATTGACATTGAGGAGACTAACTTTAACGAGCAAAAGACACAAAAAAAAAAACAACGACAACAAATAACAACCCCCACAATTGCATTTTTTTCCGCTTAGCCAATGGCAAGCCTCCTACTTTTTATTTTTAATTTTTGTTTATTGATTTGTTAACATGCGTTTTAAATGACAACTGCCAATATCATTTTGTCCGAACCATTAGAAATTTCCATTTTTATTCAGCTGTTACTCTACATTCCCTACTTTTTATTTTTTTGTACAGCGGTATAACAGGTGCTTCCTTTGTATGCCTAAACAACAATTACATTGTAATCTAACTTCGTATAGAGGAACGTGAGATGACACCTCACTATTTTATATTTTTCATCAGTCTTCCTTTGTCGTTACAATTCTATTTTTCAATACTTCCAAATAATTATATATTAATAGTTGCTAGATTGAATAACATACACTGCCAAACATGCCCATGTTGTCTCGATTCTGAAATCCAAATTCACATATTTTATATTTCCCAGACGACAAACTATTTGCAATGTTAGAAAACTGTAGAAATATTAATGAGAAAAGTATCATTGAAAAGAAAATTCAATGGGGGAAATAGGATAATAGAGAATAAAGAAACAACTTTCGTAAGGGCCACGCGACGTGGTCCCTGGGAGTAGAAACGTGGCAGTCGTGAATTGGCTGCTATCCGTGACCATCGTACCAAGGAATCGGGACGCCCATCTATCGATGTACGGACGTATACGAGAAATTGGGGCCTTGTCACGCGAGGTTAGGGTTTTTTTACTCTTTAATTTAATTTTTTTAAAAAAATATTCATATTTTAACATTATTTATGAAATTAACTCTATTTAGTGATTTCAAATTACGAAATTAGATTTTTGTTCTTTGAAATCATAGAATTGAAAAACGAAAAAACAAAAATTACAATTCTTCTATTCTCTATTTATCTATTATTAAACATAATTTGTCATGTAATAAAAAATATACAGACAAACATAATTTATTATCGATACGTGAATATTTATGTTGGATAAATTTAACTGAAATTATTGTATAATTTTTTTGTAAATTATTCTATTAAAGCATAATAAATTGTGAATAATAAATTGACAAATTTTAATTTCTATCATTTGAATGCTTGATACAGAAATTAAAATTGTTGAAAAGATAGAATTAATTATTATATGATCAAAAAGAAGTTCCATGTACAAATAATTTCATTATTTTTTATTTAATATATTTATGTAATGTTTGATATAGATATATTTTATCCTATGTCATGTTTGTATTTTGTTATGTTTGTTGGTGTATTTTTTGTTACATAATAATTATGTTTTTTTATTTATTTCTAAATATTTGGTTTGATAAATAATTTAAAAATAAGAATATTTTAAAAAATATAATAAAAATTCGAGAAAAATAAATGAAAAAACTCAATCTAAACAAATAAGTCATTAATGGAATGTCGTAATTTGAGGGCATGCAGTTTTTTTTATACATTTGTTTTACTCTTTTATGTATTTTTTTTGTTTTTTTTTTCAATTTTGTAGGATAAAATCACGCAATTTCGTAATTTCACCTTACCGAATTTGGGTCAAATTCATCAACTATTTTAAAATTAAATTATTTTAAAAAATAATATAAAAAATTAGTACAAACAATAAAAAATTCCCATAACGTTGCAGCATTTTTTGATTTTTTATTTGTTTCATAATTACAACAAGGAAGGCCCCTTTCCATGGGCAGTAGCAATTTCTTCCTTTTTCTACTGGAAGGGTTCCATTCGATCTTACACTTAGAACAGTGTTTTGAGTGCTGCATTGTATGATATTTGTAACATTCTGTTATTCTTTTTTTAAAAATATTTTTACTGTTTTTTCTTAATATTTTATTATAATGTAATTACTGTTTTCATTAATTACATTTATTATTTTAATGTTATAATAAGTTTAATTTTGCTTTAATTATTTATATAACTTAATAATTGTATAAAAACATAAAAACAAATTATAATAAATATAAAAATTACAAGAGTATATTAAAATTTTATTTTATTTTACTTTGTGTTTTATTGTTAACAATTGTGGTTAATTAATATCCACACATATGAATGTGAGTCAAAACATATAATTTTATTGAATAAATAATTTTAGAACATCGGCCTTACCATTGAAGTAATACTTCTAGGATTTTATATATTAATTTAGAAAATATACTTTAATGAAAATAATACATTAATTAAGCAAAAGCATAACTAAAACTTATTTTAAAATTAAAATAATAGGTAAATTTAGTAATATATTCATTGAGACAATACATTTTTATGCATAAGAACAAATTATTAAAAAAATAATACACTAATTAAGCTATTTTAAAATGAAAACTTGTTTTAAAATTAAAAAATAGGTAAAATTAACAACAATAAAAAAAATAAAAGCGTAATTTTAAATTAAAATCTGCCATTAATTATAATTCACAATTTATTAACTAAAAAAGGAAGAAATGAAATAAAAAACAACAGGAAAAAGTAGAACATGACAAATGACAAATGTTACGTTTTGTAGCAAACTCAGAACATTGTTCCGGGTGCAGGGTTGAACAGACCCCCATGAAGGAAGCAGTTAGTTTACTGTCGCCTCAATCTTTGAAAAACTTTTTGTTCACTTGATTCTCTCCATTTTCAAATGTGCATTTTATTTCTTTTTTAATAATTATTTTTTTGAAAGAAATTTTTTAATGTACGGAAATTGTATAGTGGAAGTAGAATTGAAATACCACTCAAATATGGTAGAAATAGAAGAAAGACTCATATTGAAGGTAATATTATGTAGATGTTGTGAGATGAATTTGGTTGTAGAGTAGAATGGAGATAAAAAAAAAAATTTGTTTGTGAGGGACGAGAGTGACATGGGGGTAGTTTTAAGGTGGGGGTGATGAGTGAAGTAAATTTTACAATAATGCAAAAATTAGAGGATAATATATAAATGTTGAAAATTTTAGAGTAAATTTTACAATAATAGGAAAATTTGAGGATAATGGACAAATTTTGAAATGTTTAGGGTAAATTTTATAATAATGAGAAAAGTTGAGAATAATACACTAATATTGAAAAGTTTAAAGTAAAACTTATAATAAAAAAAAGCTGAGGGTAGCATTCAAAATATTAAAAAACATAGAGACACAAGTGAAAATATGTCATAATATATGTTTTAAGAATTTAGGAATTTTGGTTTTAGGTAATATCTAAAGTTGTTACATTTTAAGGTTTTTGTAGTTTTTTTGTGTGTATATCCGATGTTATATATATGTCATGTTATTAAGTAATATATTTTGTTATTTATTGCTGCTTGAAATTTTAGTACATTGTGCGTTACTTATTTATTAGAATTTGTTTGTGAAAATAAGAATTTATGTATTTACTATGTTGTGATGTGTCATTCCAACATGATTTATGTGCTTATTATATCTAAGGATTACTTAACATGTCTTTGTTGGATTGGTATAATTTCATGGATAGTTGTAATGTTTTGATTTAATGTATTGCATTGGGAAAATATATGTTTATATTTTTTAATTATTGATATAGGTTTTGTTAGTAAAGCCATGTGAGTAGATAGCAAGATATATATTATTTTATATTGAGGAGGTGTTATCTTGTAGAATTCAACTTTTGTGAACTATAGCTGTGGTCTATCAGTAGTGACCTACATACTTCGTGTATGGACTTTGAGCAATTTATGGCAACTATGCATCAATTGTTTAAATTCGACAATAGTAGAATTTCCCTTAAAATTTATATAAGGTATGTATTAAAAGATGCATTTGGTGGGCAGAGGGTAATATTACTCTTTGTCGATGGTGAGGTAAACTTTAGTTTTTTGCTTAACCAAATAATTAAGTTGAACTATCTAGAACTATACATACAACCAAACCTAGATAGTTTAATGATCAACTTGCATATGTGTCAGGGGGATTGAACACAGACACGTCATTTTAGCATATTTTCTCAACTGGCAAAAACATAGCAAGTGTGCTGAGAGTTACTAAGGCACTGTCTTGGGATTCGTGATTCATTTAGGTTGCCTTATTCAAATATGAAACCTTATTCGTATGTTGAGTAGTCGAATGTTTAGATGTTATTTGTAGAGTAGATATATAGTGAGCCTTCACATGACATGTAGTTCCGTGTTAAGCAGTCATACGAGGTAGCATAGTGGAACTAGCTGGGGATGAGGGTATGGGCTCAGAGTATATTGAGAGAGAGGGTGCTTAAGGTAATGCAAGACTAGGACAAAATTGACATTATAGCAATAGAAGAGGTGTTGACATAAAGTGGAGTAGATCCCTCAATCACACCCTTGGTACTTGCTAGTAATATTTTAAAACTCAGACCATTCATCAAATCATAAAGTTAAATGGTTTAAGGGTTAGTGGCTCAACCAACAAAATCGCTGACATTATAATTATATTATAAATATTAATTAATATACTAAAAAAATACAAGAAGTGTAAAATATAACGGAATACTCAAATATACCTTCTATGCATTGTTGGGCTTATTTATTTATGATGCATCCAAGGAAGCGTGAAAATAAGATGGTTGGAATATACATGAATCCAACGATATCTTGCATGGCTAACCTTATAAAAATAACCCAAACATAATGAATTCATAGAACTCACGCGAAGGATGGCAACAACTAAGATGTTAAATCAGTTGATATGTCACACATTGTTCAAATGAATACTTGGAATAACTCGTTTTGGAATTAAGAATTTTACAAGAAATTAAGAACACTCAAATTTACAGGGAGGAGGACAATATTATTCAATAGCCAAAGTGTCAAGAGTTCTATGCAAAATATCATAAAATCCTTTTACATAATGCTAGACTTGAAAAAAAAATAATCCTAAAAACATCTGAAACCTATTAGAAAAAGACTATGATTAATTTAGTAATAAATTGTATCTAAACTAGCAAAAGTTGGGCTCCATTCTCGCATCAAGATCAATCTAGAACTGTTGTGATCGATCTTAGTCTTCTTAGATCAATCTCAATGTAGATCTCAGCATCTTTGATCTTTATCTAGAATAGTGATAGTATGATTGCAATTCGTGCAATCGATCACAATCCTGGGTGGTAGTAATTCTAGAGCATCCAATTTCTTTATTTCGATTGGTCTCTACCCTAGATTGATCTAAACCTCAAGTGATTGATCCTGACCCTATTGTGATCAATCATAATTCTGTTCCAAAGCTATTTTCTTTTTGTTTTTGCACAATGCTGATCTATGGATGCTCTTCAAGCCCCCATGAACCTTTCTAAATGTCTAAAATCCTCTTGAAATTCTTTTATGAACAATGTTATTACCTTCTTAAGCTTATTGGCCTTGGAATGCATTATAAGTCCTCCACAAAGTTTTGAATATTTTGGCTTGGCTTGGACTTTTACATAATCCCTCTCCTCTTAAAAAGGAATTGTTTTCGATTCCACTTCATGCTCATCTCTTGCATCAGAGGGACTTAAATCAATAATATTAAATGTTGCATTAATTCTTTAGGACTTGAAATGAACTCTCTCCTCTTGGCAGAAACTTTGATTTTCTCTGCTCAGAAAATCTTTTCTTGGGCATATGAGCTAATAACCATTCTTCCAACTCAAAGATAATTTTCTATTACCTTTTATTAGCTTGCTATACGTTTTGCTTATTCTTTATTTCAGTGCTTTGCCATACTTTCTCATGAAGCTCGCTTACAAATTTTGATTTTCATTCACTTTCTGCCCTTATTTGTTCATTATGTAGAAATGGCAACAAATCCTAGGGGTTTAGTTGATTAAAACCATAAATAGCTTCTAAGGGTGACACAAGTTGCAGAGCGTGTACTCCTATTGTATAAAAATTCAACATGCGGTAAACAATCTTCTCATATTTTAATATTCTTCTTGATTATTGCATGAAACAGAGCAATTAAAGTCGTACTAACAACCTCGATTTGATCATCAATATGTGGATGATTAGTAGTTGAAAATAATAACTTTGTATGTAGTTTACACCACAAAATCTTTCACAAATAACTCTAGAATTTAATATCTATATCTAAAGCTATGATCCATAACTTTCCATGGAATCTCACAATGTCTTTGCAAAACAAATTAGCTATATGTATAGCATCATTTATCTTATGGCATACAATGAAATGAGCCATCTTAGAAAATCTATCTACTACCATAAATATAGTATGCTTTTTTGTCCTCATTCTTGGTCATCCCAACACAAAATCTATGGAAATGTCTGTCCACAGCACACTTAGAACAAGTAATGGTGTGTATGATCTATGTGGTTGCACTTTTGACCTAACTTCCTTACTTTTTATGCATCACATCATCACCTTCTCTACGTCTTTCCCTAAGTATAGCCAATAGAAATATTCCTACAGAATCAAAATTGTCCTCATGACACCATAATGTTCTGTTAATCCTCCATTATGTACTTCCCTAACAAGCAACTTAGGTAAGGAACATTTAGAAATGCACAAGTTATCCTCATAAAATAAGTAACCATCATGCTGAAAGTACTTATCATGGGTTCCTTTATTAGTTAGCTCATGCACTTCTCCAAAATCGTCTTTAGCATATAACTCCTTTACGTGCTCAAATCCTACTAATCAAGCTTTCAAAGTAATAAGGAGTGTATAATTGCGCAACAATGCATCGCTGACTTATCTACCCCTCTCTTACACTTAATTGATGTGGGGAAATTTAACTTTGCAAGTATACAACAATCACACTAAGTAATACAAGGGAGTAAGGCTTTTCATATCTATGGGAGTAAGAGTGTTGTTCTTGATAATATTCATTTTTATTAAGTAAAAATAATTTAATGATAATTAATTAAACAATAAAGTAATTCTTAATTAAGTAGATGGAATGAAGATGGTAGCAATCACAAATAAAGGCTAATGACAATCATCAAGCAAAAAATATGTAAGAACTT
The DNA here is from genome assembly GCA_019155195.1 of Avicennia marina. NCBI lineage: Eukaryota > Viridiplantae > Streptophyta > Magnoliopsida > Lamiales > Acanthaceae > Avicennia > Avicennia marina. Next base: position 10,448,572 of record CM032762.1, on the reverse strand, counting down.
TCATTATCATTTAATTTATTATCAAACTTTAATTTCTTATTTAGGGATTATTAATCTCTTTAGTCTTTAGTATACTTTTCCAAATTATACTAAGGTTTCAATTAAATTAATTTAGTCATTTATTGAATACTTAATTGAGAATGAAAACAGTAGATTAATAATTGATCCCTTGTGAATGTGAGAACTTCACTCTTGTTATAAGTTTGTGATTCACAATTATAATTAATTGTTGTAATTCATAAATCCACTCGTTATAACCACAAGTTAGAACGACGGAAAACAAAAAATAAAAATAAAGAAGAAGGATTAGTTGATCACAATTTTTGTTGTACATATTGGACCTTCATTTCCGTTATAAATTTACTATTCACAATTGTGAATAACTTGCCTAACTAGTGGATTTACTTCTATTATAATTACAAGTTAGGCAACAAAATAAAAATAACGGAAGAAGAAGAAAAAGAAGGAGAAGGAAGAGAAGAAGATAAGTGATCACAACTAAAAAAAAGATTATTAATTAAAAATGATAATACGAAAATTCTTATCTTGCTCAATGAAACTATATATAAGGAATTAGAAAACAAATGATGAATACTTTGCACTTTTTAGCCTCCCTCTTGTAGCGATTCTCATTACCAAGCCACACCTTATGCCTTGTGACAATACCAAACTCATTCTCAACCACTCTACTTATACTAAATTAATACTAGAATGATGCGTTATGATTCCTATAATAATTCTAAGTTATGGATGATAGTTTTGGCTTTTAGAACACTCCCTTACTTGTAGGTTTAAGCCTCCACCACCTAAAGTCATTGATTGATTGCTTATTTCCTTGATTTTCTTCTATTAATTTGAGGGTTAGGTGTGGCAAAAATGAATTGTCACCTCCTTTGTTGCCTGAGCAATGGAGCAAGCAATTGCTATCCCCTCCTTATTGCATAAGTAGCGAGTAGGTGATAGAAGGCAACTTCTTATTGGTTCCCACCTACTCTTTGGTTGGCACCTCACTTAGTGACCATTTGGGTGATAAAGCTTCGCTTAAACAATACAATAGACCTTGAACTTGAATTTCCTTGGTTTGGTGTCTCCAAACAAGGTTTTTTCTATTCTTTTTCATTTATTTTCATCATACGACAATTACAATACATAAGATAGGTAAATTTTTTTATTTTGATTGACAATTTGAACTAAATAACATAATTTAAATATAAATTTACTTGCATAAAATCTTATTTTAATTAGTTAATCACATAGGGAAATGTATCTATAAAGGATACCCATCTTACATTTTGCTTACTTAATTTACCTTAAATCGTCAAGTGTTTTAGTGACTTATAATTCATATGAATTACAAACTCTTTTGGGCATAGATAATGCTGCCATGTCTCCAAGGCCCTTCCTAGTAAAAAAATCTCCTTGTCATAGGTAGAATAATTCAACTTCACCCAATTTAATTTCTTATTGAAGTATGCTACAAGTCTCTTTTCTTACATTAAAACAGTTCCAATTCCTACATCTAAAATATCATATTCAAGCTTAGATATTTTAAAAAAGTAAAGCAAGAATAAGAGCAATAGTAAGCTTATTCTTTAATGTCTTAAAAAGTCATAGTTATTTTTCTCCCCTATTGAAATTTCTTATTCTTTTTTATGATAGTTATAAGTGGAATTGAGATTGTGCTGAAATTATGCATAAATCTCCTATAAAAACTCATTAAACCAAGAAAACTCCTTACCTTCAAAATTGAAGTGGGGGTTGGCCACTTTTTAATAGCCTTCACTTTGTTTTCGTCTACTTAAATTCCTCGTGCACTTACAAAAAATCTAAAAAATACACAATGATCCACATAAAACGCGTGCTTTTTTAGATTAGCATATAATTTCTCTTTACACAAGGTTTCAAATACACATCTTAAATTCACAGCAGGATCTTCAATGGATCTATGATATACTAAAATATCATCAAAATAAACTACAACAAATTTTTCTATAAATGCATGCAAGATATGATTCATTAGCTTCATCAAAGTACTTGGTGCATTAGTTAATCTAAATAGCATTACAAACCATTTATATATGCCAAATTTTATTTTAAGATCCATTTTCCATTCATTGCCTTCTTTTACACAAATTCGATGATATCCCCTCTTTAGGTCAACTTGTGAAAACATAGTGGTACCATACAATTCGTATATCATATCATCTAGTTTAGAGACAGGATGCTCATACTTTACAATAATGGCATTTACAGCTCGACAATCGACACACATCCTCCATGATCCATCTTTCTTAGGCACAAGCAATACAGGAATAACACACGGACTCATACTTTCTGGAACCTATCCTTTGTTGATCAATTATTCCACCTGCCTTTGAATTTCCTTTGTCTATTTGGGATTAGTACACTACACCGATTTGTTCAAAATTACGGCTCCTAACATGAAGTTTATTTGATGCACAATCCCTTAAATAACCAGTAATTCACTTGGCAACTCCTCCAACAACACATTCCTAAGGTCCTACAACACAGATAATACAACTTTATAGAGGGATGATGTAACTTATTTAGATAAAAAATTATCTTCTTTACGCATGATCAATATAACTTGTTGTTTACTTCTTACAGTTACTCTTACATCTCTCATTCTATCTAACATACTCTCTTTTCCTTCATTTTCTTTCCTTTTCTTTCTTCTTATTCCCTTACTATCTCTCTTTCACTCTTCTTTTTCTTTCTCTTCTTTTCCAACTCAAGCTCATATTGTTACTGCGGATATTTCTAATTTTCATTAACCTCCTTTGGTGCGAGTGGCACTAGTGTAATCCTCTTATTATGATGATAACATGTGTAGGTATTGGTCTTAGCCTCAAATGTGACCCATTTTTCATATTGACATGGTCTTCCCAATAAGATGTGACTAGTTTGCATAGGCACATCAAAAATTTCTTCATCCATATATTTACTGATTTCAAAAGCCACAAGAATTTGTTTAATTACCTTAACTTTGCTACGTTGTTTAAGCATTGTAGCTTGTATGGTTTGGAATAATCCCTTAAACATAATGCTAACCTCTTCACAAACGTTGTGCTAGCTACAGTTGCGCAACTTCCACCATCAATTATAAGATTACAAGTCTTACCTTTAACTTAGCACCTTATATGGAAGACGTTCTCTTTCTATTCCTCAAATTCTTTTTCCTCAACTTGGGAATTTAATGTACACATGACCACTAAATTAATTCCTTTAAGCTCACACTTCTTCATTTGATGACACTTTCTCCGAAGGTAGCATTTGATCTTCGCTACTACCTTCTTCATCTGTCACAATCTTATCCTTGTGTATCAAGACCATTTTTCTTCTATTCACACGTTGTGTTGTAATATGTCTGCCATCTTAACATTTGAAATTCATTATATCTTGATTATGTGTAGTGGAAGAACTAGCTTGAAGGATTCTGTACCTTTGGTACCCTTACTTTTGGTGTTGCCTTTAGTTTATTAGTTCTAACGACCAGTACCTTGTCTTCACATCTAGAAAATGTCTTAGAGATGGTACTTGCCTGTAATTGCTGTCTACCCTTCCTCTTAAGCTGCTTCTTTACCTTGATAGCTCTCTCCACCAAGTCCTCCAAATCTACATAATGAAGTAACTTAAAAACTTTAGCAATGTGCTTATTTAATCCACACTTGAACTCACCATGGTGGCTTCTTTACCTTCCACCACATCTGTCATCATTAATGCCTTCTCCATATCCTTATAATAATCGTCAACACTCCTACTCCCTTTTATCAAGGTCTACTATTTGTGATTCACATCCCTATGGTAACGGTTAGGAATGAACTACTTCTTCATCAATGCCTTCAGATCACCAAAAGAATTGATGGGTTGCTCATCAACTCTCTCCTTACTAGCATATAATTGATCCTATTATATTACAGCATAATTAGCAAACACTACAATAGCTAACTTTACATTTTACAACTCCAAATACCAGTGGCAATCAAACACCAACTTCACATGTCTCTCCCATCCTAAGTATGTATTGGGGTTTGATTTTCCTTGGAAAGTGACAATGGTGTGCTTAACGCCTTTGGGAATTTTATTCATCTTATCATGTCTATGCTTGTTCAATCTCTTAGGACCACCATAATCCACAAATTCATTAAGGAAATCTGAATTGTCATCACTTATGTATCTTTCTCTGCATGCTTATTGTGTAAAATGGTCTCTCCTAGGCATTAACTCATCTCGACTTGATTCTCCTCAATGTACTTGGATACCTTGTGTAGAAGCTTGGGAAACCTCTAAGTTCTCCAATTGTTGGTTAATATTGGCCTAAATATTCATCAGTTGTTTCATATTGAAGGTATTATTAGCAATAGTCAATTTCTTTGATATCTTGAAATTTTGTAATATATGGAAGTGCATATAGTGTGTGCAAGTGTCCTTTCACCTCACAAGATATAAGTCACTCGCTTCTTACCTCTCACTCATGTATCTCTCAATAAACCATTCCATTAATGGGCTTACCATCACAATTCTTGTGTTCACCCTGTGGAATTTTGATTGTTCCCTATGTATCCCCTAAAGGTGTCTAAGTGTGTGAAATAATGAAAATGGGAAAATAGGATCAATTTAGACACAAAAGGATCAATTTAAGGTAGAAAAAAAAGTTATCAAGTCAATCTAGGAACAAAAGGATTGATTTGGAGCTGAAAAAGAACCATGTGATCAATCCAGAGCTCAACTAGATTGATTTCGACTTGAGTAGAAAATTGAGATTGATTGGAAGAAAGGAACGATCAATCGGGACTTTGAGTAGCAAGATCGTTTAGGCAACTAGAAGCAGAGTGTGATCAAACTGATGAAGGGCAGGATCCATCGTTGACATGAAATTTTTGGCATAAAGTCAAATTCTACCACTACTCTACCTCCAATTCAATCTTTTTCAAATTTTCCAAGTCTATTTGCAATGAAGACTTCCCTGCTCACTTTTGTTTGCCAAAAACACTTTGTCTTGTTGTTGTAACTCCATTTTCTATTTTTCAAAACACCTAATAAATCAATAATCAAACAACATTAACAAGCAACTTGTAGGACTAAGTTCATGTGGTATTGTTTTTTAGGAAATTTTTGAAAAAGATTGAGAAAAGAATATGAAATGAAATGTACAAGATAGGAGAGATAAGAATTGGTATATGAATCAATGACTGGATTAGAATCTAATATAGCCGACTTTGATGCCAACTAAAGCATGGATGGAAGTGTGAAAGATAAGATAGCTAGTGTATGCTTAAACAAAACAATATCTTGCATTCAAGAGTCATGTAAACACAGCAAATTCATGGAATTCACATGAAAGATAGTTACAACTAACATGCTGTGTTAGATGATACGTCACAAATTGTTTTAAGGAATGCTTAGAATAACTCAGTTTTGAATTTGGAATTTCATATAGTGCTAGAACCCATAAAAATGTCCTAAAGTTTGTCCTAAACCTATTAGAAAAGACTAGGATTAATATGGTAAGGAATCTTATCTAAACTAGGAGGACTTGGGCTCTAGTCCTATGTCGGGATTGACCTAAAACCCTTGTGATCAATTACAGCCTTCTTAGATCGATCTTGATGTCAATCTCAACATTTGTGATCATAATTCCAAAATATTAATGTTACGACCACAATCTATGAGATCGATCATGATCCTAAGTAATCATAATTCCAAAATGTCCAATTTCTTATCGATCGACCTCCACCCTAGATTGAACTAAACCTTAGGTGATAAATCCTGACTTGTTGTTATTGATCCTAATACTATTCCAAAGCTATTTTCTTCTTCATTTCACACCATGTTGATCTATAAACACTGTTCAAGTCTAAGAACCTTTCTAAACATCCAAAATCCTTTTAAAATTCCTTCACGAGCATTTTCATTGCCTCCTTAAGCTTCTTGGCCTTGAAACGCGTCATAAGTCCTTTAGAAAGCCTTGAATATTTTGAATTTGCTTGGATGCTCGCATTAATTAAGAAATGGCTTTGAAGGTATCACTGTAAAACCCCCAAAAATTTTGGAGAGTAGTGATAGATATTTATTATCAAATGTTACACACACACACACATATATTGGAAAAACAATTAGAGTTTTCCCCATTATTATTATTTATTTATTTATTTATATTTGTTTGTAAATATGGCCAAACTTGGCAATGTATATTTAAGAAAGATATGAGTATTATATGGCAATGAAAACTTGCCAAATAATATAGATATTAATAAAAGGGAAATAGGCCATTTGGGTGTTGGAAAATAAGGTATTTGAGCTCAAAATTCGACTTGAGGTCGAGATATCACCAACTAAAGATTAAGCCTAAAGATATACTTAAGACCTTTCAGACAAGGTACGAGCATTATAAGTTCCTAAGACTACCTTTCGGGTTAACTAATACCCTGACAACTTTCGTAGACTTGATAAACTAAGTGTTCAAACTATACCTGGATGACTTTGTGGTAGTATTCATCAATGACATTTTGGAGTATTTGTTGAGTGATGAGGCACATGAGGAACATTTGAAGCTAGTGCTATAGAACTTGAGAGAGAAGCAGCTATACGCTAAATTTAATAAGTGAGAGTTATGGCTTAGAAGCGTGGCATTTTTAGGGCATGTAATATATGAGGAGAGAAGTTGCAGACCCCAAGAAGGTCAAAGCCATCTTGCAATGACCTAGCCCTACCAACGTGACCAAAGTAAGAAGCTTTCTTAGACTCATTAAGTATTATAGAAACTTCATGGGAGGATTTACTAAGATTGCTATGTTATTGACCCAATTATTACAAAAATGAATGAAGTTTGAATGGACTCTATAGTGTGAAAGAAGTTTTACAGAGTTAACGAAGAAGATAATCTCAATGCCAGTCTTGGCTTTACTGATGGAAGGTGGTGGAATCACCATCTAAGTGATGCTAGTAAGAGCAGATTTTAGTTGTTTTGATGCAAAATGATATAACGTTTGCTATTAAAATATGGAGACACCACCTTTGTGGTGAGAAATGTAAAATATACACTGACTATAAGAGCCTTAAGTATTTCTTTACATAGAAAAAGTTGAAGATGAGGCACAAGTGATGGTCGGAATTGATCAAGGACTATAACTTGGTCATTAATTACCACTAAGGTAAAGCTAATTGAGTGACAGATGCCTTAGGTAGGAAGAGAACAGAAGTCATGGTGGCACGTTAGCTAGGCAACTCGATTCTTTACATCTAGATATTGTTGAGTTAATATGTGGCCTATTGCTCGCCTTAAGGATGGAACCCTTGATAATTGAGAAAATCAAGAAATCCCAAGCTATGAAGTCAACCAAGGTCGAATTCCAAACTTTCAAGTAGGGAAAGATGACACCTTATACATGAGAGGGAGACTGTGTTATCCAAATGCTGAGGAAATATGAGACCAAGTCCTATGAGGGACATATCAATCGAAGTACTTAGTACACCATGTACAAAGATGTATAAGAACCCTAAGAAAAACTTCTAGTAGAACAGAATGAAGAAGGACATAGTGTTATATGTGATGAGATGCTTGACTTGTCAAAACATTAAGGAAGAACATTAACGACCTAGAGGTCATTTTCAGCCAATTAAGATACTTGAGTGGAAGTGGGATTGTATTATAATAGATTTTGTGGTAGGACTACTAGAAACTCCACAAGACACAATACTATTTAGGTGATCTTTGACCGATTAACCAAGTCTATGCAGTACTTCCTATATAGACAACATACACTTTGGATAAGTTAGCCAAAATGTACATGGATAATATAGTGAAATTATATGGAGTGCCATCAAGCATAGGATTAGACTAAGACCCTTGATTTATGCCTCAATTTTGAAAGAGTTTCAAAGAGACTATGGGTACAAGGTTGGACCTAAGCATAACATATTATCCACAAACTGATGGATAGTCTGAGTGAACAATTCAAACATTGGAAGATATGCTTAAAGCATGTATCTTGGATTTTAAGGGAGTTTGGAGTGATTACTTGCTGTTGGTAGAATTTTCTTATAATAATAGTGACCACACAAGCATTGAAATGGCTCCACATAAGGCATTTTACAAAAGAAAGTGTTGTTTCTCAATTTGCTAGGATGAAGTCGATGAAAGAAAGGTAACTAGTTTAGAACTAGTCTAATTAAGTGTTGACAAAGTAGTTACTATACAGAGACGAATGAAGGAGGCTTAGAATAGATAGAAAAGTTGGGCCAATCTAAAGAGGATATCATTGGAATTTAGCCCAGCAAGCAAATGTACTTGAAATTTCTTCAACTCATGGAGTAATGTAATTTAGCAAGGTGGAGAATTTAAGTCTGTGATTTATAGGAGTGTTTGAGATCTAAGAAAAAAATCAGAGAAGTAGCCTATTGATTGGCATTACCTCTAGAGATAGCAAGGGTATACAACATCTTTCATGTATCCCAGTTGAATAGATATGTGCCAGATGCAAATGTTATATACATACATATATATATATATACATATATATTTGGAATAGAAATTAGAGTTTTCAACATCATTATTATTTACTTTCGTGTGCAATTATGGCTAAAATTGGCAATGTATACTTAAGAAAGATATGAGTATTATATGGCAATCAAAACTTGCCAAATAATATAGAAATTGATAGAAGGGAAATAGGCCATATTGGAAGCTAGGAAAATAAGGTATTTGAGCTTAGAAATTCGGGCGAAATTTCTAAAAACAAGAAAATATGTGAAGGAATTTTAAAACCTTTAAAACTTAGAAATTTGACTTCCTCTCAAACACTTAGTAAAAGCCTAGGACATATATATATATAAATTGAGAGAAAACTAAATTGCCACCCTAAAAGGAGGAGCAGCCATCGGGAGAGAGAGGAGGATTTTTGTAGCACCCAAACACTGTAATTCAAGGTAAATCCTTTGCTAGATTTTAAGTTTGCATACATACATATTAGGATAATAATTTTGTATGTATAGGCACATGAAAACCTGAGTTTTGGAGGCTTAAACGTGAGTTCATTCCTAAGTTAGTGTGCAATTTTTGTACTACAGCTAGTATCTGGGTTTGTGGACTGAGACTCTACAGTCCAAGCATGCAATTCACAATCACAAGTCTGACAGCGGGTGTTGGACAAAATCTGGACCTTGCATAATTTGAGCCAAATTGTTTGATAATGAGACTAAAATAGGCTTAAATGCATTACTCAAGTGATCACAAGACATAGAAATAATAATTAAAGGACTCTAGGTGGGGGAAAATCGTGTTCGGCACACGTAAAAACATTGGAAGTATGTAGGAAGAATTATGCAATGATATGGGAAAAATGATGTGATCAAATAGAGAATCAAGGAACAAGGGACGAGGAACCTAATAAATAGTAGGACTAAGTGATAAGTAAGTGGTTACACTCTGCTAGACTTTTGCAACTACTTTCCAAATTGATTTTTCAATACAAATGAATTTTTAACAACATGAATAAAGTTTTTTTGAATATTTTCCTGTACTATTGAAGACATGATTTATTATGTTTCTATGAAAATTAAAGTGAGTTATTTTCTCAAAACTAGGATGTGAGTATTTGTAAAGTGAAATCATTTTAATTTGAATTTTTTCAATTCAAATACAAGTGACAATATGTAAAACCATTCATGTGATGCCAATGATAGTGTAGAATAAGTTTGGTCTTACCAATAAGGTAATAGATTGGGACTCGCCCAGTTATGGTGAACGTATTGGGATTAGCAGCAAGTAAAGTTGATACATGATCTTATCAATCAAGATACATTAGATTGAGATACCTTCCAAGTGAACTTCAAGCCTTGGGGCTACAGTGGCAAAGTCAAGTACACATGACCTTTTTTAGTCAGGGTGTAAACTAAGGCCTGATCAATAGAAAAATACATGAAGTATGCACTAAATGAGTTGTTTAAAAAATAAGGATATGTAAATTGTATGGATGACAAATGGACGGAACACCTATAACATGCCTCTTTTACTATTGTTATTAATTGAGAATTGTTTATTTTACTTTTCTGAAAATGTGCTTATGCAAATTGTGTTTTCTTGCTCACATGTATTAAAAAGAAAAAAGCTAGTGTTACCATTTACTAGGCAATTTGTTGCTCACCACTCTCAGTAAACATTTTGTTGAGGAAGCAATTGACTAGGCCAAACATGGGGATAGTAGAGCTGAGGATGAAGACCTAGTTGTTTGCTTTTGTTCATTTTGCTATTACTCATTAAGACAGATCTGATGTAATAATTAGGTTATTTCTATGTCCACTGCATATGAGATTTTGGACGTTACAATAGTTATTAAATTGCTTTGTTTGATTTATTACAATCAATAATAGTAGATAAGTTGCTTGATTATGTTGGTTTTGGTATCTGTTGCTGATGTTCATAGATACTGCCATGTTATGGTCCTAGATTAAGGGAATGACAATCATAGTCCCATTGTGCTATCATCATCATCTAACTTTTCTTGCAGTGTGCACTTAGTCTTCTTTTTAGAAATTCGTGGTTTATATAAATTTTTTTACAAGACCTCAAAGGTTTTTCTTAAAAAAATTTCAATGTTTGTTTAACCCAATGGATCCCATGTGTATTGGCTTTGAAAGGAAACAATTATTCATATTTTAATTAATATATATGAATAATCCACTTTTAATAAACAATTTATGTGATTATGTAAATGCAGATCTTGTTTTGCCCTAATGTCATGGGATAGCACTTTGTATAAATGTTGCATAAGTTAATATATATATGAATAATCCATTTTCAATAAAAAATTAATGTAATTATACAAATGTAGATCCTGTTTTGCACAAATGTCATGGGATTACACTCAGTATAAATGTTGCATAAGTTGCAAATGTTTCAACTTTCAAATCTACCATATTGTAATGCAATTCATTAAACCATTTACACCTCCCATATTTTGTTATGCAACAATTTCATGCAACAACAATTGGTAAAAAAAAGTACATAGTTGATATAATTATCACATATATTATTATGCATAAACTACAAATTTGTTCATGATATTACCGACAATCAAAGGGTTGCACCAAATCAAGATCAAAACCAAATTAGTCCAAACATTCAATTAGACAACACATGATTTGTAACGTACCTTGAATCATTTGATACATATTTATTTGTGTCCAATGGCATATCCCATATTGGATCCACAAGCCATTATAATTGTCAGTAATATAGATTTAATGGCATTTGTGAATCCTTCTTAGATATGTATGTTAAATGTGTATAAATTTCTTGGAAGCGTAAATGGTATCTTATGAAGTAATGCAAACTTAATTGGGATAAAATACCCTCAACTTACTAAAAACTATGAGGAGTAATATGGATGGCCTACCTTAAAGCCAATGGGATGACTCTTTAAGTAAGCATCCCTCTAACAATGCTAATTCTAATGGTAATTATGCTTGCTAAGTAGATGTGGTATGCTAAGTTGATTTGCCATTTTCAAGGACTTGAAATATGATGCCAATTCCATGTTGACAAAGCATGAAGTGGGAGAATGTAATGGCAAACTTTTATGGCTTATGGCAATATGTCTCCCTCCACTCTCACCTTAGGATCCCCTTTCGATGAAAAATATTAGCCTACCCACCTTCACAACCACCATGTAGAATGAAATATTACAATTAAATAGAACATGTGGAACCTACCCAATTTGACTTTAATAACATCACAATCCAAATAATGGCATGTATGCCAATTAGTGGGAAACCAAATCCTCATTTCAACATATAAATTTGTCACATAGGAATCATTTCAAAGGTGACTTTATTATATCCCTTACATTTTATGAACCAATTCTTTACTGCAAATAAAAATATATTTTTGAAGCTATTTGCTTTGATTAAATTTTGCACTTGTAATTATCCTTTTAATGTGACAAACCATATTAACATTAATACACATGTACCAATTAAATTTAATGGAAGTAACCCTACCAATACAAATCATGATTCACTGTAAACAAGAAAATCATAAACAATTTATTCCATTGCTCAACTAAACTCTCTAATGTAGTAAAACTAAATCCAAACAAAGACATTCATCATTTCCATGTAAGAAATAACTAAAAAATGAATTGGTACCACATAGCTTAAACATACAATGTAAAATACACGACTAAAGCATGTAATAATGTGTAGAACAACCGTACTAATTCAAAATGATTGTTAGAATGAAAATTAATTAATAATTATAATGACATATTACAAACCCTTGAAACCACCACTTTTGAGGGAAGGAAACTTCAAAGATTGGTTAAATTTGAAAAGTAAAGAGAGATTAAGGCTTAGAGTTTGAAATAATAAAAATCAAAGAGCTGTTTTTTTTAAATAAAAATTGGATGGATATTTAGACAGGTAAATTCAATGTTAAGGTTTTCGGATTTAATTTTAATGGTAGCGAAGAAAAAAACCAAAGTGTTTAATATATATATATAAACTCATTAGAATGGATTAGGGGCATATTTTTAATTAAAAATCTACCCTAGTTAAAAATTTTAGCTTGCCCCTACACTCTTTGTGGTTGTTTGTTCCAACAATGTCAACAACTATGCCATTCTAAATTAGAGCATCTTCTATTCAAGCATGTCACCTCTATAAGAAGTTCACACTATATCTTAAGGTTTAGGCATCAATCGATATGCAATAATTAAGAAACCATTGCAAAAATAAAAATTATGCAATGGTTATGCAACAATTTGCAATGTTGCATTGGTTAGATGAGTTTTAGTAACATTTTTGTGTAATGGTTACCAAATGTTGCATATTCCTTTATTTGCAACATTTGTGTAACACTTTTAAATGATGGAAATCCTTAGATAAAAATTAAAGAATAACCAACATTTTTATGCAATAGTTTTAAAAAAGTTAAATAATGCGATAACTAAAAGAATTATGATAATTAAAAATCTATACTACATAAAATAAATAGTTAAATTTAAATAATTAGTCAATAATTTATCTCTACTTTTAGGATTGTAATAATTAATTAGTAAATTTCAAATAAAATATTGACTATAAATTAATAATAAACAATTTTTAAAAACAAAAAAATAAATTTTTTATATTAAATAAAAAATTTTAAAATAAATTAATTTTTAATTAATTTATTCAATATATTTTGAATTTTAAACAAATTTATAAAATAACTTCAATTGGAAATATTCATGTACAATTTTTTATGTGATGAAATAAAACCCAGTAATCCTACTATTTATATCAAACATTATTTCCTTTTCTTTCTTTTCTTTTTATTTTTATTTTTATTCTATTTTCACTTCTCTTTATTGTTCCCCTTTCTTATCTCTGAGGTTTCTCCACCCATAACTAGACTTAATTCCATCGATTGCTTCTTCAATTGTGCACCCATCAAATACCTAGAGTGAGAATTCTCAATTTCAACACCTCATTGATATGGAAATGAGGGTAGGGGATGAAGAAGCCGATCTTGATTGGGTGCCTTTTGATTTATTGGCCCATATATTTTCTTTGCACTTATTTCAGAGATTTAGGTCAGTGAGTGGATTGGCATAACTTTCTTAAGTGTTAGCTTATTTTTGGGCCAATTGTTTCTTGTAGTTGTATGTAGATAAGGTGAGTAGCGTGTGTCATGGATGAAGGAATTTTTGGCTTAAAGGGAAACATTGAATTTTTCAAGGTGGAAAGTCGACTACGAGACTAACATGTGCCTTGCTCTCCTAGGTTATGGCCTCAAGGAAATAGACATGTACTTACCAAATCATTTGCATATCTTTTGCATTTTATCTATGTATTTGTGTGTGTGTGGGTTTATGCTTGGATGTTTTTTGTTTTGGTGGAAGAATATTCTAATATGTCTAATTATTTTTCAAGTATGGTTAGGCCTTAAGGTTTTGATAGCAAATGCTCCTAGTTCTAGTTATATTTATAATATTTGTTGGAGAATACTAGTTCTAAGGAAAAAAAAGTTATTTGATTTTTCAAACAAATAAATTGTTCTTGATAGAACTTAAATGTTTCCAACAGGATTGCTTGGCAATGATATATGATTAAATGCATTTGGGTGAAGAGAGGTTTAGGGATTTGCTAATCTCTTGTGCAGTACCTTCGGCTGTATCTACTTTAGATATGGTTGCTTTTAACCTATTTATCTGCTGTAAAGTTTAAAACAACACTTAAAAGAATAAGTAAAAAGAGATGGCACCTATATATGTAGCAATTGCAAGAATGTGTATAAGTAAAAGGTCCTTGTATGTGTAGTAGTGATTTAAGATGCAATTATCTGGTTTATGGGATATTGATTTGTTGTTTACACAATCTCCAGATTAAGGAGCCATTGAGGTTGCCAGATGATTGATTATGGATTGAAGCAATCATCAACAATGAAATGTATAGGCAATTTGTGTTCAATTTCTATGTTGGGTTCCACAACAATTACATATACAGTTATGCAACTCATATGTAATCTACTCTCATAATTTATTCTTTCATTAGAGATTATGGAAGAGCAGCAATGATGGTCTTAACTTGACTGATGTTAATTTAAATTTACATGACATTATAGCCATCATATGAAAAGATTACCTTTACAAAAATTGTTGTTTTCAGATTGTCAGGATGCTTATTTTATGAATTGTATAAATGAGAAGGGTATTAGACATTTCAAAAACTAGCTACTTTTAGCAATAGAATTTGTCACTTCGATATGTTCATGGAGTTTTTGCATGTGATTCACTTTTTTATTACCTTCTTTAATTATGATTTTGAAAATAAATGCAGGACAATGAGTTAGAAGGAATTAATGCAAATAATAAAAATGATCAAGACATGAATTCAAAAACTACCAAAGATATTGATGAAGATCTTGCATAATTTTGACATAAAAGATTCATGAACAAGAAGCAAATAGATTTGACTTATCAAAACTTCCAGTCTTATACAACACTTTTGTGTACACTTCTATGATATAATTATTATTAATACTTTTGATATGAACTTAAACATGTATGAAAATTAATTGTATCTTGATATCTAAACTCATATTGTACTACTTTTACGATAGAACTTATTTGTTGATATGTTGAATATGTTGTTCTTGGTATTTCTAATTGTGTTGATATGCCATTAGCTAATTACATGAATTGAAATATGAAATTAGCAATGCTAACATTAATGATTAAAGGGATTTAAAGATTTTTTTTTAACTAAAAGTTGCGATATGTGGTAGGATAACATGATCAAAACCATTGTTTAAAAGTATTAAAATTATTTCCTAAAATGGCAATGGTTATAAACCAGTGCCTAAAGGATTACATCTGTTGGGTGATGCTATAATGGTGATAACATAAATTTATTGAAAGCGTTGCCTAAATTTTTAAAAATGTCACTAATGTTTCAAAAAATATTGCAAAATGGACCAAAAGTGCTACATAAGGTATTAAACGTGTTATCTAAACATTGGAATAGTAAAAAATAAATGTTGCAAAATAAAAAAAAAAAAACCCATTGCTTATAAGTGTTGAAATATGGAATTTGTAATACTCTGAATTTTTGGGATGCAGTAATAGCTATAGAATTAACCTTAGACAATCTAAGTGAATATTTATGTAATTAGCAAACTAATTATTAAGTAAATTTTGTTCAAATTTATAAGGATATCAGCAACTGTGTATGGAAGTTGAGGTACACGTTATTAGGGTAGTAATCCCTATTAAAATTTTTGGTATTAGTGGCACATCACTATGAGAAGGATTGCATTGAAACTTTGATGAATATAATTGTGTTTCATATGTGGAATTATTAGGAGTCAAATGTAGAAGCATGGGATTCGCATGTGGACATTATGGTTGATAAAAGTTTGCGAAATTATCATGGTTTAAATTGGAGAAAATTTTCATGTCTTGGGATAAGGAAATAAGGCCTAAATTATTGAGAATTCGGGTGGGAAATAGAGGATACATAAAAAATTTCACAAACTGCGTGAAAGTACCTAAAAGTCACATAATTGGATACTTAGCCCATACTCATTAAACCTAAGGTACAAATAGGGGATTAAAGAGCCAAAAACCCTATTCATTCATCTAGGAATGGCTGACAGTGCTTAGGGTTCATCGCATGTTCTTCAGTTCTTCAAATGCATATTCGCAAGATAATTTTGATACCGAATCACTTGTTTTTCATGCATATGCATGGGAAGACTAATATCACATGATTATTCACTTAAAAGCAAGGATTTTTAATGGATTAAATGTGTTAAATTATAAGTAACATAGTTGTGGTTGTGTGGTTATGCGAAAGAACAACAAGAACTGGATATTAATGTGTTTGTATTCGGACCAAAACGTATTTTGAAACTTTCAAAAATTGTGTGAACTCATAGGATATGATTTCTATGAATTTAAATGGGTAAAATCATACCTAAGAACCTTGAAAACTAGTAGGGAATTAGACTTGATGGATTAAATGCATGTGCAGATTGTAAAAACAGCATCACAATGACTCATCAATGACGATCACACCTCTATGTGATTGAGTGCATAGCCCAAAGATCATAATTTTAGAACACCCAATTTGATGATCAATCAACCCCAAGATTAATCCGTGGGCTTGTGATCGAGCGGCTGACTCCCAGATTGATTCGGAGGTCATCCTAGCTCTTGCCTTGAGCTCTTTTTGCACTTAATTCGCCCACAGATGCTCTTCTTCCTTTTTGAAGTCGTCCAAGCATCTAAAAGACTTTCAAAATTCCTTCATGAATGCTATCATTGTTTCTTGTTTCCACTATTTGAGGACATTAATCTGAACTTCCAAAATTGGGATCAAATTTAGCTTAAACCTACTAGGTAAGATATAATAGGATACAAGGGATGATAATTGCAAAAACTTAAGAAAGCACGAATGTATAGGATACACACAAGTATGCATCATTAGATGTATCAAATACACAATAAGAACCATAAATGTGATCAAATAGGTAACCGAGAGGCAATATCCAAGGAAACTGGAACCCAAGTGAGCTAAGTAAGGGTAAGTAGTCTATCTGCAAGTTTTTACAATTGACTTTTAAATTAGGTATTTTCTTGAAATTTTTGTAAGTGAGACACCCTGCTAATTTTTCCAACTGCTTCTAACTTGTGTGCTCCTATAACTGCCTTTATAAATGATTTTATCTCCATTACATCTGTTGTTGTATTTTTTTTAATGGTTTCCAACTATTTTGGAACTATGTTCCACTACAACTTTTTTCCCTACTACCATTAGCAAATGGGATTTCACCTTTAAACTGCAAAGCATGGGTACCTTTCCTATTTGAAAATTGGATGTGATTTTCTTGTGAAATAACTACTTTTACTACAACGGTTTTGGAATTACCTTGTGTATTATGAATGAGAATGAATGCAAATATGCCACTCATTTAATGTTAACAAGAAAAAGGAAGATAAGACTCATTCTACCATGGTTAAAGGTGTGACAAGACCCATTGCATCAGACTTAAAGGTGTGACAAGTCCCGTTCCACTAATGTTGAAGGTGAGACGAGACTTGTTTCTCTAGGGTTAAAGGCAAGATAAGACCTACTCCACCAAGGTTAAAGGTTGAGAGAAAATCCTCCTTAGTCAAGATAAATGACTAAAGACCTGATTAGGGAAATAATAATCGAACTACTCGTATCCCCTAACATATTAAGGAATAGGCCAAGTGATGTGAATGTGGGATGGTTTGCTTGTGAATTTTCAATTGTTAGGTTTTTTTTTTTTTTAACAAATATTGCACAACTGTTTGAATGTGATGAATGCTTTGATATGTTCACATCTTGATGAAAAGGTAGATAACCATTTAGTTAGTGAGTTATGGTTTACCACTTTACTCAATGTATTTTTGCAGAGGATATTAACAAACATGACCAGACTTCAAGATGGTAAAGACAAGGGTATGAAAACTAGGCTAGCATATGGAACTCAAATTTTTATGTTATGTTGAAACTGTTCATGGATGTAATAAATAGTGATAGGCTATTGTTTTACTTCCACTACTCTGGTATGTTTTTCACTGCAATAGATATTGAAGGTTGAAATTGCTTTGGTGATTTGAATGAACATACTTGGTTTAGTGTTGCTCTATGATATATTAGTTTTGGTATTTATTGAGTTAGTTTCGAGTACTATCGTGTCATAGTCTCGAGTTTGGGATATAGCAGCATTGCAATTAACTTTAAAAACCATTGCATAATATCTATGGTAACGACATTTTTGGTAGCACTTCAAAAGCATTGCAAAGCCATTGTCAAAACTTTATGCAACATTTTTAATAAAATATGCAATAGTTTTTAAATGTTGATATTAGCCAAAATGTTGCAATGTCAAAGAATCATTCCAAAAACTATACAAATTCTTTGAAGAGTATCATTGCCATTCTTGTCAAGATGATGAGATCATCATTTTGAAAAGACCAAAAATCTATCTAGAGGCCATCATTTGGGCTTGTAGTTAATGCTGTATATGGTCTCATTGAGTTTAATGTTGAGGCGATTGAATTAACAGAAACCTCCAACATCTTGGTATTTGTATTGGAGGTCTTTGTGGAGTGTGTTGTCTAGATGGCATGTTCAACAAAAGTTTTTTCATAGATTTATTAATACAATATATTTATGAAATATGTTTTATACACTTTTTTTGTAGTCATATGAAATTTTGAAAATTAAGTGTAACTTTAAAATCAAATTTTATGATATACAAAACAAAAGCAAAATTTTTGACATACATAAATATGTATTTTAAAAAATTATTTTTAGAAAGGAATGGTAAACAATGAGTGTTAAGGCATATTTTCAATCTATTGCCCTTGTCTATGCATACTATCAACTCCTAAAATGAAACACCTTCAATCTATTAATGCTTTACCAAATATACTTCTAAAGTTATTTATCATTTTGAAACACAATCAAACATGTGTTACATGATAAAAATATAAAATATTAAATTTTAGTGTAAGCTTGTATTTGTATTACACTAAAAAACTTATGACATTAACTATTTTTGCATTTATATGAATGCTTGGATAAATTAATTTCAATGTTTTTGTATTATTTATAGTAAATCACTATTAAAATTTTTAATATAATACAAATCAGATAGTTTTTGAATTTTGCACACTAGAAAAATGGACACAAATGATAGTATAATATATTCTAATTTAGTTTGATTTAACACGGAAAATTTTAAGTTCAGTGTTGTTTGTGAAACCTTAGCCCTTAGTTTTCATCAAGCAATCTTTCATGATAACATGCTAGGCGACGAGCTGTAAAGTGTTGCTTACACGTGGGATCTTCTTATTGAGCTTGTTATCTAAACAATGTGAAGTTCCATAGTTTTCACCAATCTAGAAGGCTTTGTCAAGTGTCTCTACAAGATGAGGTTCTTAACAAGATATCAGAACTATTGAGTATTGTCATTGTGACAAGGGTGATGAGTTGGTTCCCTAGAATGTTTAGGTCACTACAAAGTCTTGTTGTTCACCTCATTAAGAGGACGTGCTTGAAGATGGAGTTTATAACATATTGAGGTAGCTGGAGTGCCTTGTTTAGGATAACATGTTTGACAAGGTACTCTAAAATGTTTTGAGTTTTCTAGAGTTCCTCATTCGACAACAAAGCTCTTTAATATATTTTGAGGTTGTTGCAATGTCTTGATATGATGACATGCTCAACAAGGCACTCAATAATGTTTTAAGTTCACTTAAGTGCCTTGTTAGGTGCTACGTTAGGTTTGTATGTTGCCTTGTTGAACTCTTCATCACGATGGTGTGCTTGAGAAGGCTCTCATTGTCACACCTTAAATTTAAGATTATGATACGATAGTATTTGTGAACTACCTTAGTAAATACTAAAGCCAACATATCTTGTAGTAATTAATCCAATAATATTATTCACAACAACTAAAGGAAATGATGTAACATCTATTGCAATATCTAAAATCCCATATGCAGCGAAAAAAAAAATCCTAACTATTACATTAAATTGTCTTATTCATCAACAAAATGAAAGGAAGTAAGTATAATAAAGGTCTTACTCTTTTAAATCAACCATCCCCAAGTTTGCTTATCCTTAATGACTTTCTCTGCAAAATAGTAGTTAAAATGGATGTGAACAACAAGTTATCTAATAAATGATACCTCCTACCTTTTTGTTTTCATATAGATGCGAGTAGAAAAGGACAAAATGTAATGATTTGCATAAAAACATATTTCCAAAACATATAGTATAAATCACATTTAAATTAGTTCACAACAACATTCCACAAATAATCTAATTCATCTCCTCGTCCATATACTTCACATGTTCCTTTCTTTTAATTGCTTATGATGATACGTACTTTGTATATTTGTTTCCACTCATTTGAACCTTAGTCTATAATTCTCAACTAAGGCAGGTCACGCTGTGTTCAACTGTGCTGTCAAGGCCCCAGAGCTTCAACCTCACTTAAAAGCTATCTCAATCTACTGAAACTCAATTGGTAGGACCACGTATTAGCTTCACCTACTGTGGTCCCAATCTTCACTACGATTGGGCGAATACCAATTTGTTACTACTTGATGGGTAGGGTCGGAATTCATTTCTCATGTTCATCAGCATCATATGAGAGGCTCATCTTATTTTATTATATACATTTTGAAATTTAAAATGTTTTTAATAAAACAATTTATTTCACAGGTAATTCACATCTAAGTTTTTCAAACATTTGCAATCACTAAACCAACATGTCAACTTCATGCCTTTGTAAATTAGGAAAAGCAATTGAAAATAATTTTATTTGTGACATAAAAATTTTGGTTGTACCATAAAATAGTTTTGAAGGCAATCAAAAAGGTTGGTAGGATGTAACCACTTACCTATTGCTTAACTTCACTGGATATCAGGATTCTCAATTATCGCCTTTTGGTTTCTTAATCAATCACACACAACATTCCCATTTAGCATTTGATAGAATTAATAATTCATGCTTGTCAATGCTTTATGTGCATCCTACATTATACTTGTATTCTCCTGATTATTTTTCTCATACCTCATTACACCTTGTACAATGAGTTTATGACTAATTTGTTCCCAAAATTGGAAAATTCAACTTAAAATATGAAAAATATAGAGTATATCAATTGTTCACCCTTAGGTCTCACAACTGCAAACTCGGGTATCGCAACCACGAGGTCTTGGTCCAAGCTCACAACTCCCAACCGTGGAGTGTTCTATTTTTTTCGTTGTTCCTACTTGCAATTGCAAGTTATCACCTCGTGTCCGTGGTATATTACTCTGTGACCATGCCATGTGGCCATGTGTCGTCTATCAATCCCTACGATTGGGTCCATGGTTGCGCTGTCGTGCTGTGTGATAGTGGGAGTCAACCACAACGTGTGTTGCAGGTCATAATAGATAGATTATTTGGTTCATTTTTCACCTCTACTATATTCCAATCACCAAAAATCAATTTTTGCATTGTTCCTAAGGTCCTTAGGCATGATTCTATGCATTGAAAATCATGGAAACAATAACATATGTGTATGCAAGATTTTTGAAAGTTTCAGGACATACTTTAGTTATATGCACAACACACCAATATGCGCTTTCTATGATTTTTACACATCACCACACAATTTATAACTAATTATCATATTGAAAACACACCTAAATCCTTGAGAATCCATGTTTTTTACATGCCTATGCATTTAAAATTAATGGCTCTACATGTATGGATGATAAACAATCAATTTAGTGTGAAAATTACTTTGTAGCTTAGCATTTGAAGGTCAAGAAAATTCTCCACAGCCTTTGCGCATTGTCTCCTTCTTTTCTAGTCCAAGACTAGGGTATTCAATCCTTTTAATGTCATATTTATACCCCAGGTTATTTAGAAGTTGCATGTTGTCAAAATTCGTATAATTCTAGGTCCTTAAATTAAATACCCAATTTTCAGATTTTATGGGGCATTTTCATCCGAATTTTGGAGGCTTTTCCATTTTATTTCCTTGCCTCCAAGGCATGGTAAATTATGCTTCTTAATTATTTAATCATATGGTCAAATTCTATTATCCAAAAATACCAAAATTCCCTTCTCAAGTTTCCTTTCTCAATTTCCAATATTTTTCACCCGAACATATTAGAAATTTTAAGCTAAAAATAAATCCATCATAGTCCCACATAATTTCATCCAAAATAATGTGCTATTAATACCCAAAACTGTAGTATGGTTTGGCTAGTTTAATTTTTGGCCTGCTCTTCACTTTTATG
This sequence comes from Avicennia marina, assembly GCA_019155195.1. Taxonomy (NCBI): domain Eukaryota; kingdom Viridiplantae; phylum Streptophyta; class Magnoliopsida; order Lamiales; family Acanthaceae; genus Avicennia; species Avicennia marina. The sequence continues at coordinate 10,426,231 of CM032762.1, read as the reverse complement.
CATTAATATTTAGGCCACTATTGCACACGAATTTTTTCAATATTTCTTGACCAAAATTAGCCTTAATCGAACCTAGTTAGTCCCCTTTTTTCATAGGGACTATCCTTCATTGATGCTTATATTTTTTGGCAAGGTTTGGCCAGCCTTAATCGAACCTAGTTAGTCCCCTTTTTTTCATAGGGACTATTCTTCATTGATGCTTATATTTTCGGCAAGGTTTGCCCTACACCTTTGTGCATAAATTATCTTCCATAACTACCAAAATTTTGCTGCCTATGTTTGCAAGAAAATTAAATAAATAAAACTGAGAATTTTATTACTTAAATGCCTTACTATAAGTGCTAATTACATACTTATAAATATTACTATGGAGTCCCAAAAATTCGGGTATTATATCATTCCCCCTTTACAAAAAGTTTTTTCCTCAAAATTTGCTTTAGCTTTCTCTAGTATTAAATGGGCTTACCAATTTTTTAATTCCTCATTTTCTTCTAATGTCGCTATCCTATAAGGTTACCTTAGTACTTTAGGCTTAGGCCCTAATTTCTTACACAGGCAAACATAATCAAGCAAGCTTAAAAAATAATGGATGGGTAGATCAGTTATTATATGGAGGGGATATCCACTCTGAATTGTGTTCTATTTAAATTTCTCATCTTCCATACTCAACCTCATGCTTCTACCCAAATGGTAGCCCTCAACAGTTTATTAAAGGTCTGAGCGTCATACAAGGCCAATGCCATTCGCAGTCTACTCTTCAACCCCTTTTTGAATTTATGCATCTTAATCATTGGATTTGCCATTAGTGTTTGGTGAGTATTTCCCTAGGGTGTGAAATTTCACTGAGTACCCCACTACCAACCTATTAGGGGCTTGTACTAGGTTATCGAATTCGATTATCTTTTATAAGTGAAGGGCATTTAGAAAGAAATGATTTAAGAAGGCCTTCTTGAATTAGGCCTAAGTGATTGGCCTTCCTCTAACATCCCTGGTGAGACAACTTTCCACCATCAGGTGGCTTTGCCCACCAAAAATGGTAACACTACCCTAGAATGCAGCTCTTTTGGCACCTCTATCAACTCAAAATTATCCTCTATTTCCTTTAGCCATTTTTGGATCCCCTTGAGGTCATGGGATCTATCAAAGGTTGGTACATGGGCTCATCTTAATGCTTCATAGTGTGTCTTTGTCCCACCTTTAGGTTGGGCTGTTGTTGTTGTAGAGACTAGTGGTTCGGCCCCCATAACTTAAGCTACCACAACTGTAATGACCACCAAGTTTTCTAGTCTTAGATTAGATTGGCCTATAGGTGCTTGTGGCGATGGCTAGATTGGAGGTGGAGGTGGGGGATAAGCATTAGTAGGCTCGGTCGGAGTTTCCATTGGGATTGTGGAGGCTGGATTCTGCATAACATGACAAGTCTCACAACCATTTTCCTACATTAGGAGAAATTGTTTAAGAGTAGATGAATTGGACGAGTTGGGATGCACACAAACATACACGTAAATAGGGGCAATCGGGTACAAGTAGATTAATATGGCACTAAATGGTCATAAGAGAATAACGATATTATTATTGTTACTCAAAATTCACAAATCACAATATATGTGTTGCTTTTGTCCTTATCATAATATTTCTATAGCTCTATAGCTTTTAATCCAAATAGATTCATCTATAACTATGCCTTTAGTCTAAAATAACTCATGTATAACTATGCCACTATCATTCGACTCGACCTCATCGGGGTCTTTCTTAGGCTCCTCCTTAGGCTTGAAGACCTTACCCTAATGGTGGATCAATGTGCGAAGGTCGTCATTCTCGTGATCAAGATGCTACACTTGTCAAACTAGCTCTTCTTGCTCCTTCTGTGTTGCGTCTATATGATGCTGATAACTCTTTCACAAGTGTTCATTCGTGCTTACCAACTTTTACTGTGCTATCTTTAAGTTTTCCCGCTTCCTTTAAGGGTGTCCTTGTGCTCCCTTAATGTTCTGTTCTCAACTTTGAGTTTATGTTGTCATTGAACCTTAGCTATTACGGCAACTGCATCTCCTAACTAGGTCATCATGATAAGGAAACAGCACATGATATCCTGGGGTAAGGTACTGTATCCTGACGGTGTCTGTCTACTTAAATCACTAATCCTGTCCATTTTGTGCAATCTCTGAGGCAAACAAAAATATGAATACATGACGTGAGCTAATAAATTCTAAGTTCCCGTAATGTGATTCCTATACTTTCATCTATGTCATGTGTTCTGAGTTCGCTATCAACTCCTAGTTTTTTGGTGCCAGAACCTAAACTCTAATAGTCATTTTATGCATCTAAAATCAAAGCTTAGGCTCAGCTAAATGTCTTATATGCCTAGAATCAACACTTATACTTTGATACCACTTCTGTAATACTTTCTATATAGGACCATGATACGGCAGTATTCACAAACAACTTCAGAAAATACAAAAGTCAACCAGTATTATAGAAACTAATTTAAATAATATTATTCACAGTAACCAAAGGAAATGACTTAATATCCATTGCAATATTCAAAATTCCATATGCAACGAAATAAAAAAAAATCCTAACTATTACATTAGATTGTCTTATTCATCAACAAAATGAATGGAATTAAGTATAATAAAGGTCTTCCTCTATCAAATCTACCACCTCCAAGTTTGCTCATCCTCAATGACATCCTTTGCAAAATAGCAATTAAAATATATGTGAGCGATTCATGCTTTTTATTTTTCATATAGATGTGATCAGAAAAAAAATAAAAAGTAATGATTTTCATAAAACAAATTTTTAGAGCATACAATATAAATCGCATTTAAAGCAGTTCACAACAATTTACAACATTCCACAAATAATCCAATTCGTCTCATTATTTGTATACTTCACATGTCCTCTTTGCTTCCGGATCATGATAATACGTACTTCGTGTATTTATTCTATTGATCAAGACCTTAGCTTATACTCCAGACTAAGGAGGGTCACATTGTATTCGACTTTGCGACCGTGGCCCTAGGGCTTCAATCTCATCTAGAAGGTATCCTAATCTACTGTAATCTGATTAGAAGGGTCATATATCAGTTTCACCCCATGTTTATCCCAATCTTCACCCCGGTCAGGTGGATAACAATATATTCCCTAGTTGGAAGGGTTGGAACTCATTCCTCACGCTCATTGGCATCACAGGAGAGGCTCTTCTTATTTTACTATATACATTTTGAAATTTAAAATGTTGCGTATAAAACAATTTATTTTGCAGGTAACTTACAGTTTTGTTTGTATCGGATTAATAACTCATACCTATCAATGCTTCATGTGCATCCACTTCTCTCGATTATTTTCCTCATACCCCATTCTGTCTTGCATAGGGCGTTCATGCCTAATTTGGTCCCTAAATTAAAAATGTCGGCTCAAAATATGAACAATATAAAGTTTGCCCACCATTCACCCTCAGGTATCGCAACCGTCGGGTCTCAATTCGCACTCGCGGATCCCAACTGCAGAGCGTTCTATTTCTGCCACAGTTCCTACTTACAATCGCAAGTTATCACCTTATATCTACAATATACTACTTCGCAACTATGCCAAGCAGCCATGTGGCATTTATCAATTCCTATGACTGGGTTTGTAGTTGTGTCGTGTGCTGTTGTAGTTATGCTGTTGCATTATGCAATCACGGGAGTCAACTGCATGTCACACTTTAGGTTGCAACACACAAACGGCTTGGTTTATTTTCATCTCTACTCCATTCCAATCACCAAAATTCGATTTTTCATTGTTCCTAAAGTTTTTAGGCATATTTTGATGCATTGAATATTATGGAAACAATAACCTACTTGCATTCATGATTTTTGAAAGTTTCAAGATATGCTTCAATTATATGCGTGATACAACAATACGCATTTTTTACGTTCTCTACACATCACCACATGACATATAACTAATTCTTATATTTAAAATACACTAGAATCCTTAAGAATCTACATTTTTAACATGCGTTTCTATGTCAAATTAATGGCTCTACATATACACACGATAAACAATTAATTGGGCGTGAAAATTACCTTGTAACTGAGCCTCTAGTCAAGAAAATTTCCCATAGCCTCTGCACTTAATCTCCCTCTTTCTAGTCCAAGACTAGGTTTTCTAGCCTTTTAATGCCATATTTATACCCTAGGTTATTTAGAAGATGCATGGTGTCAAAATTCCTATAATTTTAGGTCCTTAAAGTTAAATACCCAATTTTCAGATTTTATGGGGCATTTTCATCCGAATTTTGGAGGCTTTTCCATTTTATTTCTTCACCTCCAAGGCATGGGAAATTCTCCTCCTTAATTATTTAATCATATGGTAAAATTCTATTATCTTAAAATACCAAAATGGCCTTCTGATGCTTCCTTTCTCAATTTTCAATATTTTTACACGAAAACAATTAGAAATGGTAATCTAAAAATAAATCCATCATGGTATCACAAAATTTAATCCAATGTACTATTATTAACCAAAATTTCAATATGGTTTGTCTGGCATAATTCAAGCCTACCATACACTATTCGTGCAATAATATTTAGGCCATTATTGCATAGGAATTTTGCCAATATTTCGAGACCAAAATCAACTTTAATCCAACCAATTTGGTCCCTTTTTTGCATAGGGACTAACCTTCATTGATGCTTGTATTTTCAGCAGGGTTTGTCCTAAACTTTTGTGCAGAAATTATCTTCCATAACCACCAAAATTTTGCTGCCTATGTTCACATGAAAATTAAATAACTAAAACTAGGAATTTTGCTAATTAATCCCTCACTATAAATTCTAATAAAATCCTTATAAATATTACTATTGAGTCCCAAATTTCAAGGTACTACATTGATAATCTTTATAAAAAATCATTTTCACATTCACATACCAAACACAAATTGCTCCTACCTTATTTGGTTCTCCATAGCACAAATTGCTCCTACATTCCATTTTTGTGGTTAAAGATCAATTTTCTTGTTAATGTATGGGTATTTGTTGGTTGTTTCATCAATTTTTACTTGAAGATCAACCCATCATGTATAAAAAATGTAGAGATTCTTCCTTTTTGCCTATTTCTTGTAATGTTTGATTTACTTTGAATTTTATTTATCATTATTTAGACTAATTGTCCTTTTATGTGAACAGTGGATTGGTTTTGATGAATTTAATTGAATGGGGTTGGACTACACCTTAGCTTTGTAATGAGATTCAATGAAGAATTTGTAGGCAAAATATTTGATAAAATTTTTGTATGAATTTAGTACATGTAAAGTTGTTTATTGTAAAATATATCAATACCCAATGTTAATATAAACCTTCAATACTAAATAATACAAAGACATGTTTAGATTTGCCATAACACCAAAGACATAATGTTTGTTTAATGTATTACACATATATGTAAGTTTATTGAATCGCTTGAATCATTTTATTCTTGCTTCATATGGCTCTAAAATGATGGAGGCCTATCATATAACATGGTGAAGTATGTAACAAGTAACTTTTAAAGGGATGATGCTAACCAAGTGTGGGATTGCTAAAGTGACGGTAGAAAATGACTTACACTTCCAAACTATTGAATTGAGAAGTTAGAGAAAATTTGTGAAGGGGCCCCATCTTGCTACCATTGTGTCAGTGATGTATGACTTATACTTTTACATGAAAAAATAGCTAGCATGTTCCATTTGAAGGGTAAGAAAATGGGTCCCACTTTAATCAATAATTATCTCCATGCATCAAATACTTCTCATGGCACCCAGTTCACTCAGTTGTCATAGTCCTTTATAACTCTATTTGAAGTGGTACCCACTTTATGTCCATATGGGGTAGAACATAACATGTCTAGGTCAAAAGAGAACTCTAAAGTCAACTTCAATGTTGGCCTCTTTAATCACCTAGTTTGGGCATAATGTCATAACGTTGGTGGCCATTTCACCATAGTGAGGGAAAGAGTTGTAATGTTATATGTTATACGGACTATAGCATACTTCAACCTTAGGGATGTAATATATGATGGTATTTTAGGTTATGTGTTGTTGAATTGGGAGATGTTATGACACTTTGCCAAATCATTGTTTGTGCATTGAGGCTGAAGTTACATGGAGCCATAATGAGAAGACGATGGGGGCATAGAGATCTATTTAATTTTTAATTCTAACACTAGAGAAGGATTTACAGCACCTACTAAGGCTAGTGGAAGAGCTAGTGTCGCATGCAAGGGCCCATTCAGAAGGCCAACACTTATTATCAGATTATGATCATTATATGGTGGATATGAAGGCTCAACTAGAGATGTAAGAGAGGTGCCAGGCCTACTATACAACCAGAAGCATTACTTCTACTTAGTGGCGATGATAGAGGCCCTAGAATAGCACTATACAATCTTCTTTGAATACTTGATTTCTTTAGGTTATTTATACGCTAGTCATTTCTAGAAGATGTAGAATCACAACATGAGCACGTCACACATGTAGACATTATGGGAGTCCACACAGATGATTAGTCTATATTTCATACATCTATTTACTAAATTATATTTGAAAAATTTTTAATGATAATATAAATACTTCACATGACCTAGATATCCAAAATTCAAAATGTAAAACACTAAGTAAAGCATCAATGTATTATACAAGAGACTAATTCTCATATGCAACATAAATAACATAATGTATGTTCATACAATTTTGTTGTGATAAATGTCATAATCCTCATCCTTGATGTTGTCATAATATGATGTTTTGCATTTCTTGAAACTATCTTCATCATACTTGTAAGTCTCTTTTTCATGCACACTACAATTTATAGCTTCATCAAGATCAATGATATTTGCATCGGGTCATATAAAAGTGGAACATCAAACAATATAGACCAATGTAGGTAAATATATTTTGACTTGGGTTGGCGTGGAATTTTGGTTCACTTACTTTGAATTGTGCTTTAAGCTTTTAGTTTGTATAATGCTCGCCAATCAACCTTATCTTACCTTAGTCTCAAACATTCAATGCAATATAACTAAATTACTTGTTATTCGAGTATGAATAGTTCATTAATTTTATAAACTTTTGAATTGTTCATGTCCACCAATCTGCATTTTAAATAACCTTTTGCCCTTGTATAGGATCAAAATACTTACACTTGAACAATAATGCATGAATATTTAGTAGATCAAAATAATACGACATGTAGATTTGGTGGATCTAAGTAAAGGAAGGGGATGATATCTTTAGTCAAATCATGGAAATTATATTCCAATCTAAGTAACTTGATGTTTGGACACAAATATTAAAATTCATTTTTACTTTTGTATATCTATGTACATTAGTGTTGAAGTTGAATCATTAATGACTTCAAAAAGTTCTTTACTCTATAGCGTGGGCCCCAAGCTAAGCTTCACAATACTCTATTGTATTTGTTATTGTCTAGATTTTATATTTTTCCAACACATCAACAATGTCATAAAAATCAATATAGCGATATCATAAATTTGATACCAAAAACTTAAATGTGCTTTGAAACATGACAAAGAAATGTTGTGCTAGGATGCAATCAAGTTAGGGGTCATTCCCTCAAGTTGTTTTATGGACATCATGGAAATATAATATTATACATTAAATATACATAATCACATGGCATGTTGACAATACGATTTTAGGGATTATTCACTAAAGTTCTTAGAGTGGTGTGACCTTAAGACAATTCAAGGTAACATACATTTCTATAGTATGCCACTCTGTGCTTGTAATATACCACATTATCTATTTATGAGAAAGTCTTAGGTGATTGAAAATTAAAAAAAAAAATGGGTTGTTTCCCACATTGTGTCCTATATCCTATTACATTGACTTCATTCTCCTTATGCCCATGCTTGCTAAAACTCCTATGAAATCAATATAGCTATCTCCTCCATGATATATACTTCACATATCAAAATCTCCACATATGCTTTATTCTTCACTTTTTCCAAGAGTATGTAGAAACCTGAAAAGCATTGAAATTATTATGAAGTATTTCTAAAATAAATTTTGAATAGAATAAAATTTCTACTTTACAAGCATTGAAATTATTATGAAGTATTTCTAAAGTAAATTTTGAATAGAATAAAATTTCTACTTTACAACCTATTAAATGGATATATTTGTACTGCATAGAACCCCTAACTCAACCCTTGTAAGAAAATGTACCTATAGTTCATTAATTAATGAATGTTAAAGGAAAATTTTCTTGAGATTACATAGATTGAGTTCCACTTTTTTTTTTTTTCTTTGGTAGATTCTCAATTGTTTTTGATTCAATATAAGGAGATATATTTATCATAATGATAGACTAACTTCAGTCAATGCATTTCAAATAAATTTTGACATTTCCTAAAATGCTACTAGGATAAGTCTCTTCATGAACACATAAGTATGACTCATCTCATTTAATTATAGTACTTTCAAATCAACATATTTCTCAAATTGAAAGTATATCCATCAAGAAAGTTCAATCTATTTAATCATTTACATATCCTTTAGGATGTAAGCCACTTCAATTTTGGGACCCACATTTTTTGACGGGAAATCAATCTCACATTGATCCCATATAGTGACAACATTTTTTCAAGCATTGAGTTATCTTTTGTTTGTCTTTTGATATTCATCACTATATTGAGAGTATTGCTATGTACAATCTTCTCCATATGAATCACATCAAGATCATGATTAATCTAGTTGGTTTTCTAGTATGATAAGTTCCAAAATGTATTTATTAGTTCATTTGTGCTTGTTGCCATATCCATATGCTTAACCGAGAGGGATTTCGACCGTCCTCTCCAATTGGCCTACATGTTGCCAAGTTTGTTCATCAGTCTCTCTTGGGCGTATTACACATTTTTTAACGCATTATTTGATAAAATTTTTTTTATTTCCCTATAATCATAGTTCATATGGATGAATTGATGATAATAACAAATGTAGTTGGTTTTTCTATCATGTTCTAAAAAACAACTTAGCGTTGTTCATACATTTGGATAACCCATTACTCTTGTGATCTATTTTCATAACATCCCATAAGTCAGTAAATCATTTATTGTTCACAGCAATGTAGTCCTCAAATTAATGTATGTGCTAATCAATTAATGGATTCAAATGCACATTAAAAAGTCTTAATGGATTTGAAGGACTTAGAATAACTAAACAATAGAGCATACATGGATTTTTGATATAGATGATAGGAGGAAGATTATTTGCTCACCATAACTAGCCAACAAGATTATGTTTGGTCATTTGATCCACACGATGAAGACCACTGCGTGAAATCCAAGTCATATGTTTCATGGTTCAAAAACCAAAATTTGAGTGTCTTCTTTCGAAGTGTTTCCACACCCTAGGTGTAATCCTCCAAAATTTTGGGCTTTGCATCAATATGTTTACAAAATATTGGTGAAGTAAATTATTGATTTTATTTATTTATTTTAGTATGAAATAAGGGGGTAAAATTTAGGGCATGTATGGAAGAGAATAATGCCATGTACAAGTGAGTCAACCTTACAAAAAATTTGAAGATTGGTGAAGACTTGTTGCAATGATGAATAGAGCTAAATTTGGAGAGAATTAAGGCTAAATCTTGGCTTGAAAATTTTAGAATATTCATGTGAAATAATAGTGGTAACATTTGGGTGTGTGTGGAAGTAGATGCATGCATAAAAGTGCTAGAATACTTTACCAAAAGTTGAGACTTTAATAAGAGACACTTACCATATCAAGAGGGATTGAATTTGGGAAACCAAGACAAATTTTTAGGCTGGAAAACCCAAAAATTTCGTGTGAATAAAGGGCAGAAAGATTAAGGATGCATGGAAGGTAATATATGCACTATTAAGCTAGTTAAACTTTATCAAACCTTGGGGGATTGATCAGGAAGCCTTGTCATGATTAATATGGACCAAATAAGAAGGCTTAAGGCATTGGAAAATTCGTATGAATTTCATGCAAAAAAAATGAAAGGCCAAAAATTTCAGAATTAGCCTAGTCACACTGTAATATGTATTTGACACCTAAAACCCCCGAAGAAAATTTACTTTCCACCTCCAAAAATCTCAACCAACCATCTAAAAGCTACGAAGAAGGGAGAAGGATGAAAATTCTATGCTAAACACATAGGATTCAAGGTGAGTCTTCTAACCAAACTCAATAGAATTCAAGCATGTGTGTAGGAATTTTGTTTTACACACTTAAGCACAAAAGGAGCATGCAAATTATAGGCAACAGACGAATTAAAATTTGGATTGTGATATTGGGGCTATATTGGATGAGTCATGCATATAAATTAGAGTAAGAAATCCCGTACAGGAAATATATAATGATTTTTTGTGAATTCTTGGATGGCTTTTGAGAACATTGAGGAAAATTAATCAAGATTGAATTTTTATGTTAAGAATATGATTTAGAGGTTCTCAAGACCTTTGGAACGTGCTTACTAAACAAGTAGAAGGATTACAATTGAGTAGAATGAAAAATAGGAGGCAAATGTGGCATCTGCACACAGGCAAACTTGCACCGCGATTGTCACCATGGTGGCACTGCCTTAAGTTATGGCCATGACATGGGCTTGTCTAGTCATAAGGCATAACTGCAATAAAGGACAAAACTCGCAAGCGCGAAAGTAGTCTTTGCATGTGCGAACCTGATTCTCATGGTAGCGAGGCTTGAATGTAGACATGTCTAGATTGTACTGCGACTTGTCATACAATTGTGGAACTTGTTTTCATGGCCATGAACTTTGTTTTTATGAGGGTGACATCTGTAAAGTGGTCAGAATTTGATTTTAATGCTTTTAATGCCAAATTTTATCACTTTTAACTCCAAAATGTCAAATTAGCCAGAATAATGCCTCACAGCAAACAAAGAATTATGAATACGAAATTTCAAGTAAGTATTCTTTCTGTAAATGAATTTTATTCTAAAACTAGTAGAAGTTAGCACAAAATATATAGGGAAGAGTTAACTCATAATCTATGCCTAGGATTGTATCAAGAAACATGTAGGAATTAAATTTCTACTGAGTTAGTAATTAAACGGGAATTTTTTTTTATTGAATTGGGAATTGAGAAACCTAAATCAGAGAGCTTCGAGACCAATTAGTGGGAATTAGGAAAGTAGTTATTTGCAAGTTTTCATAATAGTCTTTTAAAATAAATTATTTTTCTCAAAAATTGCTATTTTTTACTGAATTTATTCCAAATTATTTTTTGAAAATTTCATATCCATTAAGACTTAATCTAGAATATTTCTTGCAATGTTTTCTTAATGAAATATTTGAAATGCATTTTTGAAAATGCTTTTGGATGTGAACAAGATTCAACTTTTTGCAAATTGTTCTGAACATATATTGTGGAATATTGGAATGTGTAATGTAATGACCATAAGAACCAACCAAGATAGTGTAAGGAGCTAGCTTCACCCACTCACCAAGCAATAACTGAGATACATGATCTTCTCAATTCAAGTAAAAAATTAAGTCAAGTGACCCATTCAATTGGAATTATAGGTTGGAATATATAGCTCTCTCAATTGGTTTTGTGAATTGAGACACCACAGAGTTGCACATACCCCCCTTAATCAAGGTAAAAGATTAAAGTTCTAATCAGTAAAAATAGTACATGAACTGCTTGAATTCTTGAGCATGCCAAGAAACAACAAATGGAACAAATTTTCAGTACATCACATGTGAAAATTTTAAATGTTTACTTTCTTACAATTTTTCAAATAAATATTTGAATTTTGAAATTGTTTTACTAAATTTACATTCCAACAAAAAGGTCAAATAACTGCTTATTGAATGATTAGTTGTTCACATTTTTCGAAAATGCCTTTGCAATGAACCTTAGTGAGGAAGAACAAATGTAGGAATGGCAAAATACTTGGGAAATGAAGCATTTAGCTCTAGCATGCTTAATGAATAAGATCGTGAAGTAATAATATAGGTTTATTTACTTTACAAAACAATATAATAGACTTTCTTTTCACTTGCAATAAAAGAACTTAACGGTTTAGTTGCTTTAATATTTAAGCTTTGATATATATTGAAGTTATTCACAAATACTAACATTGCAATGCTGAGTTGGGGCCATGACATTAGGGTCCAAAGGATGATAAAGTAATCACTCTTAAGACACATGGCATACATGCCATATCATGTGTGCTACTTAAGGCATGTAATGAATATAATCTTCACAATCAAGGAGTTGTTAGAACATGCTGCAACCATGAATATGTGACCTTCATCTATTGATAGCTCACCTTCTTATCAGTTTTTACCTCGATTTTTCAAAAAATATGTAGTAATCAAAAGCTTCATCTTCTTTTTCATATAGTTTGCATCTTGATTTAATTAAGTCAATTTTTACAGCAGCTAGTCCAAAATTCCTTATCAGTCTTTCAGTGTCGTAATAATTTGATGATCACAAGGCAACATTTTACCATTAGCTTTGATATATCATCTAACATGTTTAATACATATTGTGTTTAGCTTGAATGTTGACCAATCATGTAACTATTGACAATTGAGAAATTTCTCGCGCCTACTAGGTAAAGGTAGATCTGTAACATTTAAAACATCAAAGATCTATCAAACAGTTTCACATCATCATCAATTCCAATATGAGCTTCTATGTCATGCTTGCTTCTGCAAGCTAAACCTTTAGGAACAATAGATTCACCAATATCCCATCTTTCTATTGAAATTGGACTAGGTTCACCATAATATGTACTTGTTTGGTAATCGACTACATCATGTATTGTGTGTTGCCATCAATTCAATTGTTGATAATATTAAAAAACGTCAATTTCTACAATTGCAACATTTTCTGTGTTGGTGATTGACTAGTTCTAAATACTCCAACTCGTCATTGATTATTTAATTAACATGAGTGCTCACAAATTTCTTTCTATATAAATGTATCTTAATTTTGTTAGACTCTAGATATCTATTGTTTTTAATTGAGAACATGATATCTAAACTTATATTTGGCCATAAAATAATGTTGATTGATTGTTTAGTATATACGATCATTAATTCCCTTTTCAAAATATGGTGTTATAGCTCGAAGACCGAGGACATTTTTGTAATACATCCAAGTATCAGTCGTTGCAACATTTTCATTGTAACAAGATGAAATGTATATATGTCAATTATAAATTACATGTAATTTTATCTAATACAAATAGTGAAACTAAATTTCGAACAATATATAACAACATATGCTTGTAAAAATTAGTCTATATGTGTCATATTGGTTCATAAAAAACTATACATATACATACATATTCAAACTTAACAATGTAGAATAATATAACCAATATACATACATGCGTACATACACACACACACACACACATATATATATAATAAATACACTAGAAAAAATATAAAACACACCTTCTAACTAACCAAATAAACATTCTAGCATCAAGATATGTAAAAAAGTTGTATAATAGTTAGCACAAGCATAATTAAATATAACAATGGTTAATATTAAACATAAGTATTGCTAATAAAATTTAAGAGTATATATATATATATAACATATGAAAAAAATCGATAAAAAAAATTCGAATATATATATAAACTGCATATACTCTCAAATAAAAATATATACACACATTTCATAAATCTATACAGATTTTGAATATATAGCCTAAATGCATTCATAAACTCAAATGTATAACACACACACACACACACATATATTTATATTTTAAGTAAACATATATATAACCTAATTCCACATAGCAAAATAATTTTGGTGACAAATGATTAAGAAATAGAACCAACAAATAAATAAGAGTTCATTCTAACCAAGTACAAGAAAAAATCAAAAAAGTCAATTTTTTTAAAAAAAACAGTCATACCTTATTATTAGGGACACTCCTAAATTTTTGAGAATTTGATCTCAAAATTTCAGTAGAAATTAGTGCTTGGCAACTAAAAAGTTAACATGGGATGGATAAAATGCATAAACTTCCTGTTCCATGCGTCTTTTGTATCTGATATTTTTCTATATTAAAATAATATCTTTTCATCTTTAAATTTACTCTTGATATTGTATGATGGTACTTCTGAAGCTTAATAAACAACCCACATCTCTGGTAGCACCGAATTTTGGTGCACCGAGTGCTCCCCAATGTTCCGAGGAATCTTTCGTTGACCAATTAAAACGAATTGAAGAAAGGAAAAAACAATTCCAACGAGTTTCTACTTACTGCTTATTACAGCAATCTTTCTCTCTACTTCATTTTGAGGTTGTCTGTTTTAGTGCTCCTTTTGAGCTTACCAAAAGAAGTAAGAGATAAGGTTTTAGTCTTTCATAGTTTTTCTAAAGCATTTATTATTTTCAGAACATTTTCACTGGTTTGGAAATCTGAAATCAACTGAAAATGGAAGGAAAGCTTCGCGTCATGGAAAATTCAATCTAGGGTTTTCTGTAATTCTTCTTGCCCAGCACCATCTTTGTCCCTTTTTCCTTTCATTTAAGGTTTGCAGATCTGGGAAACCCGTGAAAAGTAGTCAGTCTATTTTGCTGTTTTCGGAGTCAATCAACTGCATACCTTCTTGCTCCCCCTATTTTTGGCATGATCTGATTATTCTTGGATGACAAATCCCTTTGCTTCTTCTTTCCCTACCTTTACCGGCTATTTCCCTTAACCACTCTGCGTATATACGTACATATCGACATACAGAAAAATATGGTGAGGGGAAAAACTCAGATGAAAAGGATAGAAAATGCAACTACTAGACAGGTGACCTTCTCCAAGCGCAGGAGTGGGCTCTTCAAGAAGGCATCTGAGCTCTCAGTGCTCTGTGATGCTGAAGTTGCACTCATAATCTTCTCATCCAAAGGGAAGCTCTATGAATTCTCAAGTTCCAGGTAAATACAAAAACCACGTTTATTGTGCCATGAGGTCATTTGTCAACTCTTGCCCTTTCTTATACTGATGGAGTAATGTTGTAATAACTAGATGAGAAGGCATGGATCTATCAAAATAAGTAGAATTATTTGAGATTGTTATTCCGGGAAAAGGGTTCAGCTGGGTCCTTCCCATCTTGATCTTGTTTTTGTTAGTTTTTATCTTTGGTTCATCTTTATTACAGTTAGTTTTGGACATTCTCTAATGAAATTTCGTCAAATCTGAAAGTTTAATTTTTTTCTTCAATTTAAGTGCGCAATAAATATACAGCACACTCCTTCACAGCTTCAAGTACAACAAGGTGGAAAACCTATGTGCACAATGTTGTCCAAAAAATATTTCTATTCTTTTCATGCTTTCATGTTTAATATATATGTGAAGCACCGTCATCTTTATGGCTATTCTTGTTTTTTCTATCTCAATCTATCAATGTTACATTAAATTTTATACAATTAAATATATTATTCAATAAAATTTTCATTTAAATTCAAATTTATATTTTTACTTTTTAACACTGCTGATTAATTATTTTTTATTCATTACTCTTATTCAAAATCAAATTAATATCTATATCTTTACACATTCACCTACATTTATATATATTTATACCATATAAACTTATATATCATATCATTCAATATATACATATATATGTGTGTGTGTGACAATTTTCCTCGCATTAAAATCTTACAACTTTTATTAAATAATATTTTTTTAACAAAAACCTTCTCCAAAACATAGCCTATAAATCCTTATAAAGTTTTTGACACAGACCTATTTAATGACTGGTTTATAAATAAATCTTCTTAATATAAATTTTTTTGATGGCAATATAGCAAGCAAGTGGTGTCGGTTTCACTGTTAAGCGAGAAAAAGGAGAGTTTCCGTGATCACTTTGCAGTGAATTCCGATGCCAGTAGATTGTACTTTCAATAGTAATTGTCCTGTTTCCCCACCTCATTTTCAGCTTTCCAAAACTGATGCAACAATGAGTGCGAGAACACCTAAAAGGGTAAATGACTTTACTAGGTTCTTGTTTTTTAAATTAAATGGCGTGCATTTTTTTTTTTTCAAATTGAGTGTTTTATTGTCACACTCCAAGTCTAGAGTGTAACGTGCCAGTGTCTTTCACAAATTATCTCAAAAGGTATTAGAGCCGATTGTTAGAGTATCCCTGCCAAAAAAATTTATTTCTTTCCAAAATCATTAAATCATAACAAAATTGTAGTGAAGTACCCAATTACTTTAATTACATCTGAATCCATCAATGTATACAATATTTAGAGAATTATTTTCTTTTAATTCTCTTTTTGTTACCATTCCCATGTATCCTTAACATTGTCATCAACGACATTTTGAAATTCTTGTAAGCAACCAATCGTTCAGTAAGTGAAATTACCTACTTTTTTGAGATATGAGTATAAAAACATTTCTTTGCATATAGAGTGTCCAAACCATTTTCATGTAGAATGTCAAAAACATTTACTTTCACAAATTATAAAATCATTTACTGTCACCTATACATCTGTTTACTCATAGGTTGAGAACATCTTGTATTATTTATCATTGTTTAAGGTTTTAATCTTTAATCTTGACTAAGAAGGGTCATATATTCAATCTTAAACCCCAATTGGGAAGGTCATATTCTAAATTTTTAACTCCAATTGAGAGGGTTATCTATTTAGTTTTTAACCTCGACTAAGAAGGTCGTGTATTCAATCTTTAATCCTGATTGAGGAGATCATGTGCTTAATCTTTAAAACCGATTAAGAGAGTTATGTACTCAATTTTTAACCCCAATTGAGAGGATTGTTCTACACTAGTGTTCGTTACCAATAAATGAGCATTTTAGTGAAAATCCTTAGACATGTAATCATTAATTTATCTCAAAATTCATGGTAATTAATATGAATACTAACATCCACAATTTTTGTAGTAATGAAGGATTTGAAACATTGTATAAAATTCATGGACTAGACAAAGTAACTTTCTATAAGATAGTTGAAAAAATAACAATTGAACTCAAGTTCATAGTGAAAATTTCCTTTATGCAATGAAAGTAATTTAAAATAAGGCAGTTGAAAAATTGACGAGGCATTCCACTCACTTAGTATTAACTCACTTGAACTAGAATTTCGCTAGTTTTGAGTTCTTGGGTTCCTATTAATCAAAATAATTTTTTTTATTCCCAATTCAACGATAAAAAATCTATGTTTTTCTCAAACACTACCTAGTTCTTGGAATAGTATATAAATCCTTTCTTACATGATCAAACAATATGTCATATTTAATTAAATTTGAACTTCATCAATTCAAGTGAATTTCCTATCTTTGATTCATGCAAGGGTAATTCCTATCAGTTGCTGCAATTGAAATGCAAGTTGGTTGAATATTCATAAGAAATTGGTCTACTAGCACAATCACGATCATGACTTGCAATCAACTTATAAAAATAAACTATATCGATTTTAGGCGTACTCTTGCTATGACCTATATATGATTAGAAAGTTTTATTAGTTTAGTTTAATACACAACAAATCATACTTAATTTGAAGCATTGTACAGAATGTTATATTCTCTAGACTAAAGTTGCACAGAATGCGTTCCACATGTATCTTTCCTACTTGTTTGGTATTTCTTGCTTTTTTTGATAAATTCTAGGTCTCAGTCTTCATTCTACGATTCTTTATGAATTATTTCATCATCCATATCATGTTTATTATGGAACTTAAAGAGGTTTTATGCAAAACATCCCAAGCTTGGCTATGTAGGATCCTAACATAAGTCAATATAGATATGCATATATATACATATATATACATATAACTGCTACTGAATTTCTATGCATAAGAAAATAAATCTTCTGACCATATGTCACTATTCTTTCATTCTACAATTTAGGATTATGAATTTATTTATGCAATCGTGTTAAATTTCATAGGAATTTTGACCATATTAGAATTTACAACTCAAACTTCATTTCGTTTGGCCACAAGAAAATCTTCATTTACTCTCTGTTCCTTCGTTTGAATTCTTATTTGCTTACAGTCCAAAATCCCAAACCTCACCTATCTCAAAACAAACAAGTCCTCATGTCTTCTATATTCTTGAATTTCGTTTTTAGTAGGAGTAAACTGAACGTGTTATCCAACATCGCTTGGGTTTGATGAATTCTTACTATGCTTATTTTCATAGATCTTATTCAGAAAAAATTTTCATAATTTATTGGAGTTCCTCTTTTGCATTTAGTTATGTCGTTATTGTTTTATCATTAAGATCCTAAACTATATGTGGTTGAATCAAGGTTTCTTCCCATTCCTATGTCATGCAGATCATACACCCAAAATTTCATGAATATAGATACCATATTTCCTACCTTAACTCTAACCTCTGTGTGTCATCCCATAAACAATTCCAAAGTAGTGGTGTTTAGCAAAGATTTCTGAATGTTTGCTGGTTGATGTGATCCTATAGCCTATTGAGGTTCGAGGTGCGTGTAAGTGCACTTCTATATTTATACATTACGGTTCAGTGGACCAAGGAGTTTCTTCGCAACTTGAATCATAGATCAGTAAATGTATATCCACTTCAGAAATCCTAGAGGGGACTCAGCGATTACCTCGACACTGTGCCTGTGAAATTATTCTACTGCACTCCCTTTCTATTTCCTCTTTTGAATGGCTTGCCCGACTGTTTTGGTGTGAAGAAAATCTGGTCCTTGTGTCAAGTGAGTTGCTATTTTCAGATTGCCCTTAAGTTCTTCCTTCTTGATCGGGCCATCCACCGATGATTCAGAAAATTTTCACCTCCTTCAAGCTGCTGATTCCGTGGCTCCTTAATGTAGAGTGAAATGGTTTTCGGGTCCAGTGCAATTCTTCTTCTTCTCTCTCTCTAGCACTACATGTAGTTTGGTGAGTTTGGAATGATAGAGC
This sequence comes from Avicennia marina, assembly GCA_019155195.1. Lineage (NCBI taxonomy): Eukaryota > Viridiplantae > Streptophyta > Magnoliopsida > Lamiales > Acanthaceae > Avicennia > Avicennia marina. The sequence goes on along the minus strand of CM032762.1, from coordinate 10,407,322 downwards.
TGCATTACTACTTCCAGCAACTCTTCACTTGTTCCTTATAGTTAACCCACATCCAAATTCACAATTATTTTCCTTCAGTTCCCACTTAATTAGTTCATCCTTACCTCGTTCTGCCATCACAGCCCCAGACCACCATAATTCAGGCTTAACTAAATTAAATTAGCCTCAGGCAGCACCTAAATCAGCCATTAAGGCCTGCTTTGTCCGGCTAGCCTTTACTGGAGTGTCTTCGGTTATAACCCACGAATCAACCCATAACACCTTCACTTGTCATATTGATGAGAGTCATCATGAACTCTCCATGAATAGGTTGTAACCTCCTTCTGTAATTCCAAGTTTGACCATCCATAACAAACTTCTTCAGCCCTCATTTTATTGAATGAACTAAGTTTCTCATTACTTAAATTTTACAGATAGGATTGACGTCTCTTGATTAGACAAATAAAAATGAAATAATAAAAATAATCAAAGAATAGCATTTGTTATTGATGCTCGGCCTTGGGTTATTACATTTATGAATAGTGTAAAAATGATGTATTCAGTGTTTAATTTTTTTGTGTTTGCATGCTGTTTGTAGTTAGTGAGATTTTTTTATGTAAGTAGATAATGCATCATGATTGTTGAATTATATGATTTTATATATGGTAATGATTATTTTTAAAGGTAAAAATAATATAGAATGTGTGTGCTAATTTAATTCTGAGTAGCAATAATACTGAATTATTAATATTGAGATGCACGTGTGTGTGAAGAAAACTTAAAGCATAGTGTTGCGAGTTCCAATAATATTTTCTGTTTTTCGTTTTGTTTTAAAATTTAAAAGTGAAACGAAACGAAACAAAGGCTTATGTCTATAAAATTATGAAATGGCTCGTTCTTCTACTTACAAAATATAGAGTACTTAAAACATACCCTTGGAATGTTGCATGTGCTATTTGTATTTTTGTAATATTTAATAAAGAAACAAAAGAAAGGCTTATGTCTATAAAACTAAGAAATGGCACTTGTTTTTTTGCTTAACCAATCTAGCGGACTTGAAACATATCATAGAGTGTTGCATGTTCCATTTTTATTTTTTGTTTTTTTTTTTTCATTTTAAAAACAGAACAAGGACTTACGTCTATAAAATTAAGAAAAGGCACTTGTTTTTCTGCTTAAGCAATATTTTCAGCCATTAACAATTTAGCTGATTAGACCTGCTTTGTGGCAATATTTCTAATTAGTATATATATATATAATTTATACGGGTAAAAGTTACACATCAGTGCTAATCTATTTGTAAAATAAAAAATTATTGTATTTTAAATAATATAAATTAATTTTTTTCAAAATTAAAAGTAAAAATAATATTTATAATAAAAATAAAGAAAGATCAAAAGAATTTGAAAATAGAGAAATTTGAGAGAAAAATAAATTAAAATAGTAAGCTAAAGAAATAACGAAGAAATAATAGAAGAAATAAAAGAATTAATAATAAAGGAAATTATATAATTTTATATATGCAAACCAAAAGTCTTATTGATTTAATAGTATTAATATAGATATATAGAAAAACAAATTAAACAGTGAAGAGGATGGTGCCTCGAAAAATAGAAAATTTAGTTATCTTGAGGACAAAGAGTCTCCTTCGAACCTTACCCCACAAGGGCAAAGTTAAGGTGGAGAAGCAATGTATTCATCTGTAAAATTCTCTATAGTCTTCTATGTTTAAATTCTTTTTTCTCAAAATGTACTTTTGTTATTTAATCTTAATTATTAATGTGATCTGCTATACCTCAAAAAAATTTTAACTTTTCCAGAATAGATATTAACATGCGTGCTAAAACATTCTCAGTCTTTTCTGAAATATGCTTGTATTTGCGTACTTTTGTCCTTTTTCTTATGCCTTTTGTGCATAGATATATATATTTTTGCTCGGTAATTCAGGTTGAGAAGCAAATTGCTATGTTTGAGGGGCTCTATTTATGCTGTATTCAGCTACAGCTACCTGTGTGCATATATGCGTATATACTAGTAATAATGGCATATTCAATGTGTGTGCTTTTCTTATAAATCATAAAATTTCAATTAATAGTAAAAAGACTATAAAAAAAGTGAAATTATTTTAAAATTGAAACTATATAAAAATTTTGAAAATATAATAATATGAGTGAGTTGAAAAATAAGTTTGTTATAAATAATAAAGATATTAAAAGAGAAAGGAGAAACAAAATAATCTAAAATATTAAAACAAAGACATTGATAAGCTAATATTGTGTGAGTAAATTAGACCTTTAGTCTTACTAAAGTATAGATAAATAAATTTGTTAAATTAAAATTATATGAAAAATCAAAAGAAGAAAATATAGAAGCAGTGAATTGAAAGATATGAATAATATGAGAAAAATAGTTTAGTCTCATATTGAGAGAGAGAGAGAGAGAGATACAGCATGCTAAAATAAAGATATTATAGAAATTTAACATTGTGTAGTCAAAGTAGGCTGTTGTCCTTAATATATATATATATATATATATATATGTATGTACGTACGTATGTATGTATTTATGTGTGTATTTCTTGCATGTTAAAATCTATATATTTATGGAAAAAATTCTACTTTGAAGATAGTTTGGTCATTCTTATGTGTACTTTTCTCGTAAACATTTTTTTTGTTTATAATATATATGCTTTATTATATCCATTAAGAAAAAAGAAATGAACGATTACAAAATTGTTGTAAAGTATGGTAAATGAATTCACATAACGAGCATATTAGAAGATAGAAGAGTAAGTTGCATGCTACATAGTGAATTTTCTTTATTGATAATTTTAAATAAGTCAACCTTTCTTTCTTGTTTATTAAAGCAAAGAAATTTTATTAAATGGTGAATGTATAGGCAATGGAATACACCCACCCTGTCTTCAGACATTTGAATTTTCTATTTCTTTTTGAATTTCTTCTCATCACTTTCAGCTTCTTTTAAGTTTTCGATCTCTTTAGAAAGCTTACTCTTGAGTCTTGATTTCACTTCTCTTAAATTTTTTTTTTTTTTGTTTCAAACCCTATGACTACAAAATTCATTTTTCCCTCAAAGAGGTTTTCTATTCATTATCTTGGAGATCTCAGCATGCTCTTGCTCATTCAACAAGTTTCACTTTTTATGAACTTGAATATCACAACACCTCAAATTGTACAATTACTTCAACATATTATATTCCTAAAATACTAGAGAAACTTGTGCAATCCTTTACTCTCTCTCGCTCATTTTTTTTCCTCTCCATTTTTTATTTCTTCTGCTCATAGATTTAAGGTGGTCTAAGGTTCTAGTATTGTTTGTTGCAAATAGTAGTGATTCACAAAATTTATATTTAATACATAATAAAGGAATAAGTCAATTTTTTAAGATAAATTTTTATTTTATATGACTTCAAATGTGTCCATTCAATACATGGATATTTTTAGTTATCATCTTATATAAACCTAATCAACTACATTAACTGATTAAATTATATACTTTTCATTTTTAATACTAGTATAACCTTTTTTAATAATGTTCATGCACTTAATTTATGCATTCACCAATTAGTCAATTTTTCTGTACGAAAATGTTGAAAATTTTGTTTCCTTAAAATGTAGTGGTGTTCTCCAACTAGATGCCATAAGCCTGACCTATATTTGTTCAATATGAACACTTGATTGAATTATAATAGCAAGGTAGGGTGTCTGAACAATAAATAAATTAAAAGAGATTGAATCAATTAATCACTGCGGTAATATAAATTTCTCTTTGCATTTTTCAGATTTTTAATATTGTTTTTCTGCATATTCCTTGAAACTTAATCATTCACCATTGAATATATCCGGGGGTTTTCAAATAAAATATTGTCTGAAAATTTATTGCACCAGCATAAGTAAATTTTATTCATAGCATGATTTTATGAGCAAGCCTACTATTCTCTTCAAATGCACTTAAAACGAATATATTGTGTATGGCATGATATTGTGAGTAAGTCTACTTTTCTCTTTAAATGCACTTAAAATGAATATGTCATGTATGCTTCACACATAGTGTGAATATTACAATTTTGTTCCTTAATAGAATATAGAGATATGGATCCATGCAATCTTACTTCAGGACCATTTCCAAACTCTTAGTAGAATCGTTTTACATCATTCTATGACTATTTTCAGCCATAAAGTTCTTGCTCCATTAAGTATTTTTAAAGTTTTTCAGTGTCACATTTTTTTACCTCATTTTCAATGTTTTTAAAATTCTCTTGAAGCGCTCTTTTATCTCATTGTTGCTATTATGCTAGTCTTTCTAATCTTTCAGCTTCATTTATTAGTTATGAAGTTCAATTTTACACACATATATTTCAACTTGCCCTTAAAAATTATTATTTAGACTTATTTTAAACAATTACTTTGAATCAATTTTTAATTAAGCATTTGCTACAGAGCATGAGAACAAGATTTTAGCAAGATGTTAAACAATAACTTTAATAGTTGTGATTGATTGTATACAGTGATTGCGAAGATTTTGTTTGAAAAAAAATTACAAGTTTAATTAATGTGTGCACGAAAATGTGAGAAAGATTTGATCATGGTGCAGCTTGAACTCAAGCGAATCTTACATGTGTGAACCATTGGAAACATCCTAAATGCAATGGATTCAAAGAACTTAAGAGGAAGGTGGATACAACTAACATGTCTTATTAGTTAATATATCATGAATCTTTTTAAGGATAAACCGAATGGCACAATTTGGAATTGATTTCACAAGAATGGAGAAACACTTAATTAGTACAAAAACATAAGATTGTATTAATAAAAATAATTATAAATTGTTTAATGTATGTCAAAAGCCCTATTTATAATGCTAAACCTTAGCCAAAATAACCTAATTTATGGAGGAAATAATTTTAAAAAGTTCTATTTTTAATTATGTAAAGAATCATAGTAGAATAAGAAAAGCTTCTCCTTCTCATTTGCTATGCAATCTATTTGAAGAGGGTTCTAATTGATTCGTGTTGCTTCAAATCAATATAACTTGCTTGCAGTCCATCTTGGCGTTCTTGGCAATGTTGATCCAACCTTGGTCCGATAGATCTAAGTTTTGTATAATCATAATTATAGAAAGTTGGGCCTTAGCAATGTCGATCCAAACTTGAGTGATCGATCAAAAGGCTCATGATCGTAATTTCCACAAGCTTGGAACTTATATTCTATGAATCTAGCCTTCCCTATATAGATCTTTCTTGCAATGATCGACATGCATATCAATCCTTCAACTCCAGATCGATTTGCCTAAATAATTGATCTTGATTGACCTAAGATTGATCCAACTGATCCAATTTCACCTATGTAATGCACCAGATTGATCCTAGAGCACTCCTTTGGCTCTTAAAACTTTGCAAAAAATGCAAATCATTCTTGAAAGCCTTGATGGAGGGAGAGATACAAAATTTACATGTGATAGTTGTCAAAGGATTGAAGTTTATTATGCTTGTGTCCAACAAATGCTACCACTGTACAGTCATGGTATGGATCCCATGTTCAACCTGTTGAAACCTTGTATATAATCCTAAGATGTATACTATATTTGTCTTGTGACTCACATGCAACTCTCTACATCTCAACTCGACTCCATAAACCCTATATGTCACAACTTCCTATATTCCATATAGTTTCTCAATAAATATGGAGTTCATGAAGAGTACGTCAAAAGTTACACACATCGATGATAAAATAAAATTTCTGAAGTCAATTACAAACATACAAATCACCAAGAATTATGTAGTTGAAGCTCAAGATTCCATCGACTTCATTAACTTTCCAAACCAATGATTTGATGCTAAACTAATTGATAGACGTCATCTTTAAAGTCAAGTCTATCACACAATGTAGCACTACGCAATTCATTCAAATGACAAATAGATGAAATACAATACTTTCGACAGCTTGCCTCTTTCCACGGAATAAATCCACATGGACTTATCATCTCTCCTGTATGCATTTCTTAAACTTGAGTTCGAATTTCCAAGACTTCTCTCCAAAACTCTTGTAGTGTTGCAAGAAAGAGGCAACAGAAGATAAAAAATAAACTAACAGGCTACCAAGAATATTTTTCTCACCAAGAGCTTTCAAAATCGGCCTAAGCTTTAAAACTCTCTTTTCATCTTCTAGTTTTGCTAACTCTATTTTTTCTTCTTGCATTCTTCCTCTTTTTCCACACTATCTTTTACCTCATCCCCACTATTTTTTTTTCAATCTAGTTTTAGCTTACATTGACTCATCCAACATAATAAATTTTCATGAATGAATTTTGGAGAATTATAAGATGAAGAAACTGCAATAAGACTGCATAGGCCTTCCTCATGGACCGTGACTATGAAGTAGATGTATCCTCACATAACACTTCATCCCTATGTCCTATTAATGTCACTTCTTCAACTTCCTCGTCAATGTCTTCATTCTCTAAATTCAAATCATCTTCTACTTCATAATTTCCTCCTTAATAGATAGCTTTTTATCATTTATGTCCACCTCAATAAGATGTGATTGCCTCTTCCATGCCTTTCTCATAGTTTAAAGCGTCCTCATCACCATAATTATTTGTATATGTATAAGTTACCCCTCATTTTGGCATTGATTTAGTGGCAATGGTATTCAAATTTGAACTATTAAATGGTCCCATTAGTATCATGGTATGTAGAGTTTCTAATACTGTCACGGTCCAAGTTCCAGGACATAACGCGGCAGCACTCGCAAACAATTTCAATTGATACTAAAGCTATAGATATCAATAAAATATCCTAACTATACATTAGGATTGTCTTATTTGCTTGTGAAAGTACAATAAAATCATAGTCTTCGTTTTCCTATCCTACCATCCCCTCACAAGTCCATCCTCATCAATATCCTCTGTAAAAATGACATTTGGAAAATGTGAGTGGTGAGTTACTTAGTAAATGGAATGCCTATCTTTTTTCTTTTTATAGGATGCGAGTGAAGTAAAACAATTTACATAAAACATTGTCATAAAATAGATACCAATAAATTAAATGATTACACAATGTTTAAAATTCATTCAACTCTTACTTGTCCACTCGCTTATAGTATACGGACTCTGTGTACTATTTTTACGAATTAACACTTTAGTCTACGCTCCGATTAACAAGGGTTACATGAATAATTGGTTGTGCTTGCCATGAGCCCTAGTACTTCAACTTTTACTAGACAATATCCCAATTTATATACTCGATTGGTAAAGTCATATATTAGCTTCACTCGCTACCAGTTCTACCCCGATTCTGATTGGACAGATCCCAATCTATTACCCAATTGGTAGGGTCAGAATTCATTCCCACACTATTGTTAGTATCACACATAAGCGGCATAATTACATTCATCACATGTATAGTGTTTCAAAATAACCAGTCTCAAATAACTCACATCCATATTTTTCCAGAAAAATAAAATATTTCACAATTCCTCAAGGAATCAATATGTCAAGTTCATGCTTTCATAAATTAGGAAACTATTTGGAAATAATTTTAATCAAGTAATAAAATTCAGTCATATCATAAATAGCTTTGAAAACTCTTGTGAAAGCTGGTAGGGTATTTTCCACTTACGTGATGCTATTGCTAGTATTCACTAGGCTCATTGGTTACCAGTTTTTAGTTTCCTATTCAACCAAAACAATTCTCATTTAATTCTTAATTCAACTGGGATCCTGTTTATTCACATGTTTCGAATATGTCCTACATGTCCTATACTATTTCCCTCTTTAGATTTTCAATTACCAATTGAATGAGTTTTTCTACATAAGTTTCATTCAATTAACCTCCCTTATGTCGTGTTAAGTCCTAAGCTATCTATTTAAGCCTCTTTCAGCCTTAAAATCAGAAAATTAGGCCTTTATTTCATCAAAATAACATTTTGTCTGCTTTTCAGATTCTACATTTGTAGAAATAGGTCTTGCTACTGTGAAAAGTGGCTCCCCACTCTCAAAGTGAACCACGATGCATTTTGTTCAGCACTGCTCTTAACCTTCACTACTGCAAACAATCAATCTGTGACCATACGAATGACTATGTGGCATTCTACTCTCGTCGTAGTCAAGCCTCGTGATAGTAAAGGTTATATTGCACCCACGAGAAAAAACCTCATGATTACAATAGACCACTGCAAGTCAAACTACCTCCCTTGCTACCCAATTCACAATAGAGGACATACACCCTACAAGCATGAGATCGTGGCATGCGACCGCAGTACAACACCTATCCTACACAATTCCAATCATCATAATTCATTACCATAGATGCTCCAAAGGTTTCAAGGCATAATTTCACAAATCCTAATCATGGTAATTCTATCTAATCATGTTTCCCAAGTTTTAGAACAATTTATAACAAATCTCAGAAATTTTACGTACTTTATCTATTGCGCTTTCTATTAATTCACTATGCATAAACTATGAGTTCAGCAACATATTCATGAATTAATCCACATGTAGCCTATACAAATCTATATTTCTTGTGCTTATAACATGTGGAATATGACTTTCTAAGTGTATGCATGAAAATTATAAAATTCAGACTGGAAATCACCTCTAATAATTGCGTTTTGAAAGCCAAAGAAGTTTTTCTCTCCCTTTGCTCTCTTTCAGGACTGCAACTATTCTTTAGGGTGAGGAATTTAATTTTTTCTACATCTTAATCCTATTTATATTAGGGTTTAATTAAGAGTTAGGGAAAAATCAAATTCTAGTATTTTTAACAGCACAAAATTCCTATATATAATTATCATTAATTGTACAGATTTTTACACGAATTTTCTTGATCAATTTTCTTTAATTTTTAGCTCTCTTAAGTATGGCAAACTCCCATAATATCTAAGTTATTTGGCAAGATTTGGTTGCCATAAAGGGTGCATGTCTCCTTCCATACCTATTTATCTTAACCACCAAAGTTTTCACACGAAAATAAATAAAAATAATTGAAATTAATTTCTTAATCATTCACTAAAAATATTAAACTAAAATTTGATTTGTCCTTAGTGCTGAAAAATTCAGAGTATTACAGATACCCCTCCTCTTGAGCCATTGTTCTACTTGGACGGCTCTTTCCATTGTTTAGTCAATTTTCCTGTGATGACTAGCCTCAACTACATTCGCAATCTTCTCATTCAAATTATTAAGAAACATATTCACAGTTTCTTTAACATGTCCCACCACATTAGGTTCCATCATACTTATCCATAACATTTCATTTTCTTTAAGTTAAATCATGGAGTTCGATAGGCTACATGCATTGGTAAGAGAGTGGCACGTACCTTTTTTTCATCTCCACCTTCAATTCTTTCTATGTAGTGACTTAACAATCCCCCGTATCCTAATATCAACAAATTCATTAACCAAGTTTTAGCATAGTCAATGAATGTAAGGATAGCTAGTTTCACCTTTTGGGCTTCTGAATAGTAACAAGAATCAATGACTAATTCTACCCTCATTTTCCATTCCAAGTATATGTCCAAATTAGAACAACCTTGGAACAATTAAATGGTGAATCTAACCTTCTTCAAGGACTCATCATCATCATCATCATGATTTCTCCATGAGTGTCCCATAAAGTTGTAAACAGCCTCAAAACCATCAATAGAATCATTACAATCATCGGGTACATACTTGCCTTATCTAGCCTAACATACGAGTCTATCTTGTGTAGGCATCAACTTTTCTCTACTCTAATCTCTATGAGGTACTAAACCACGTCATGTAATCACATAGTATGCCTCCCTGTTCTCCAATCACCTATTAATGCTAGCTAGAGTATTCATCAACAACTTCATGTTATAGATATTGTCTCTAACTCTTAATTTTGTCAACATTCTTAAAATATAGGCGTAATAAAGAAAATACTGGCAGTGTGCAATGTGATCTTCTTAGCTTACAAGATGGAAATCACTCTTTTCTAACTTGCACTCATGAATCACACACAAAATTTTTAAAATAAGGATCTTACCTTCTCAATTTCTTGTGTTTGACTCATGGGATTTCAAGTAGATTTGAGTAGATATAGTCGATTGATCTTAGGACAAGTGAGATTGGTCTAACGCTAAAGAGAGAAAGCGTGATTGATCAAATGGATGAGTGATTGATCCGATTAGGTCATGACAAGATCATTCTCAACATAATTAGAGTTATGATTGATTTGGGTTCACTGAGGCTATTTCCAACAAAATTCAAGCTTTTTTTCTCACGAAATTCAGCTTAAAATCAACTTCTTTCGATTCCAATCTCCACAAACTTTAATCAATATTTCCTATATCACTTCCTCAAAACTTTTTTTTTTTTCAAGCTTTGAACAAATTTTTTTGTCCTTTTCAAATCTCCACAAAATTCAGATGCTCAGACTAATGGAAAGCAAGGGAAAATCATTGAAAAACACATATCACAAGGTTTTTTTGAACAATAAGAGAAGAATGGAGAAGATGAACATGAAAGGAAATTTTCCTAAGAAAACAATGGGGCAGAAAGGTACTTGGATCGGATATCAAATTAGAATTTGATATAGCCAACTTGGATACCAACTAACACATGCACAAAAGCATCAAAAAGATTTGTCAAAGGTGTGACTCGAACCTAAGCAAATCCTACTTGCACTAACCATTGGAAATGATCCAAACACAATGACTTAGAAAAACTTATCTAGAAGACAAGCACAACCAACACACATTGTCGGTTGATCCATCACTAATCTTTTAAGGATAACCCGAAATGGCTCAATTTGGAATTGTTTTTACAAGAACTGAGGAACACTCAATTAATCATAAATTTTTTAAACTATGTTAAAGACCCTGTTTATAGTGTTAAACCTTGGCCAAAATAACCTAATTTGTGTAGGAAATAATTTACAAAAGTCCTATTTTAAATATGTAAAGAATCGTAGAAAAATAAGGAAATATTCTCCTTTTAGGTAGCAACACGATTGATCTGAAGATTGTTCTAATTGATCTAAGTTGCTTCAAATCGATCTGGCTTGCTTGCAATCCATCTTAGCTTTCTTGATAATGTTGATTCATTTTTGGTTTGATTGATCCGAGGTCTACCTAATCATAATTTCATAAAGTTCGGCCTCAACAAAGTCAATCCAAACTTGAGCAATTAATCGATGAGCTCATGGTTGTAATTTTTGTGAGCTTGCCACTTTTGCACAGCCAATTTGGCCCCTTCCATTCCAGATCAATACGCTTCAAGAATGATTGATCTTGATTGACCTAAGATTGATTCGACTGATCCAATTTCACCCATGTAATGTGCTAGATTGTTTCTCAAACCCTCCTTTGGCTCCTAGAATTCTCCAAAATGTCCACATCATTTTTGAAACTTTGGCTCCTAGAATTCTCCAAAACATCCACATCATTCTTGAAACCCTTGAACAAGTGCCATCATGGATTTCTTGATCTTCTTAGCCTTTGCTTGTGTAATAGGTGATATGGTTGTCCTCAACTTAAGCTCGAAGCTTGCATCATTAATGGGGTAAGTTAATGGTAGTCAAAATTATTTATATATCTTTTTTTATAATAATTTCATGATTATCATGGTGTAACTATTTATGCATTGTAGTGTGTGTTTTAAAGGTGGATAATTTGAACACAAACATAGCCTTAAGTTTTAGAAAAATATTATCTTGACAATTCAAAGTGGACAAAAATTTATCTTTATTTTTCATTCAACAATTCCCAATCTAGTGAAAAATACTCCTAATATTATCATTATTCTTTAATATAAGGGAAGTGATGTGAATAAAATAACTTCTTATAAAAGTTAATAGAATTCATATTTTCTTGATTTCATTCTCATTTAATTAAATAGCTTCTCTATTACATTAATTGTTTTCGTTAACAATTCATTTTTTATTAGAAAAACTATCAAATTTTGTTGTTTGCACAAATGGAACTTTATGTTTAAACATGACATATTTGAACAAATAATTTTCTTTGTTTAAAGTTCTAGAATGTTTTAATTTCTTTTCACCAAACATCTATCGGTTTTGAATTTTTGTAGGAAAAAAACTTACATCTTGTTATGAATACTAATCTTTGTTGTGTTGTTATCTCCAGTGTGATCAATGAGACAATAGAAAGGTATATGAAGAAAATAAAGACTCTAGCTAACACTAGATATGCTATCAAAGAAAATGTGCAGGTAAGATCCTTTTCTTGTTTGTAGTGTTTTCATTTGATCAAATAAAAAAGAAAAAATTTAATTTTGTAAACAATTTTTTAGATTGCTATAACTCTATGCATGTACTTTAATATTTTAATTCCATACGTTGTTATAAGTTTATGCAGGTACTTTAATTTTCATGTAATTTAGAAAAAATTAATAGTTGTCTAGCAAGTTTTGATTTAGCCTAGAGTTACTCTAGATGATATATCTATTTGGTTAACTAATAACTAATTCTTTGGGAGTAATTAGTTATGATCAAAGTTATTTAAGATGTTTTATAAAACTACATGTACAGAATTCATGTTGTTTAGAGTCTAACTTTTATTACAATTCTGATTGTTGTCTTTGACAAATGAAATCACTCATAATAATTAAAGCAATATGGTTAATAAACAACCCCATAGATGGAGCACAATTTGTATCAACTTAATATTTTTGAAATTATTCACTTTTACTCACAAACATTGGTTGGAGTTTTAACTGGATTAATGAAAATTTAATTTTCAAGGAAACTTTTGGTAAAAACATGTCTTCATTTTGTACTATAGTAAATTTCCAATCTATAGCAAGCAAAAAACTTGTATAAACTTAATATTTTTAAATTTTTAATTTTTTACTTTAGTTCAAAAAACATTTATTATATGGGAGAATTACATTGTGATCCTTGAGACTTGTCTAGATTATATCTAGCTCCCTCTAGCTTTAAAAAGTGTCATGTCCCCTTGAAAATCCTCATGATGGGACCCATTATAGGGTTGTGGAATTTTGAGTGAAATATCTAAAAATTCCTATTGTCAAATAGTTTGAAAATTTGATTGAATCGATGTACCATAAAAGAAATAGATTTAAATGTAATATGATACAAATACTAGAAAGACTTATGTGTAATGCATGTAATTATATATTAGGCTAAATTGTAATATTTTCTAGGAAAACATGATACTCTTTGCATTATTTTCGCAAATGTCAAATCTTTCAAAGGTTCATAAAATACCTATACCCTATTTCATATATATGGAATGGTTAATTTGTATTTATGCTTTAATAAAGCATGAAAGATAAGTAAGCAACAAAATTCCATGCCAATCAATGACATATTTTGATAGAATTCCACTTAAACATTTGAACACTCATAAGTTCCTCCACACTCCACACAAGTTAGGTAGGCTCAATGATAATTCCCACAACATTCTAATTTCAATTGCATCAACATTCCAATTCCCCCAACCATAGCAAAAGGTACTTAATTGTGGTAGAAAAGAAATCCAACAACGAATCGAAGTACGGCTACAGAAAATGTTAGAATGAAACCCTAACCATAACAAAATAATGCCCCAAGCACATGCCAAAAGAGCTGGGCCCCAAACACTGCGAAAAATGGGTTCAATCACTAGAAATTTGAAAGAAAAGATAAGAATGAGAAGGGAAGAAAAATTAGACAACGATTTAGTGAAATTTGGTAAAACTATAGATGGAGAAGAGATACTTAGGTAAGGATGATGCTTTGAGGAGTCGCTGCCAAAAATCCATTGTTGGTGAAAACAATTACAACAATGCATGGATCTATCATTCGCTATATATAGTAAGTTAAATGGCCAAAAACAAGGGAGGGATGGATAGGGGCTGGCTAGCGAGGGATTAGGGATGGTCGACGAGCATTGAATGACAATCATCGACTAACAATGGTGGGCAAAGTAGTCCCGAATAATGGGATTTTGTAATCTGCATTGTTCTATTTTCTTTGATTTTGGATGTCAAAGCACGACGACATATTTTTTCTTCCTGATAAAGGTAAGGTTATAAACTTCTTTTTGCATACTCCAACGATTGAATTTAAGATTTTTTATATTTTGGGGGGATGGTAATTAGCCAAACTAGAAAGGGTGAGATGTAATTTGAGCAAACCTTATAGATATGGATGTATTTCACCTTTATTGTTTTGGCAAAAGAATTTTTCCTAATGGTAATGAATATAATTTGTAGATAGTATAACTTATGTCAAATCAGAATCTTTATATTTTAGATTTTTTACTTTTACTGAAAAAAGATTTGTTGGGGTTTTTAACTTGATCAATGAAAATTTAATTATTTCAGAAAATTTTTGTTTTGTGAACAACATTTATTCATGTTGTAGCTATATAAAAATCAATAACCATAACATGCAAAGCTAGAAACACAGATTGACTAAGAACATCTTATATGAACAATTAAACATTTAAATATCACTTTACATATGGATAAGAAATTGGACGTGAAAAAATGATGACAGTTGCATCATATAAACTGCAATTTCAGCTTTATTAAAAAAGAGTAAACCCTAACATTCTATTTTGGTTATAACTTTGGAAGTTTTTGTATTATAAAAAAATACACTCAAATGAAACATACAATATTTCAAAAATAATTATTGTCTCTCTTATACAAGATACATATATTATATATTCAATTATTACATCTATTCAAGAACAATCATTGCCTAAACCTTATATCCACACTTATATATATACATATGCATATATTTATACCTTAAAACATTATAATTACTAATAGATACTATGACATTATCCAATCATTATATAATATTCTAAACAAAAGCACAAAAACATCTAATTAAATATACACTTGTAACTTTTACATTATTCATATACTTTCATACAAAAACACACTAATTTTAATCTTTCAAAAATTGTAACCAAATAGAATTTCTACAGTTGTTTTGAATTGTATTAAAATAAAAATCCTTCTGGAAAATGATATGTGTGTGCTGTATGTTGTCTTACAAATAATGACACAAAAATGAGAGTTTGGAAAAGAAATGACATTTGCAAAATATATTGGAGGGTAGAAAACTATGGCTAGTGGTATTCTTACTAGAGAAGCAAAAACTTTTGATTAGAAATGGCTATTTATCACCCCTTATTTGCATCACCAACTTTTTGGGTTCTAATATGGATTTACAGGTCATTTGCCTGCGTAGACCTTAAATTATATATTTGTACTTTTCATTTTTATCAACCCCACATTTTACATGGTTTAAGATTATGTAATTGCTACTTCATTATTTATATTTCGCTTTTGGTTGACTTTTTCATTTATATGACTTTTAAGCAAATGAAATATTACTTACAATTATAATTAAATGTATGAGTTAATTCCATAGCTGTTTTATTCTAAAATAACATATTATAATCTAAATATAAGCCATCTGATTAAGAGAAAAAGTTCTTAGAAATATGCTTAAACTTTTAATGGTTTATTCACATATTCCACTAAAATTTCTAGCATCGAAGTTCACCTAAATTTTAATCTTTTAATTGATTTAATAGAACAAGCTTGCATATTCTATATGCATAACAAATGTGCTCTCTCTTTAGACTATTACTATACATATATGCAAAAAATCTTGTTCTTATATTACTAGTTGAAGATTCAGCACTTAATGGATAAAATTATAAATATTTAATTATTCTAACAATTAAAAGACGCTTCACCTTGTTCATTTTAAACTATATAGTCCCCAAACTTGTCAAATTATTTGGGATTCCAAATTAAAGTCAATTTGCAAACCAAAATAAAAAACTAATGTCAAACTCTAATGACAAATTCTTCAATGTTTTGAAATTAGAGAATTAGTGCATTGAACACCGAAGAACACCCTGAAAAATGTTTAGGGAGTTTTTTTCAGCCATGAACGCTGTATGTGTTGAGTCAAGTAAACTCTCAACATCGTTTAAATGGAAAACGAAGAAAAAGACTGTTTGATTCTTACTCTCAATTATGAGTTTCATTTATAAATCAAAATAACTATATGAAATAATTTGAGAAGATAGAAGAATGCTTGTGTAAGTTGCTAATGGCAATTTTAGTTGGCAACTTTGCGTTTCTCAACATAGAAAAATATATATAAGATATGCAATAGTCTTAATGAATTCAAAATAAATCAATATAGACTAATTGTGTATATTAAAGAGCTTGGAGAAAGTATGATATACCATTTCTGAATATTCGGTTGTATGTTTGGTTGTCCCTTGCTTAGTAGTGAGAATCAAACTTCCTTAATCCAACCCTCTCATTGTTGTCCGTGGACATAAAGTAAATTTGGTCTTTCCAATCTTCACATCTTGTCAAATTTATTGAAATGAACAACTATTGAAGTTAAGCATAATTTTAGGTAGACATACTGGAAGAAAAAAATTTCATTACAACTAAAACAGTGTTAAACAAGAGTTTTATTGATATTTGACCACCTTGTGGTCGTTTTGAAGTGTGGTTATAGTGGGCGTCAAAATAAGTAAAATTTAAAAAATAATAAGCCTTTAGGTGATCTCCTTATGTTTGTGAAATACCTTTTCTTGAGTTTCTTTATGTATAAATAAATTGAATACTTGTTCCTTCAATTTCTCACTATAAAGGATCATTAGAAAGAAAAAAGTTAATGCATAAGTATCAGAAGTTCAAAAACAATATTAGGAAATCAATATAAAAAATGTGAATTTACCCAAGCATTCTTTTTGTTGCTACTTATTTTATATTTCAACTTTATTTTAAATCTAGAATAATCCTTTGCTTGACGCATGAAAATGGATAATAAGCTTGCCATGTGATCCAACTTCATTAATTTTGTCATGTGTGACCTTATATAACCACTGCTAATGAGCTTATATTCCACCTTTGTGTCTTTGAAGACATTATTATATTATTTTTATAAACTTTCCCCATTTTGTGCACGGCTATATGCATGGAAGTTTAATATCACACAATCTCTTCATTTGCCTTAAATTCGTATTTGAGTATATAGTCATTTGTATGAGAGTTTTTAATATGTTTCCAATAACAACAGCAATGTATTAAGATCAAAGCATGTCACTTTTTTGATAAATTAAAGTGCACATTGCATTCATACAGAAAATACCACAAATTGTGGAATAAAGTACGGTAGAAATATCACTGTCCATTTATCAATATCAAGGGAGACATTACAATCACATGATCTCTATATGCAGTTACTAAATAATTTACTCTGCAACCATGATCAACATGGTAAGTAGTATTGACCGCTTACGTCCCAAAAAACTTCGGTGTTGCTGCATATATTCAGGGCCACAATACTTTGATCTTTACATACATTTGAATTCATGCATCATATTCGTTAAGAAAGTCAAAAAAAATTTAAGAGTAAGTTTTATAATGAATTGAGATAGCATTTTTCTTAGATCTGTAACGACCCAAAATTTAGATTAACTTTTGCTACACTATGCATAACATGAACATCCATGAATTTAACACTGTATTTTCCCTTAAAACCTTAAACATTAAGTTTATGGATTATTTTCTATTTATATAGAACTTATTTCTCACTTTTTTTAATGGGGACATTCTTTCACTAAATTCATATTCAATATTTCAACACTTTCGTTCAAGTATGAGTTTTCTTTATTATTAGGATTTGCTCTCCTTTGATCACAACTTCTTGTTGCGAGCATTTCTTATTCATATTGTGCCTGTCACTATGAAGAGGTGGGCCTCACTCTTAGGCTTTGCTTCTACTTGGGCTCATTTTAGGCCACATTTTTCCTTGAACTTGCCATATTTGCTCATCTTAAACACCAATTTTCAAACTTTTTTCCATGTCCAATCAACAACTTTGATACTACTTTGTTCAATCTGTGATCCAATGATGGATGCAACATTTGTAGGTTAGCACACAAGCTTGTACATTTATGGACTCGAAACTATATTTTGGTAGAAAACCTTAAGAAACTGAGTTCATGGGTCATTTTCTTTTATGCGAATATCATTTCTCTATTGAATTTTTTAATGTGGAAAACTCTTTTTGCAAAATCATCCTTGATATATCAACAATTTGACTTAGGTTTTTATTAACAATTTATAGGCCTTATATCTTATAAGATGTTTTTAAATTATATAATCTATTAAATCTTATTATAAAACTAAGTTGTCAAGATAATTAGACTTGACGCTCAATTATACATTTGTTTCAATCCTCTCTAACTTCAATAATTCCCAATTTAAAGAATCATACACTTGATGAAGTTGGACTCGTCCTAATTTTTGTTGGGGTTCTTAATTATGCCATGTGCAAATTGTGGTAAGTGTCAAGATAAAATTCTAAACGTAGCATTCTTCACCTTCGATTATATAGCCATTTGAATTGTTAGGTCCTCTGCTATATGGACACTTCTAACTTCTGTTGTCAATACATATGAAGCAGCTTTTGAAAGATGAGAGAGTTGACCTGTATAAGGAGATTGAGCTCCTTGAAAATTCCAAGAGGTTATCATTCCTTACTCTAAATAACACAAATTTCTAATGCACTTTACATCTAGCATGAAAATTCATAATGATTTAACCTGCCGGACTTCGCAATTCATCCATGCGTCAGAAAGCTCTTGGGAGAAAGTTTAGATACTTGTTCCATTGATGAGTTAAAAGAGGTCCAAAGACAGTTGGAACAAGGTTTAAGCAACATCAAGGCTAAAAAGGTATGTGGTGCTGTTACAAAAAGTTGACAATAGCACATGGACTATTAATTTATTGACATGTTACTTATGTTACTGTTCTTTTCTTTGGTTCAGAATCTATTATTTGAAGAGCAGATTGATCAACTGAAGGAACGGGTAAGGACAGTGTTTCTGATGGCCTTAAGTTGTGTCAGTTGGCATATATTTCTGGATTGCTTACTGGTTAGGACACTTGTTATTTGGTAATGCAGGAGAAGAACCTAACGAGAGAAAACACAGGATTAAGAAAAATGGTGGGTTTTAAACACTAATTTTCTGATTTTATTCTTCCAAACTTACATTTACTACATATATTTTTTCCTGTTTGTAAGATCTAGTGGTTTTCTCTTGCAACAGATACTTAA
Source organism: Avicennia marina (assembly GCA_019155195.1). Taxonomy (NCBI): domain Eukaryota; kingdom Viridiplantae; phylum Streptophyta; class Magnoliopsida; order Lamiales; family Acanthaceae; genus Avicennia; species Avicennia marina. The sequence continues at coordinate 10,388,217 of CM032762.1, read as the reverse complement.
CTTATAGCTGATGATCCTAACTTGAATAGATTTGTCCAAAAAAACTCTAGGCATTAAACATAGTGATGGACTAGAAATTCATACACATCAAGGCTATATAATTTAGCAAATAAAGCTCAGTGTTGCACAATGTAAAATTACATAATAATCTTTATTTTGAATTCTTTAGTGTTTATATCCATTTCTTTTCCCCTTTATTCTTTTAACTCATTGTTTTATTTACATTCTCTTTCAATATTTTTTCTCTTTCTAATTTTTTGATCTCTTTTTTAATATTTCTTTAACTTTAAATTGTAAAAAGAATAAAGCTTTTTTTATTTGAAATTAAACTACTACCTTTTTTTATTATTCAACTCTTATCCTTTTCTTTCTATTTTTTAGCTTATAGTTTTTATTTGTGTTTTCCCTGAGATTTTCTTTTGTTTCAATTTTTTTGGGCATTTGTTATTCTCTTATGTTAAGTATTTTCTTATACTTTCAATGTTAAATAATTCAATAGTTTAAAACACAATAATTTTATTGTCTACAAATACATTGCCCCCACATAAAGTGTTAACTTCATACTAGTTACAGAGAATGTTAAAAACTTGCATTCATATGTGAGGTTGCAAAGATTTCTAGGGTTTCGTTCTAAAAGCATTATGCTGGACTCATCAATGCCACTGTAAGATATAATAATGTTTGAGAAGTGTTATAAATCCCTGCGATACAAAAGCTGGACACCAGCAATCATCAGATGGGCTGAAATTTTGTCTTGGCTAGCATATTTGAATAATTTCACATTTCACTGTCAATTTTTTGGGCAGCCTTGATTGACTATTTATTGGGTTTTAGCCACAATTAGAGAAGCCTTGGTCAAAACCAGAAGAATAAATGCTATTATTGTGTCATAAGACATTTTCTGTTCATCTGTCTCACTTCGAGCAATGCAAGTACTAATTTCTCTGCATATTCGTTTAGCAATGAATAAAATTGTGTGCATGTGAATAATTCTTTTAACGAGTGTTGTGTAGTTCGAAATGGCGCCACAACATCTGTCAATTCTCCCAGCAGTCCAACCTTCAGCACAAGCTATGGAAGTCGAAACTGCATTGTTCATAGGACTTCCCCAAACCCGGACAACCAATGTTTAGGGTTTTTTTCAACTGAGTGGAAATGGTACGAGTTTTTAAGGAAAATTTCAAGCCACTCACTGGTTAAGTATTTTGTGGATATGAACTATTGGATACAAATGAGAGATTATAATACTGTGAGACGTTGATATCATTGGTGTGATTGTTCAAAAGGTACTTGCTTGACTAGCATGACATAAGTGGTTTCGTAAATAATGTTTTATCGTCCTCAACGGGGGACATGTATATACATCATTTTTTCTAGAGACTTTACCAGCAGGGCAGGTAAAGAGCTTATGTTTGTTGAAGAATGTGTAGATAATGATCCAAATGAAAGAACATAATATTTTGTATGTCTTCGTAATAAAATTTGAACTCACAATTAGAATAAATTAATTAATAAATAACTTAATTTCAAAATTTTATATCTAATTGATATATATATATGTATATATATTCAAATTGTGTTGTCTTATTTTAAAATCATTAAAAATTCAATTAAATTACTTAACAATTACTTAAATTTAAATATTTTTATATAAATCATATTCATAAACAACAGCTTTTTTATCGCTATAAATTTTATCTGAATGCTGATTTTATTTTTTTTTTAATATTTTAGTTTGACAATATAATTTGCATTGTCCAAAGAAGATAATATCCATTGTTTTTTGATTAATAACGTTATTTTTATGAGATATTCTTAAATATTTGCCTACACTTTTACTCGTAAACACTAGACTTGCTTACAATGATGAAAGTGTAAGCAATCTTATTATTGCTTAAATTTTGAAAAATATTATTACCTACATTATCAAAGGTGTAAGTAATGACATCCATTGTCTACATTTTTATTTTCAACCATAGTCTGTTTAAGAATTTAATTCTTACACAGTGATAATTGTAAATAAATATATAGTACTTACAATTTTCCAAACATAGTCAAGAAAAGGGTCTGCCAGATGACCGTTGTGCGTGGAAGGTGTTCACGTTGAATTGCCAGTACAATGACAGGAGGAAGTGACATGGGCCGACCCCGTTAATAGAAGAGCCTATAATTTAAACGAAATAAAATAAAATACAAAGGATAACATATCTACATGTACATGTATGTGTATATGAGTGTTGTATTTGAATTCACAATCTCTTGTCTAACATTTTTTTTGTGCCTTAGTGGACGAAACCTCATTGGGCAAATTAGATGAATGACTGAACATTCAAGAGTGTTGAAAAAAAAAAAAAAACAAAGAATGAAACTCCTCTTTCATTCAATTAAAATTTTGTTGGGGATAAAAATTGGTGAAACATTTTAGAAATAATATAAAAATAAAAAAGAAAGCATATATGTTATTTTATGAACAATACGTTTATAAAATGTGCATTTTTATGGAAAAAAGAGTAGATATTATAACTTCCAAATACAGGATATTTTAATTTTTGTGGAATGGACAATAGCTTGGCAAATTATTCGAAAGACTGAAATATAGATTAATTTGTATTTGATAATTATATTTAGCAAACTTGATTAATTAAGATAATAATAATAATGTATGCTTTTATTAAATAGCTTTACTACAAATATCAGACAAGACGATATTTCCCAACAAATATAAAATAAGCTACAAATCATAATTATTTTATTATATATTTTGAATGAAATGTTGTATTCATTAATTTAATTTTATACCAGATTTGTATTATGCAACAGGCTTTCTTTCATTCATTCAAAAATATTAAAAATAAAAAATAAAATAACCCAAATGTATCCATTCACGTAGCTTGAAGTACACAAAAGTCACAAGCTTTATTGGTTTTTTTTTTTGTTTAAAACATGAATTTTCTAACTTTTACTTTTATAACTATTATTACATTTTCACATGTAAAGATTATTTTTTCTCATTGTAATACCCCGAATTTTTGAGTGCTTGATTGTAATAATTGTAAGGAAGTTATTAGCAATAATAGTGAGGGATTTGATTAATAAATTCTTACTTTATATATTTTCGTGTAAAACATTGGTAGTGACATCAATGCGTATATGGAGGATAATACATGCATAACGGAGAAAGGTAAACCCTATGAAAAGTATGGGCATTAGTAGAGAATAGTTGCCATGTGAAAAGGGGACTAAACTAGAGACATTACGGTTAATTTTTAGGTTGGTAATTACAGAAAATTCATGTGAAATTATGAGGAAAAGTTTAAGCATGTATGGAAGGTAATATACGCATAATTGTACAAGTCAAATCCCACCACAATTTAATGGAATAGTGAGAAAGCAATTTCCATAACTATGGGAGACTAAAATCAAAGATGAGAGGTTGTTATTTATTTACTAATTTTCTTGTGAATATTTATAGAGATATAAAATTAAGCATGGTGTAAGGAATATGCAAGACTATGCTAGTCAAATGTTACCAAAATTTGAGATATTGATGCAAATACTTCCAAGCTTAAAGGGGGCCGAATTTGGGAGAAAGAGGTAAAACATAACTGGAAAAATAGTAGAAAATTTGTTTGAATTTTTTGCCTAAGAATGAAAAAACCTAAACTTCCTCAAATATCCAAATTACACCTTAATATATATGGGCTTAAACCCTAAAAATAAAGGTTACTTTTCCACCCCCGAGTTGCAAGCCACCGTCTAGAGAGAGGAACGCATTTGGCTTCAACTCATGTAGGACTTAAGGTGAGTTTTTTTAATACAAATCCTGTAGAATTCATTAGGGACTTTATTTTATACACTTAGGCACTTGAAGCATGTAAATTATGGGCAAAACATGAATTAAAATTGGGTTGTGATGTTGAAGAAGAGCCATGCGTAGGAAATTTAGCATATAATTCGCAAATAAGAAATATCTTCAGTTTGGGTAAATTTTGGATTTCTTTTGGAAAATTACGCCAAGTCTAGCAAAATTGAATTTTTATACTTTGAATATGATTAGAAGACCCTACAAATGCTTGGAACATGTTCAAGAAGTGTAAAAGGGGATTAATTAGGCAAGGATGAATCTGGAACTGAACAGGCCCTTAACGCGTACACAAAGCCCACCTCGCAGTCAAGAGACTCTGTCTTGCAATTGCAAGAAGCTAACCCATTAGTGTGAAGTAGGACTGTGACATGGGATAGTATGCAGTGCAGTCTCCAATGCGGTCACAAAGTTCAGTTTTGTGGTCATAGTAGGGATGCTCGCAAGTGCGGAGTCTAGTAGTATGAAAAATAGAATGCACTGCAACCACAAGTCTGGTCAAGGCCAAACATTTTACTATCACAGGAAGACTATTCATAGTCTTGACTACCGAATGCGAGACATAATAGAATGGACCAGCCCATTTCACAAGTGTGAAACCATGTTTCTTGGTTGTGAGACTCTGCAAGTGCAGAAAGTGAAAGTGGCAAAATATTATTTCCACATAATTAAGGTATAATTCTTTGATTTTGAGGTTGAAATAGGCTTAAAAAATACCATTCAATACTTAATAGAATACAAAGGATAGTAACTGAATAAATCTCAAATATAAAAACGTACACAATAGGAAACCGAAAGTTTGAAAGGGAATTAAATGGTACGCATAAGATACATAAGAAAACACCTAAAGGAATAGGATTCCAGTTGAATTAAATATTAAATGGGAGATTATTTGATTGAATAGGAAGTCAAAAATTAATATCTGATGAGCCAATTGATCAATAAGATTAGTGTCGAGTAAGTGGCTATTCCTTACTAGTTTTACAAAATGTTTTCAAAACTATTATGTTATAATTGATTACAACATGTTTAAAATTATTTTTGCTTATTATTCTTGTTTATGAAAGTATATTTTGACATGTGAATTTTTGTGATATTGAAATTATTTATTATTTTTCTAAAATTTTGGATGTAAGTTATTTGTGAAATAAAAATGTTTTTAAATGGAATACTTTGAAATCGAATCCACCTAATACATGTAAAAGCCTCTCATATCATACCAACAATTCCACCCTTGCAATCGGGTAATAGATTGGCACCCACCTAATCGAATAGAAGTATTGGAAGCAATACTGAGTAAAGCTAATACATGATCCTATCTATCGAGAATATATATGGAGAGACCTTCAAGGTAGGGTTGAAGACCTGGGGCCATGACGGCATAGTCGATTTCATGTGACCCACCGTAATCGAGAGTATAAACTAAGATCTTAATCAGTGGAAATAAATACATGAAGTATGTACTACTATGAATGGGCTGAGGAATATGGACTTGTGAATAATATGAATGATGAGATGGTTAGATAAATTTCCAAATGCTATGATTTTTGAGAACTGTTATTGTCTACTTTAAAAAGTGATTTATATTGTCTATTCCTGAAAAAGTGTTTTATGTAAATTATTTTCTAGTCACATCTTATGAAAACTTAAAAGGTAGGAGGTACCATTTAATGGATGACTCATCGCTCACATATTTTAGATGTTATTTTTGCATAAAAGGCAGATGAAGAGGAACTCACATAAGGATGGCAAATATAGTGAGGAGACAAAGATCTTTATACTAGATTATTTCATTTTTCGTTAATTTCATTAGCAAATAAGGTTTGATTGATGTAATAGCTAGGGCATCTTATTTTTCTGCTGCAAAATAGTATTGTGATTATTATTTTGGACAAAACATTATTTCCTTGTAAACATTACTTGACATTTGATGGATTAATTTACTTGATATTTGTTGACTTTGATATTCACTAAGGTTATTTGTGGGTAATACTGTATCATAATCTCAAACTCAAGGTGTAACAAAAATGGTGTTAGAGTATAAGTTTTGACTCTAGACGTGTAAGACGTTTATTAGAGCTTAGGCTTGATTTTAAGGATATAGGTGATCTAAACTTGAACTTTGACCATAAGACTTATATCGTTATGGAGATTAAGGATAATTTTTTGGTAGCTAATTACAGAAAATTCATTTGAAATTATGATCGAAAGTTTAAGTGCCTATGAAAGGTAATATATACATAATTGTACAAATCAAATTCCTCCAAAATTTAATGGAGTAGTAAGAAAGCAATTTCCATGACTATGGGAGACTAAAATCAGAGATAAGAAGTTGTTATTTATTTATTAATTTTCGTGTGAATATTTATAGAGATATTAAATTAACCATGGTGAGAGGAATATGCAAGATTATGCTAGTCAAATGTCACCAAAAATTCAGATATTGATGGAGGAATATTTCCAAGCTTAAAGGGGTTCGAATTTGGGAGAAAGAGATTGAAATATGGCTGAAAATATAGCAGAAAATTCGTGAATATTCTGCCCAAGGATAAGAAAACCTAAACTTCCTTAAATAGGCTAATTACATCTTAATATATATATGGGCTTAAACTCCAAGGATAGAGGTTATTTCTTCACCTGCCAGAATTGCAAGCCGTCGTCCAGAGAGGGAAAAGCATATAGGAACTCATTTGACTAACACATGTAGGACTCGAGGTGAGTTTTTTTCGATCCAAATCCTGTGGAATTTGTGCGTTGAATTTGTGCATGCTTAGGGACTTTATTTTATACACTTAGGTTCTTGAAGCATGTAAATAATGGGTAAAACATGAATTAAAATTGTGTTGTGATGTTGAAGATGAGTCATACGTAGGAAATTTGGCGTAGAATTCACATATAAGAAATATCTTAAGTTTGAGTGAAATTTTAGATTTCATTTGGAAAATTATGAAAAGTCTAGCAAGATAGAAATTTTATAATTTGAATATGATTAGAGGACCCTATGAATGCTAGAAACATGTTTGTGAAGTGTAAAAGGGGCTTTAAATTGGGTAGGGATGAATCTAGAACCAAACAGCTCCTCAACATGCATATAGAACTCGCCTTGCGGTTGTGGGAAGCTAACCTGCAAGTGCGAAGCAAGACTACGGCAAGGGACAGTATGCATCACGGTCACGAAGTTTGATTTCATGATCATGGTAGGTATGCTCTTGAGTGTAGAGTCCAATGGCGGGAAAAATAGAAAACACTACAGTTATAGGAATGGTTGCGGCTAAACGTTTCGCAATCGCTAAATGACCGTTCATTGTCATGACTGCTGAACACGAGACACAACATAATGTACCATAGCTCATTTCGCAAGTGTGAAACCATGTTTTGCTGTATTGAGACCCATTTCCATGAGCATGGAACCTGAATACTATAGAATATTATTTCCACGTTAAGGGGCAATTCTTTAATTTTGAGGTTGAAATAGGCTTAAAAAGACCTTTCAATGCTTAATAAGATGTAGGGGATAGTAATTGAATAAATCCCAACTATGAAAACTTAATAAGTAATTGAGAATTTAAAAGAACATTAAATGGAACACGTAGAATACGCATGAAAGCATTTGAAGGAATATAATTCCAGTTTAATTGAATATTAAATAAGAAATTATTTAATTAAATAGGAAGTTAAGAATTTATATCTAATGTTTAATCAACAAGATTAATATTAAGTAAGTAGCTATTCCCTACTAGTTTTACAAAACTCTTTCAAAACTGTTATGTTATAAGTGATTACAACATGTTTAAAATTATTTTCAATTATTATTATCGTTTATGAAAGTATATTTTGACATGTGAATTTTTGTGAAATTGAAATTATTTATTATTTTCCCACTATTCAAAATATGAGTTATTTGTGAAATAAAAATGTTTTAAAATTGAATGCTTTGAAATTGAATTCACATAATAAATGTAAAAGCCTCTCACGTGATGCCAACAATAATGTAGAACAAGTTCTATCCTTCTAATCAAGTAATAGATTGGGACCCATCCTATCAGATAGAAGTATTGGAGCCAGTAAAAAACGAAGCTAACATGTGACCCTACCCATTAAAAGTATAGATAAAAAGATCTTCCATGTAGGGTTAATTCCTAGGGGCTGTGGCGATATAATCAATAGCAAGTGACCCTCTTTAGTCGGGAGTATAAACTAAAGTTTTGATTAATGAAAATAAATACATAAAGTTCATATTACCATGAGTAGATTGAGGAATTTGGACCTGGGTATTATATGAATGATGAGATGGTTGGATAAATTTTCAAATGCTATGATTTTCGAGAATTGGTTGTCTACTTTAAAATGTGATTTATATTGTCTGTTTTGAAAAAAATATTTTATGAATTTTTTTTTCTCACATCTTGTAAAAACCAAAAGGGCAGGTAGTACTATTTACTAAATGACCCGTCACTCACACATTTTGGATGTTATTTTTGCAAAGAAGACAGATCAAGAGAAACTCACATGTGGATGGTAAACCTAGCAAGAGAAATGGAGATCTTTAGACTAAATTATTTTTTTCTAATTAATTTTATTAGCAAATAAGATTTGATTGATGTAATAATTTGGGCATTTTAACTTATGCTGCAAAACAGTGTTGAGATTATTATTTTTAATATGACATTCTTTCCTTGCAGACATTAATTAATATTTAATAGATTAATTTGTTCAATATCTGTTAACTTTAATATATGTTAACATTGTTCGCAGGTAGTACTGTGTCATAATTCGGATTCAAGCATGGCATTCATGCCACAAAAACCCCTAAAAGTACAAATCCGAACATTAGAATGTTTATTATTTGTATATAAATAAATAAATTATACAAGATCCGTTCTAGATTTTCTATGGCCGGGTTTTGGTGGTTCCCATGTTTAATAATGGTGGAACAGTTGACAGCACCGCTTGTCTTTACAAGACAACTGCATCAACTGTTATAGTGGGATCGTGGTCCCTTCATCTTTAAATATTTTAATGAAAGTGGCGCTGCATCCCTTAAACTTTTACTAATTTACCATGTTGCTTACTAAAAATATTGTAATAGTACTTAATCTGTTGAAGTCATATTAATTATGATACTTTACCTTTTAACTATATTTTTAAATTAAAATTTTACTAGAAACTCATCGTATTTAAACATTTTAATCTTTTTTCGCTTTTTCATTACACAAAATAAATTTTTCACTAAGTCAATCAGATTCATGTCCTAGGGATTCTATTGCAATAAAGTAACTCTTTTTAATTATTCAATTCCAATAAATTGAGCACCCTATTCTCTTTCTTTAAGCGCATCACCCATCTTTCTCTAGGATCGATTTTGCTCTGTTTTACTTAAGTGTGTTCTAATTCATGAAAGAATGAGGATGGTCCTTTCCCAACATGAATTATGATAATTCTCATGTAATTCTAAGGGTTTTATGTCGCAATTGAGTTTTGCATACACAGATTGTGTGCTTAACACTTTACAAGAGTACAGGGTCATTTTGAGAGTATAAGATGAATGGGAACATAACGGATGAAAAGAATAGAAAAAACAGGCTTGGGATAATCCTAGATGTCCCTGACGATCAATCTCAATAAGTTGTGATTGATTCAGACATGTCGCAATTGATTGGGATATTGTGCGATCGACCTAGGATTGACTGGGATAAATGACTGCATAATTGGTGGGCAATCTGGGGGTTTCTAGAATTATGATCTAATCCCCCAGCGATTGATTGATGTTGTTTGCGGTGCTTAGGATCAATCAAGATTGACATTCGCGTAGGTGTAAAACAATTTGATGGCCTCCAGATTTACGATCGAGGTCAAGCGGATCAACGATGAATGATCCGAATAAATGCCGATTGATTCAAGGACATGGCAATTGATCTAGAATGAGTTCAATCAATTCAGTCAACGAGAAAATTTCAGAAAACACATGATTTTAGGCACCAATGATCTGAATACTCATTTAAAATCATACAATACAAAAACCTTATCAACTATATGTACATGCATAATTGAAGTTTGTTTAATATGTATGTTGGGGGAAATAATACAGAATACATTATTCACATATTCCCACATGTATATTCATATGAACAAAACTACGTGTGCAGGAAATTGTGTAAAACAATATTTACGACCAATTTTCTAGTTTCACCTATAATATGAATTGAACTTAAAGGTCTTGGCCTAGGAAATTACTTTAAAGGTGGCTTGGAAATCCTGCACTATTCTTCCCTCTTTGTAGACGGCAAGTAGAGACCCTTTTCTCATTTTTTTGTTTTTGGGTGGCAAAAAAGTTGTGTGCAACCATTCAACTTGTTTGAAGGTGTGGTTTTTTCATTTAATCATTTTTTACTTAGGAAGATCTATTTCCAAGGGCAACTTCACACCAATTTTTGAAGTTTTAACCTTCTAAATCTTGCCCCAATCAGCCATTTATTCCCTTTCAACATATATGGAAATGTGCCATGACAGGGTAAATGAAATCACCTTTGTTTGGTAATGGTTGACAAGCACAACCAATATTCTTTCCTTCTGTATATATAATAATAATTATTATTATTATTATTTTAATCATTAGCATTATTATTCCACTATTGAGAAAAAAAATATCTAGGTGTTACATCCTCTTTCTTTAAAATAAGTTTTGTCCTCAAAACTTTAACGTACTTATCCTTTAGTGTTGTGGGTGGCAGTGATGAATATCCTCTAAATGTTATGTGGTTTTTCAAGCCTCATTTTTTGAACTTAGCATAAAATTGTTTTCCCATAAGTTTTTGTAGAACAATCCTCAAGGGTCCTTCATGTTCCTTCATGTTCCTCTTCACTCAGAGAGTTAACCAAGATGTCGTCTATAAGTACCACCATAAAATTGTCCAAGTAAGACCCAAATGCTCTATCCATGGGATCCATAAAAGCTGTTGAGCATTATTTAACCCAAATGGTGGCACTAAAAATGTTAATTCCTTATCCTAAAGGTATTCTTTGGTATATCCTCAACTTCAACTTTCAGTTGATGGTAATCTGACCTTGAGTCATTCTTAGAGAATACTATAGGCCACTTGTGTTGGTCGAATAGATTGCCTATCATAAGTAAGGGATATTTATTTTTTATCGTGACCTTATTGAGTTCCCAATGCCCTATATTCAACCTCAAGTTTCCACCTTTCCTTTTTACGAATGAGACAGGTGCTTCTTAAGATGCCGTATTAGGTAAAATCTGCTTCTTATCTAGCAATCCTCATGATTGCACCTTTACTTTCTTTGACTTTTTCGAGGCAATTCTATATGTTGCCCTTGAGATGGATGGTGCAAATCATCACCACACCAAAATTCAATCAAAGTGAACCAGTACTATCATGAGTACAAATGTTGGATTCACGGAGAGGTGCGTGTTTATCAATGTAAATAGAGTTTTTCCATTAGTTAAGCCATGAAAATAGGATGAGAATGAAAATAAAGAAAGAAAGGCAATCCCTTTAAAAACAAAAAATGCAAGCCTAAAGTGTTTAAGTACCAATAATTAAAGAGTCTAGCTTCTTGTATTATGTTGGTTTCCTATATATACTAATTGTGTTAATTATTAATTTAATTGTCTTGTTACAGATTATTAATTTTAAAGTCTATAGGATATTGTTTTGAACTCTCCTATAGTCTTTAACTCAAGATTTTAGCGGGTTTTCCTAAACTGAATCTAGTAATTAAGCTTTATAATTAACAAACTTTTACTCACACTAATTTTATAGTTTCACTCTCATTATTCAGCACACAACCACAAATTAATTAGGGAAGTGGCTAAGTGCTCTAATTATTATTCAATTCCGCAACTGTGAATTTTAGTTAGGGAAGTGGTCAAATCCTCTAATTACTATTTGATTCCACAATTGTGAATAACATAGGAAAGGACAATTAATCAAAAACTCATACACGCATATTTTACTAAATACATACTTAAGAGACTAGCAAATAGTTTAGCAACTTATAGTATAATCAATAAAACCAATTGCCAATGTGTTCATCATCTAAACAAACATAAAAATAATCAAGAAATTCTGAAAACTTAGTTTATAAATCTTGTGCGGTGTGGAAGAATGAATGCACTTCAATTTTGGTGCAAATTCCTTCTTTTCCAACCTTTCGATCTTGTGTTCCTAGGTTTTCTAAATGTTTAGAAGATAAAAACTAGACTAAAGACTCATCTAACCATGTGAGACCATGTATAAATATGTTTGGAGACTTGGGGTTTGAGTAATAATTAAGAGAAGACAAAAAAACCCTTTAAAATCATGCAAATCTTGACTTAGCGGTGTCTCACACTACACTCCGTGACTACAAACTTCAGCTTTGTGGTCATGACATCATCTTCCATGGCAATGATCCTATGTGCGAGAATCACATAACTTCCTCCTCCTAAATACTAAGGTTGCACCAACCTACTTCGTAGTCCCAAATTACTCCCTCGCTATCGCGAATTCAACCGCGATAGAAACCTTCTCTCACCATTCCTTGTTCTGTGGCTGGGATTGTTGCTCTTGCGCTTGCGTCATCTTCTTCCACAACTGTGACTTCAACTACAACAAAGAACCAATACTCGAACAATATGTACTACGGACTCGCTCACTCTAGCAAAATACCTTATTGCAATTGTGCTATTCCTTTTTGTGGTTGCAAGCCTAATAGTAATAGAATGTTCACTTTATGTTCTTTTCATTTCCATGGTTGCACAACCACTTCTCGTAGTCACAGACACCTTTCTGATGGGTGTAAGACTTGAAATTCAAGCAAAAAAAATTTCTAACCACATTTTATGACCAAATTCAACCAAATAGCACCATGTATGCACCTATACATCACCAATTCACTAAGAAAAATATTTCTACTTGCATTCAAACATAATATAACGGTCTTAGCCTAAAATGCAAGCAAAAATTAACCACAAAAAAGTATAAATACATTACAAATTCATGACATATCCAATGCTTACTTGTTTGCTTGTCCCTAAGCAAACCATTTTCACTTCACATTAATTTATGCTCAATTAGTGATACAAGAAACCATGAGAATCAAAAATTTGGCCACCCTTCTTAATTTAAAAAAATCAAAACAAACCTAGATCACATAGCTCCACCTCACTCAGATCATAGCACCCTTCACCGGAGTATTTCCAAGATTAATTCACGTGTGTGTGTGTGTGTGTGTGTGTCACTCCTCAACTTTCAATTACTTTAATCTCTTGATGATTCTATGGCGAGATAATTAATTCAAGGATTGCTCACTCTAAGCATTAGTTCACTCTCCTTTAAATGAGTTCAATAAACAACAATAGTAATTAAAAGGACTTGTGTGGGATAAAATTATTTTTTTTATTTTTTATTTCTCCCTCACACTTATTCTTTTCATTATCTTGTGATCCTCATCTTTTTTTCTTAAGTTTTTTAGAGCCTTTTTATATGAAGGTGAACAAGGATCTCTGTGCATACTCATAATTAGGTAACCATTTTACATGAGAATGAATAGAACTCTTTACGCAATCCTAATTACTAAATCATACCAATCATTGTAGTAGATTAATTTTTCCACATGCCCACATTTTCCCTCATTTCTTTTTTGGATTTTCACTATTTTTACTTTTTTCAAATCCATGTTTTTCTCTTTTTTCAATTAATCTCCCTCATTTTCATTTCATCAACACTTAAAGCTAGACTTATATCCCTAAATCAATTCTCCTATCCCCATAATAGAATTCCTCAAGTGATCTAGCAACTAAAAGGGGAAAAATATTGTGCATGATAAATGGGAATTGCGTTTTCAATAACTAGGCAAGAAATGTCAAGAACAATTAAAACTATGCAACAAAAATTTACATGAGTGGCCATAAATTTCATTGATTATCATGCCATCACTTTGTTAATGCACCCCACTCAGGTGCATGCATAGAATTCTTTGGCCACAATGTACACATGCAAATCACAGTCATTCTCATGCAAGTCCACTTACAAATCCAACATGCACATACCCTCATCTACACTTATGTTGTTGCCTGTTCCCTAAATAAGATTGAACTGACAAAGCAAGGTAATAAGAAATGAGACAACCTAGTAAGGTTGGCAACAATTATTTCTTCATTTAGTGGCTTACTCATGTAGATTCAATCTGTAGTCTCTTTAATCCTACGCCAAATTTAGACATAAATGGTAATTTCACACAACACAAAAGAAAACACAAAAACAAAGCACACTAAAATGAAAGGACTGAAAGTAATAAAGAAAGGCTTGGATTGCCTCCCAAGAAATGCTATATTTATTGTTTGTAGCCCGACAAAGTATTCATAGCTAAGGTAAACTAATTGTAACTTTAGGGATCTATAACCCTCCATGAGTCGCAACTACCTCTCCCTTCTTGCCCTTTTCTTTCTCTTTTTTGCTCTTCTCTAGCTCAATTGCTTTTCACTAGCCTTGACAGTTCCTTCAACTTTTTCCCCACACTTGCTTTCTTACTCATGCTTTGTATTTACACGGCATCTTCTTTTTCTATGGCTACATCACTAGAATTAGTAGTAGACATCTCAATCAAATGCAATGTAGGAACATTGTTCTTTACCTTTGGGACATGAGTAGAGGAAGGTGTAGAGTGCATGATATAAGTTACATCATTAGGGCTAACATGTAAGGTTAGGTTGCCATTTTCCATGTCTATGATAGCCTTGCTAATATCCAAAAATAGTCTCTCCAAAATCAATGGTGTCTCCTTCTCACCCTCCATTTCTAAGACGATAGAATCCAATGACACTATGAAATCACTTACCTTTATTAACACATTCTCCACGACTCCTAGCAGCCTCTTCATGGACCTATTAACAAGCTTTGCCAATATTCTTGTGGGCTTCAATAACTCTATTCCAAGTGTCTGAAAAGTTGAATAAAACATAACATTTACACTGGCACCCAAATCACACTGTATATGATCAAAAGATAGATTTCCAATGGTGCTAGGTATAGTGAAACTCCTAGGTCCTTTAATTTAGGAGGCAAGACGTGTCCCTCTTCTAAGTTGTCTCCCAGCTTCTCCGCCTTCCTTTTCCTTAAGGATACTTCTTGTAAACATTGTCCAAAACTAAGGGATTTCTTAACTTCATCTACCAAAAAAGTATGAACATTTAACTTCTCAAAATTTACTTTCCTACACCTTTACCTTTCTTAGATAAAGTCTCTAAGGATATTGAAACTTAGACTTGTAAGGCGGCAATGTGCTAGCTTCATTTTCCACTTCTTCTCGTTCACTTGGTGGCTACGTGTCCTCGTTCTTATTGGCCTCATCTCCCTGTACACTTTTCACATGTTCCATACGATTACTTTCAGTCATACTAGGTAATGTACCTGTAGGTCAATCGACCATCTCCTTGGCAAGCTATCTAACATGCACCTCTAAGTTCTTGATGGAAGAGTATTAGTTCTGCAAGACAGTTTCAGTACAATCCATGTAATCTTACATAATCTTAGCCAAGTTACATATCATCTCATTAGTGGATTTTAGAAGGTTGCTCAAAATATCTTCTAGTAATTGTTTCTTCTCTTGTTAGTAAGGTTCTTGGAATCCTAGTGGATTTTGTTAGTTCCTCTACGAGAAATTAGTGTGATTCTGCCAGCTAAGGTTGTAGGTATTTGCGTATGGATCATTTGCTTGGCCTTGCTAATTACTTACAAAGTTGACTTTTTCTATTTAGCCACTACTTACTCCCTCTCTTGGTACTCATGCATGGGGTAAAGACCTACAAACATATGCTTGAACTATGGAAACTAAAGAAGAATTATTGTTCACCACAATAATAGCTATCTTCTTTGACAAGAGCTTCATTTTTGTTGTGAGAGCTATCATGGTTTCTACATTATGTAAGCTCACAACTCTACTTGTTGTGGGCCTCTTAATTGACCATTGGTAAGCATTTACAGTTATCTCTTTAATTAAAGCCTAGGCCTCTTCCAGTAATTTGTTAAGCAAAGTTCCACATGTAGATACATTTAACACAGTTCTCAATTGATCAATTATCCCACTATAAAATATTGGTACATGCATCCAAAGTGGCTAACCATGTAGCAAGCACTTTGTAGATAGTTCTTTGAATGTCTCCCACACCTTTAACAAGGTCTATGAGTCCACCTGCTTGAATGTTCCAATTTTTAGCTGCAATTGTGTGGCCTTAGCTGGTGGAAACTACTTTTCCAGGAACTTGTTTACTATATCTTGCCAAGTAACAATACTACTTAGTGGTAGATATTGTAACCATTGCCTAGCTCTATCCTTGAGAAGAAAGGGAAATAATCTTAGTTTTACAGCATCATCATGGACTTTGTTAAATTTAATGGTATCATATAATTCTAAGAAGTTAGTGAGATAGGTGTTTGCATCCTCGTGTGGAGCTCCACCAAATTGATTTAGCTACACCATGTTGATGAGTTTTGGCTTCAATTTTAAGTTATTGGTGACTACCAAACACCTAACTATTCCGGTCATATGGAGATTCACCACCGATTGCACGTAATCCCTTATGGCTCCTTAGTGCAATGGAGGAGGCGGCTCCTGTAGTTGTGGCAAAAAATGGTGGTAGTGGGTTATCTTTTATAGCTATTTCTTGTTCTCGCCTAAAAAGAACTCGACTTCTATATAGTATTCTATCAATTTTCATATTAAAGTCTCAGTCCAAACTCTTGCTTATACTCATATAAAACTCAGCAACAACCTAAAATCAACCACGGTAAAAAATTCAAAATAACTCAGCAAAAAGAGAAAATAAGAGACGAAAAAATAGAGAGAAATAAGAATAGAGGAAAAGGATTGGCCTAATCTAGCAATCCCCAAGAGTGTTTGTTAGCACTTGCCACCCTCCCTAACAATGGCGCCAAATTTAGGCAAGTCATCACCACACCAAAATGTAATCAAAGTCAACTAGTATCCAAAGAGAGGGGTGTGTGTGTATTAATGTAACTAGAGTTCTATTAGTTAAGCTGCAAAAATAGAATGGGAATGAAAATAAAGAAAGAAAAGCAATCACTTTGAAAATAAAAATGCAAGCTTGAAGTGTTGAAGTACTAACAATTGAAGAGTTTAGCCTCTTGTGTTATGTTGGTTTTTCACATATGCCAGTAGTGTTAATTATTAGTTTGATTGCCTTTTGACGAATTGTTAATTCTAAAATTTATAGGATATTTTCTTAACTCTCCTACAATGTTAACTTAAGATTCTAGTGGATTTTTCCAAGCCAAATTAAGTCAAGTAATTAAAATGTGTGATTAGCAATACTCTCGTTATTCCTCACACAGCCACAAATTAATTAAAAAATTGGTCAAATCCTCTAATTACTATTAATTCCATAACTGTGAATAACACAAGAAAAGACAATTAATCAAAAACTCATGTAGACATATTTCACCAAACACATACACAAGAGACTATAAAATAGTTTAGAAACTTATGTTATAATCAATAAAACCAGTTGCCAATGTGTTCATCATCAAAACAAAACATCAAATAATAGAGAAAGTCTAATAAATTAGTTTATATATCTTGTCTTGTGTGGAAAAATGAATGCACATCAATCTTGGTTCAAATTCTTTCTTCTCCAATCCTTCAATATTGTGTTCCTAAGTTTTCTAAATGCTTTAAAGATAAAAACTAGACTAAAGACTCCTCTAATTGTGTGTGAGACAACATATGAATATGTTTGGAGATCTAGGGTTCGATTAATAAGTAAGAAAAGACCAAAAAACCCTTGAAAAATCATTTAAATCACAACCTAGTTACGTCTCGCACTGCACTTTGTGGCTACAAACTTCAGCTTCCTAATTGCAACATCATCTTCCACGGCAGCAATTCCAAGCACAAAAATCAACTTTTGCCTCCTAAATATTACGGCCACACCAACCTACTTTGCGGTTGTGAATTGCTCCTTTGTTGTCGCAAATTCAACCACAACAGAAACCTTCTCTTGCTATTCCTTGTTCCTTGGTTGTAACTGCTGCTCTCGCACTTGCAACATCTTCTTTCATGGCCCCAGCTTCAACCATGGCAGAGACCAACACTTGGGCAGTATGTACTATGGTCATGCTTGGCCTCACAAAATACCTCCTCGTGATTGCACCATTCCTCATCACGGCCACAAGCCTAATAGCAACAAAATGTTCACTTTTTGTTCTTTTCATTTCTACAATCACATACCACTTCTCGCAGTCATGGACACTGTTCTCGTGGGTGCAAGCCTAAAATTCAAATAGAAAAATATTCTAAGTGCATTTTATGTCCAAATTCAACTAAATAGCACCATTTAAGCACCAAAACATCACTAATTCACCAAGAAAAATATTTCTACATGCATTTAAACATAATATAACCATTTTAGCTTAAAATGCATGCAAAAATTAACCACAATGGGGTACAAATACACTACAAATTCATGACATATCAATGGGTTCAACTCTTGGCATTGGTTTGGTCTTAAGTTTTATCTCCCTATGTGTTTAGCAATTTTCTTGGAGGCAAATGAAATATGTAGCACTACACTTAAATAAAGCATACGGCATAAGGTAATTAATAGAGATATTACCTACAACTACGTCCTTAGCATTATTTGCCTCTTCTAGGTCAAGGCAAACACCTTAGCGGCATTCGCTCTTTATCTTAGGTTCGGCTGGTTGGGCTTAATGTTGTAGTCTACAGAGGATTTTAATGCATTTATGAGGCACTTAGAGGCTTTGTGACCCTACTAACAACATTTAAAGTACCCATTGGTAAGCATGTGACACACACCCCTATGTCTGCAATAGCATATGGCATATTCTGTACGTTGAGACTAGGTTTAGAAATTATTGGGTCAACCTAGTCCCCTTTTTACTTGATGGTCAAGCTGTCCAACCCTTATGTTGCTACTAGGCCTTGGTCTTTCCAAGTTGTTCTCAGCCTCTCTCTAATTTATGTTTACCTCAACTCGAGTAGCAGCCCCTCAGAATTCATCAAAAGTCCTTGCTTTATACAGGGCTAGGGTAGCTTGTAGGTGGCTTTTAAGACCTCTTATGAACTTTTACATCATTAACAAGGGGTTGGCCATTATTGTAGGGGAATATTTCCCCAAGGGAATGCATTTCACCAAATGTTACAACACCAATATAGTAGGGCTTTAGGTTAAATCATCAAATTCAACCCTCTTCATTAACCTAATGGCATTGGGGATAAAGTGGTTAAAGAACACTTCTTTGAATCAGTTATAGGTCCTTCTTCCAATAGTGTCGGAGAAATCCCTTCCCAACATTGCTTCACCCACTAAGAAGGGCATTACTACCCTAGGTCGTATTCGGCACAAATTTCCATTAGTTGAAAGTTGTCTTTCATTTCTTTGAAACATTTCTAAACCACCTTGAGGTCATGCAACCAATCAAAGTTAGGTATGTGAGCCCCTTAAGGCCTCATAGTAGACCTTGGTCTCCACATTGGGTTCGGCTAGAGCTAAGGTAAGGGCTTGGACTTAGTGCTGGGCTCTAACTACATGGGGCACCATGATGCTATCGTAATCAAGTCTTCTTGCATTAGTCTAGTTTGGCTAAAGTGAGGTTACAGTTGGGGTTGTACAAGGGTGGTTAAATGACTATTCATTGTTCATGTTGAGATTGGTAGCATAGCAAGGGTTTCAAGCCAAGGGTCTAGGATGTTAAAACATTTCCTACATAAGTAAAGTTTCTTGACACTTAGGCAGACAATAAAAGAGCATCTATTAGCATAAAAGGGTAAAATTAACATCATCTAATTGAAATATTGACTCTGATGAACATAAAACAATCTTATTTGGCATCCTAACATCCCCAACAAATTATTATTAATATTATTATTCTCTTTCTCTCCCTTATTTCATTCCTAGACCTTTACTCTATGCCTATTGCAAGCTCTCCAACTCCTCCCTTAGCATCTTATTTTTAGCTCACTCTTATCATACTGCCTTTGTGACTTTATCATGATTATTGCTATCTCCTCGAATTGGCTTAAGGTCATGAAGAGATGGTTCATCATGTCCTTAGTGGGTAGATTAAGGCTTGTGTTTGCACAGCGCTCTGATATGTTAGTCCCTTCCATTATCTATACTACAAGGTCAAATTTAGTTAGTATCTAGTTAGATTCTATTATCATCGATATCTTATGTGCACATGATTCTACAATCATTCAACCTCATGATTTATGCCCTAAGGATATACTTTCCTAAAGTCGAAGTCAAAATTTTAAGCGCCCTACATGATTAAGATTGAAATTTAGGTTCAGTCTAACTCTTAGATGTTGTATATGCTTAAGGTAAAGACCTAAAATCTGATACCACTATCTATCACACCCCTAGTTTGGGTGCAACGTGACAATACTTTTAAAATAGTTATCTTAAGAGTTCTAAAGCCCAAATAAAGCATCTAAAATCATAATATAGATCAATACTCCAAAACATAGCATTCAAATACAGAGTAGCAATAGAAATAATTGTAAAATAAACCTCTCTAACATGTTTCTCAAACACTTAATTAACGAGGATGAAATGACCAAGTGAACTCATGTTTCCTTCTATACATGTTCTAACACACCAAATAAAATATTGCAAAAAGCAATTTTCAAAAGCAAATGTGAAACATCATAATACAGATAGTATATCAAATCAATTTTGTGCAGCAGTCCAACTTGTTCAAAGGTACGGTTTATTTATTCAACCCTTTTGCAGTTAAGGAAGATCTATTTCCTAGGCTAGCCTCACACAAATTTGTCAAGTTTTGACCTACTAAATCTTGCCCCAATCAGCCATTTCTGCATTTTGAACATATTTGGAAATGTGCTCTGATGGAGTAAATCTAATCTCGCATGTTTGGTAATGGTTGACATGCACAACCAATATTCTTTCCTTCTATATATATAATTATTATTATTATTTTTTAATTATTAGCATTATTTTCCACATTGAAAACAAAGATCCATGTGTTATATAAAAAAAGATTAAAATATACTAGTAATTTAATAAATTTGATTGTGCTGCAGTTTTTTATTGTAAGTTTTACTTATAAATTCATTTTGGCGGTTATATGCTCCAATTGTATTAAGTTTAGGGGGTAAAGTAATATTATATTATTTTTAGAAAATAATGTGTCAAACCAAAAAATTTACGGGGTGAAGTGTCATTGACCCAAAATAATATGGTAGAAACTCGACAAGGTCTTTTATTCTTTTTTTATTTTAAATTTTTTTTATTTTCTACTAATTTAGAACACTTCGTTTTCAATTTAAATATATGTTTTTAGGTATATTTTATGAAAATTGTGTAAAAATAAGATAATAGAAAAAAATTTAAAAAGTGTAATAATTGTAGTGTGTGTTTTGAAAGTGAAAACTAAAAACAAATATAGCCTATTAATTTACTAAAAGCTGAAATAGAAATTTAATAATATTACAAAAGTAAGAAAAAAAAGATATAAAAAAGTTATATTATTAGATAGTATTTTTAAAAGTGTAGATTTTGATGAGAAAAATATAATTTATAATTTGCTTCCAGACATAGCTAATATTAAAAGGTTTCGTTTGGGATGGTGCCTGAGGTCCATTTTTTGCAATGACTGCATTTTTCGCCAAATATTCTTTCAAAAATAAACAGACAGAAATAATAATAAAACTTTCAAACATATAAATAAGATTTATCAACGAGCTCGATTGATGAGACAGACGAGCAGACCCCTCCATTACAATTTTTTTTCCAGTTACGCATTGCCAAGAAAATTCAATGGACTGCCTCCTTTTTACTTTTAATTTTTTTTATTGATTGATTAACATGTTTTATAATTAACAACTGCTAATATTATTTCATCCAACCGATTTTCTAAAATTATTGGGGATTTCTTTTAAATTCAGCTGTTACACTACATCTCATTTGTTATATATATTTTTTTGCTTGTAGATTAAGTTCTTCCTTCGGATGCCTAAACTATAATTACATTGTAAAAGTTTAGAATGCCTTTTCATATTTGTATAGAGGAACTACACCTCATAATTTTATATATTCCATCAATCTTCCCTTTTAGTTACTAATCTATTTTTTGAATACTTTCAAAAAATTATATATATCGATAGTTGTTAGATTGAATGACATACACTGCCAAACATGACCATATTTCTCGATTCTGAAATCCGAGTTCATCGGTTTTATGTTTTCAAGACTATAAACTATTTGCAATGTTGGAAAAGTGCAAGAGAACAATAGGAAAAATAATAAGAAAAGTATTCACAGGAAACATTATTCAACAAGGAGGAATAGAATACGGGCTATGTTTGGGAGAAAGATTTTTGTTGGATATGATATTTGATAATAATTGTCTCAAGATGAATAGAATATTTAAAAAGGAGAGTTTAATATGATAAATAGTATGATTTATTTCAATATATATAAAATATATAATAACGATGGAGGATGTGTTAGTATATAAAAATAATAATTAAATTTTACGGTATAAATAAATATAAATATAGTTATATATGTGATATATTTAAGTATTGATTTAATTGTAAAATAAGTATAATAATTAAAAAATAATTAATTAATTATACATATGAAACAAAAGAATTTTAAATTTAAATTTAAATAAAAAATTTATTAAATAATATATTTAAAAACCTAAAGTTGTTAAAAGAGTCTGTGAAACTTAAGTTCCCAACACGGTGATACAGAATAATTTGGACGAAAGCATGGCCAGAGCAGAAAGGGGCACGTGACGCGGTCTCGGGAGGAGAAACGTGGCAACTGTGGATTGGCTGTTAGCTGAGGCATTCGTACCCATGGATGGTGACGCATATCAACACTGTACGGATTAATATAGGATTGGGGTTGTCACCTAGGGAGTTGTTTCCTTCTCTCTCTTTTTTTTTTTTTCTCCTGCAGTTGTACACAAAGAATGTAAATAAATGAGTTTGCTGCTCTCGTTGTTCTTATTTCTCCGTAGTTATGTTTGGGGGAAGGGTGTCGGCGTAGAAAATGATATTTAGAAAAAGTTGTATTAAAATAAATAATAATTATAATTTTATTTAATAATTGTAAAATTTTAATTTATTTAAATATAAATATAAAATATATATTAATAATTGAATAATATAAAAATATTGATTAATTTTAAAATTATATATATATATATATATATAAATGTCAGTTTGGTAGATCTTGCACAAGAGTAGTGGTTGAGAGTTTTGTAGATATTGCATTTACCGTAAATACTTAGATTATATCACAATTTTTATATTTTTTAATGCAATTTTTCGGTATTTATTACAATTTTAAATTAAATGATTTTCAAATAAATTCAGGAGAGAGTGAAATGTGTCAGTCTTCATTTTTTAATATTTCCTACCATCATTTTCTTTTATTTTCTCTCTCCAATTTTTTTTTCTAGTTTTCTTTTTCTTTTCTTCTCTCCTTCTTTCTATTTTTAGTCCTTTTTATTTTCTTTATATTTTATGTTTCTTATTAATAAATTATTTCTATACTTGTTAAAAGTATTACTAACAATTTTTAATTCATTTTTCATCTCTGTCATTTTTTTATTTTAACTTTTCTTTTTATTTTCTTCTTTTTGAGTGGGCATTTTTCTTTTTCCTTTTTTCTTTTCTGTCTAATGATGTTTATTTTCTGTTTTTCCTTTTCTTTTCATTTTCTGTTTTTTGTTTATGTATATTCTTATAATTCTTCAGTTTGTATTAATGCCCATCATATTCTTAGTAATGCCCATCATATTTTATGTATTTATAACTTTCTTCTTCTTCTTTTTCTTCTTCTTTTGATTTTTACTTGCGTTGTGGTCATATTAGAATTGTTTGGTACTGAAAGCATTGATATTTATTTTTTACATATATTTTTATTTTTTAAAAAAATATGATTTTCTTTTGATTTTAGTTGAAATGGTGTTCATTACTGAATAGATATTAATATGGGAGACTGTGTTTTGTATGTTTGCATGAAATTTTGAAAACCCCTAATTTTTGCTTGAAACCCTAAC
This sequence comes from Avicennia marina, assembly GCA_019155195.1. Taxonomy (NCBI): domain Eukaryota; kingdom Viridiplantae; phylum Streptophyta; class Magnoliopsida; order Lamiales; family Acanthaceae; genus Avicennia; species Avicennia marina. The sequence goes on along the minus strand of CM032762.1, from coordinate 10,364,274 downwards.
TAATAAAATTCTATATTTCATCAAATTTTTTGATAATTATTATTTTTTATTCAATATTTGAAGAATTCGTATGCATGTTTCAATGTGCTTTTTAAAAGTTCCCAAAATTTCACCAAACCCTAGTTACCCTCTATATGTATTATGGTATAACTTTCTTTCAAAAAATGAGATGCATTTTGTGAAATATTACTTGGTAGGTGCAAAAAAGCTTTTGAATTCATTTTCCATTATGCGGGTTGGTTGCTGTCCTTAGTTTGAGTCACATTTTGAATAATCAACAAAAGCACATTTCTTTTACTTTTGACATTCCTTGCAGAAAAATGAAATGAGTGTAAGAACTAAAGAGGTAGTGTAAAAAATGTTTGGGTGGTGCCATAAGAAAAGTGAGATAGAATTACACATTGAAACTAACATGTTCTAACATTTTAGCCAACAATTTTTTTGCATTGATCTAGTATGATGTCAGTGACGATGATGACATTAAGGGTAATGATCATGACGAGGACAGTGATGTAAAATGGTAGTTATGCTAAGGGCAATGAGGTTGATGGCCGTGATTTTGGGGCAGTGTTTGAAAGGATAGTAAGGGTGAGGGGTAGTGAGGGCAATGATGGTAAACAAAAAGGGGACGATGATGAAACCAATGTGGGTGGGAGGAGTTTTGAGAGAAATGAGAATCAAGAATTTGGGGTAGTGGTCATAGGGGTGATGGTAATGATGGTGGTTGTGATGGGGATGCGGATGATGAATTGTTGTGAAATTATGACAATAAATTCATTGTTCAAAAATTACAAGTCTAATAACTACCGTAAGGTTATAAACTCTTCAAATGAAAAGTTTGCTGATGATCCTCTAGAAGAAGATATTAATAGGGAAGAACATTATATTCTTAGTATTCCACTTGAAGTATACTTAAAGTAGGGATGTTGTTTTATGATATGCATAAATTTAAGAGAGTTTTGAAAGAGTGTGTGATAAAAGAGGATTTTGATATTATCAGGAAAAAATTAAAAAGCAATAGTCACATAATGTTGTGCATCTGTAGAATATGTCTAGGAGAATCATGCCTCATTATTGCACAGCCCTAATGTCTTCAAAATAAAGACATTGGTGAATGAACACACCTGTATATTGATAAAATGTGATTTTGTAGCATACGTATACCTTGTCGAGCTTAATTTTTGCATCGATTTGGATATAAAATGGTTGCAAAGGTTTGCTTGCATATAATATGTTAATTGTGATGAGTTAGAGGTATGTAAGTGTAGATTTGCATTTATTTGGGTGACTATGGTTATTATCTATACTTAAATAATTTTTTGTCAGTATTTTAGGGTGCACGTTCACAAGAAATGCAGTTGTGGCCATAAAGAATGGGTTTGCAATTATGAGATTCAATTGCAGTATATTTTGAAATTATCCGCACTCAAGTGTTGCAACTATGGAGATGGCTATTGTAGCTGTGAAAGTGGTTTGCAGGCGCGAAAGGAACCGTGTTGAATACTTGAAATTGTTGTAGTCAACTGACGCAACCACGGGAAAGCACTTTGCGAACAAAAGGGGACTTAGTGTGGCTACAAGATTTGAGAGGCAAAACTTTTGTAATTGTTGCATTTGGGTCCGTGGGTGCAGACAAAAGTGGTGTGACAACAAAGCTAGAGCTCATGACAACGTAGTGCAATGTAACAGAATCTGCAAACATGTTTTTAAGGTATTTTTTTTGTCTTTTCTCATTCCCAACACAAACTCCAGCCAATGCAACTATAAATATAACTTCTCACACATCCAAGGACATTCTTAACCTAGTTTTTACATTCCAAATACTTAGAAAACCTAAGAGCACAGGGATTAAAGTATTGGAGAGAAGGAATCCTAGCCAAGGTTAAAGAGGAGTTCTTGGTTCCATGCAATCAATAGGATACAACTAAGTTTTTCTTTAACTCTTTCTATGTTTTTGAATTGTTTGAGATGATGAACGATTTAGCATTGGTTTTTGTTGAATTTATAATGAGTTGCTAAATTACTTTTTAGTCGCTTGTATATGTGTTTAGCGGAATATGTATACGTAAGTTTTTGATTAATTATCCTTAATTGTGTTATTCACAATTGTGGATTTAAATAGTTATTAGGAGAATTGACCACTTCTCTAATTAATTTGTAGTTATGCGAAGAATAGTGGGAGTGAAGCCTGTGTGTTAGACTTACAATTTGAGAACATTAATTTTGTGAGAATAATAAAAGTAAAACCATAAAATAAGTACGAGTAAAACATTGTTAAAATAGAACTAAATTAGTTGACTTAGTTTGGCTTTGGAAAACTCATCATAATTATAAGTCAAAGCTATAGGAAAATTAAGAGAATATTCTATAGAATTTAGAATTAACAAATAGTAACTAAAGTAGTTAAACTAATAATTCACATGACTAGTATATGTAGGAAACCAACACTACACAAGGAATTAAATTCTTCAACTCTTGTTACTTCAAACTTTAGACTTGCACTTTTGTTTTCAATCTAATCACTTTTCTTTCATTATTTTCATTTTCATCCCATTATGACGACATAACTAATAGAATTCTTATTACATTGATAGACACACACCCTCTTTGTGGATATAATACTTGTACTCACCACAACACTATGTCTACAAAAATTAATTTTAGTGTGGCGACGGCATGCATCACATATAAATCGATATAATTAAGGTAGACAATGTTAAAATGATTTCTAATAAGTTGATTAAAGTTTCAAGGCAAAATTTTGATATAAAGTGTAGAGGGTTAAGGGCTGATGAAGGAGTGAACCCATTTTACATGCAATTTTATAGGAAAAATTAAAAGAGAATAGACTTGCACTTTTGTTTTCAATCTGATCGCTTTTCTTTCATTATTTTCATTTTCATCCCATTATGATGACATAACTAATAGAATTCTTGTTACATTGATAGACACACATCCTCTTTGTGGAAATAATATTTGTATTCACCACAACACCCTATCTACAAAAAATTAATTTTAGTGTGGTGACAACATGCATCTCATATGAATCAATAGAATTAAGGTAGACAATGTTAAAATAATTTCTAATACGTTGATTAAAGTTTCAAGGAAAAATTTTGATTTAAAGTGTAGAGGGTTAAGGGCTGAGATGAACGAGTGAACCCATCTTACATGTAATTTTGTAGAAAAAATTGAAATAGAAAGAAATAATTGAGGATAACCATGCAACTTGATTTAAGTTGCTTCCTATTTATGCCTCTAATTGAAAGACAGAAATCTTAGCAATTTAGTGGAAGTTAAATACCAATTAGAGGAAGAAGAAAATGAGGTCAAGGGCACAAGTTTAAACATATACCTTCAATACCATCTATCAAAATAATTTTCATAAGTTTAGTCCTATGAGAGATTGTTATTTAAGTGGTTTTACTCTATACTTAGGATTTGATGGCTACCACCTCAAAGTACCATATAGGGGTATGCTTCTAGTTGCTTTAGGGTTGGATGGAAACAATGGCCTTCACCCCCTGGTTTATGTTGTTATTGAATCTAAGTAATCATTCTCTTGTTTGTTACTGAAGAAATGTTTATGGTTTGTTACAAGGTCTTTCCTAACTTTTCCTTACCCTACATCCCTTGTTGTGACCAACACCTTAATGGAATCTACATATCACATGAAAAGGAAGTCTAAACAACCTCATAAGCTTCTTTTTAGCATTGCCACTCACTCCTTTCCTTGTCTTCCTCACAATCTCACTAGGTTCAAGTCTCCTAGCCCCTACAGGCTTTTCAACACTTTTGCAATAAAGCCTATTTTTGCCCATAACCTTGGACCATTCACAAGTGTAATGGGTGGCCCATAAATCTTCAAATACTTAGTCATATAGTAGCATAAATGAACAAAGTCTTCAGGGTCTAACCCTAGGCAACAAATGGCAATCATAACATGGTTGAATAGGATGCCTACAAGGTCCCCTTTTCTATATGAATGGCTATGTTTATCATAATCCACAATCAACCTTAATCCATCAAAGTATAAAATTTCATAATAGCAATCATTAGATTTTATTAGAATGCAATCAAATAACTTGTCAAGATTGTTTTCCACCAATTTTTTAATCCTAGGGTAGAGTTTACCTTTCCACTTCTTCAAGTAATATAATCAAATATTGTCTTATCGATTCCAACATGGTTAATACTAGATTCTCCTTGGCCTTAAGGATGACACAATTAAATGTTTTACACAAGTTGTTAAGCAATATATCACACATAGGCCTAGTACTGAAGTGTAATCTACTCCATTGTGCAGTAGGCTTATCATTGAGCTATTCAAAAACTGTCTTATTAAGCAAACAAAGCTCCTGCATTCTCCCTTCTCATTCTAGAATCATTATAGCTTTTGCACTCTTCCAAAGTATTGTTTTGAATACTAATCCTTGCCATCCATTCCTTTTAAAGTTGTCATGCAGATGTCGAACACCAATCCTATTTTCAACATTAGGAAATTCCTTTCTAGAGGTAGGAATCAAGCTATAATACCTAGCATTTTTGGGGCAGAGATAAAAATAGTGGTAATGATATCATTAGCAATTATGGTAGGAAATTTAATGTAATTACCCTTTCAATTATATATGAATTTTCATGGAAAAGACTTGAGGTAATATCAAGATAGATTTGAAAGAGAATATGCCCATAATCGTGCGAGTCAAAGGTTACTATACTTTAGTAAGGCGTCGGAATGATGTTACCAAGCATAATTAGGGACCAAGTAGGTTGGATTAAGGCTAATGTGGGCGTGGAATATTGGGAAAATTCCTGTCAAACAGTAGCCTAAATAATAATAAATTGTGAAGAGTAGGCCTAAATTAAGCTAGTTAAACCTTGCTGGAATTTTGGGTATTAATAATACATTATTTTGAGTGAAATTTTGGTGGGATTATGATGGATTTATTTTTAAATTACTATTTTCTAATTATTTTCGAGTGAAAATATTGGAAATTGAGAAAGGAAGAATGAGAAGGGAAATTTCAGCATTTTTAGATGATAGAATTTTGCCATAAGATCAAATAATTGAGGAGAGAAAATTTTCATTCATTGGAGGCAAGGAAATAAAGCTAATAAGGTCTCAAAAGTTTGGGTAAAAATACACTAAAAAATCTGAAAATTTGGTATTTGGTTTTAAGGACTAGAAAATATAAGAAACTTGGTACCGTGCAACTTCCTAATGAACCTAGGTATACATATCACTTTTAAAGGACTAAAATCCTACTTTTGAGACAAGAGAAAGAGTTGACGGTATGTTAGAGGTTCGAGTGATTTTCCTGATTCTCAAATAAATAGACACAAGGTAATCCTTACACCTAATTAATTGTTTATCATGTATATACATAGAACCATTAATTTTACACACGTAGACAGACTAAAAATGTGGACTACAATATTTTGAAATTTTGAGAAATTATGGACCAATTACTTTGTGAAATTTTGTGGAATTATAGTTGAAATAATTTTACTACAATTTTGTTTTATTTTCAAGAGAAATTATTAGAAGTTGAATAAGGAAGCCTAAGGAGGAAATTTGGCATTTTTCGGTGATGAAAATTTTGTCACATGATTTAATAAATTAATGGAGATAATTTCCAAGCCATGGAAATAAGAAAACATGGGATTAAATGATTAGAAATTCGGTTGAAAATAGGCCTAAAATTAGAAAAGTGGTAAATTTAATCTGAAGGACCTAAATTACCAGGAATTACAATCCCATGCAAAAACTAATTAGCCTAGGGTATAAATATCATTTAAAAGGGTAGAAACCCTATTCATTAACTGGTAAATAATGATGGCATGCATAGAAAGTGTGTGCAAATCTCGGCTTTCAAACGCATAGATACAAGGTAACTTTTGCACCAAATTATTTAGTTATCATGCGTACACATAAGATTGTTAAATTTTCACACATTGGCATGTTAAAAATGCTAGTTTTTGAAGAATTACAAGTTTTCAAATATGGGAAGTGAGTTAAGACTGTGGAATAACGTGTAGAAACTATAGGAGTGCGAATTGGTATAACGTGCGAGTAATTTAAAACATGTTCATAAGAATAGTGGGAATACCGAAACACCCTATGGCCACAAATCACAATCGTGAGGCATGACAGCACAATTACGGAGTAACCCATCGCAATCACGAGAAGAATAGCAGAAATTCTAATACGTTTTGATGGTTGAACATCGAGGACTAAGGCCATACTATTGTGTAACCTAACAATGTTCACTAAACAATTTATATGTTGGGTTGAATTTAATCCAAATTTTCCAATTTTAGGACCAAACTAGGTTTAAACCTACTGTGTAAGGCATAATAAAAGATAAGAAATGATAAGTGAAAAGATTTAAGCAAACACAAATGCCTAGGACACATTAGGCATTGACAGCCATACATCAATAGATAAATCAAGTATTGAATAAAAATCATATATGTGATAGAATAGGTGACCGAGAGGCAGTAGCCGAATAACCTGGTATTCAACTAAGCTAACTGACGTTTTGGTGGTAATACTTTTCCAAAATTTTCAACTGCTTTTGAATTCTGCTTTACTTCCACAATTGAATATTTGATACACACTGAAATTTCAAATTTTAAATGTTTTCCAATTGCAAAAATGTGGGATTTTTGTATTGATTATGATATGAAAGTTACTTTGAAATTTGGATATAAGCCACTTGCTAAATGCATATGCATAATTTAAACTAAGTATCCGAAATGTAAGTATGTGTAATGCAAATTACAATTGCCACTTTTGGAGAATGCCAATGAGTATGAGAAGCGAGTTCTGCACTACTAATTGAGTAATAGATTGAGATTTGCTCAATTGGGTTGAAGATTAAGACTGGTAGTAGAAAAAGCTGATACTTAGCCCTATCAGTTAGGTAATAGCAGATTGGGATACCTCTCAAGTAGAGTTGAAGTCTTGGGGCTATGGTGGTACAACTGAAGTAGGCATACTTGTCAAGTCTTGGGGCTATGGTGGTACAACTGAAGTAGGCATACTTGTCCTTAGTCGGGAGAGCATAGACTGAAACCTTAATTGGTGGTAAACGCACACAATGTACATGACTATGAGGTGGCTAAGACATGAAAACATGTGTACTATGAGAATAATGGGATAAAATGATTATTTGTGACTGGTTTTCCTAAATATCATATGAAGGCTTTTACTGCTTTGTATTTTTTTGAATAAAACTACTTTACACTACTATAAATTTCTTTCACAAATGTTATTTGTTGCTCACATCCCTTTCTAAAAACCAAACAGGTAAGTGTTATCATTTACTAGGTAATTCATTGTTAATCACCACTAGTTGACATTTTGCAAAAAAGGTGAAGGACCAAGAGCAAACCTAGGGATGGTAAGACAATAAAAGGATCCCGCATTTTACATAGATTTAAGATCATTAATATTGTTTTCTAGAGACTATTAAAATGTAATAGATAGGTTTTTGTTCTTATGCTGTGTACTTGAGAGGATGCACTATTGACAAGGATATTGTGATGTTATTTTTGGAATGATTATTTAATTGTGTTGTTAGTTTAGCTTGCTCCTCTGTTACATGATTGGTTTTGATATTCATTGAGTTGGTTTACAAACACTGCTGTGTCATAGTCCCAGATTTGGGGCATGACAAGAGTGGTATCAAAGCCTAAGTTTTGATAACGAGGACTTAGAGCATATAACTTAGACTGGATCTTAGGAACCACATAACAAGGGCCTAGGAAATCAACAGCTCACATTGTACATGCATATGTCATATGTAATATTTGTGTTGTATATTTTTTCTTTAGTGGTGTGATTTGACATTGGAAATGGATGAAAGCAATGGTTACGGCAAACGAACACCCAAGGAGAAGAGTAGCATGTCACATGAGGATGAAGAGTGCCTTTTAGCAGCAGTGACCCACCTTGGCACTATAGTCATTAAGCTACTATAGACCCAACAACGATAAGCTAGGTTGGAGGCCGAAAGTAAAGAACCAAATGAGGTGAATGCCAAGGTGCATCTACACAATGGCATATTAAAGAGGAAGCTAGATGATGTGAAAACACAATGTGCTAAGCTTCTGCAAACACATAAGGCTTTTACGGAAGCATAAGAGCAAACACATAAGCGAGCTTTAAGACGAGCATCATGGATTAGTGCTTCAGGTGAATGAACTCACATGCTCAAATGATGAACTACAAGCCATGATTCATAAATTTTTGGAGGTAGAACCGGAAGAGGATCCTAGAGAAGCATCAAATTTGGTACTAGAACTGGAACTAGAAGAGATAGTGGTAAAATGAGATAAGGAGAAGAGAATTAAGACTAGAGATATGGATTAGAAAGGATTCACACAATTAAGCCAATAGTTTGCGGGATTGAGATATAAGATATCTATTCCATTTATTGTATTTGTTTTACTTCTCACTGAAGTTGAGACAATTTTGTTATAAAATTGTCCGTCAATATTATATGCGTTATTTACGTCTCTTAGTGCTTATCTATTCCCTTCTTAGCATGTTCATCTTATAATATGTATGATTAACCTAATGAGCAAAGCCCTTTTCCATATAGGAAAATGGCAGGCAGACCATGATGTGTTGCACAAAACCTACCTCATACTACACCAATGGATGACCAAACTAAACAAGCACATGCCTACTCTTCATCTCTACCTCTGATGTAACCTCAACTGCAACTAGCTATAGGCCATACGAGTCTAAGGTGAGAGGATCTAGTTACTATTGCAATAGTAATGGCACGAGTGATGGGCACATAGCACTAAGCACTAGCCCAACTAATAATCAATGCAAATAGAGGGACCAAGGCGCATTATGAGGCATTGCAGACAGTGCAAGTTTCATTGTTTGGTGGGTCCCACAACCTTGAGGTCATACAGAAATGGCTAAAAACGATAGAAAATAATTTAAAGCTGATTGAGGTCCCTATAAACATGCGCCCTAGGGTGGTCATCCCATATCTGGTTGGTGAAGCCACACTATAGTGGGAAGAAATCTCACCCGTTGTGCTAGAAAAATGGCCCATGGCATGGGGCCATTTTAGAAAGTCTTTCTTGAATCATTTCATTCCAAACACACTCCACTTTTAGAAAATGGTGGAGTTCGACACTTTAGTCTAAGGCTCTAACATGTTGGTGGTGAAATACTCAGCCAAATTTCATGCCTCAGGCAAATATTGTCCTATAGTAATGGCAAACCCTCAACTAAAGATGCATAAGTTCATAAGGGGTTTGAAGAGCAAATTGTTGATAGCCTTGACTCTTTATGAGGCACACGCCTTTCCTAAGCTGCTCAAAGGTGCATTTGAGCTGAGGCTGATATTATTACATAAGAAGTGGAGAATAACCTCAAGTGATATAAGCTAAATCCTAACTCTAGCAACCTCGAGTGATAGAGGCTAAATCCTAACTCTAGCAACCTCAAGCCCCAAGAATCATTGGCAAGTGACTTAAAAAGAATAAGAGGCCAAACCAAGCAAGAGCTAGTGGGACGATGCCCACCTTGCCAGAATGCAACATTTGTGGATGCTGACACTCGATTATATGTCAAGGCATCATTAGTGTTTGCTTTATTTGTGGATAGTATGGGCATTAAGCAATCGAATGCCCAAACAGAGTGAGGAACATCACCTCAATTGATGATAATAATAACAATAGCGTTAATTGAGACAACTAAAGAGGTGCTAATGTTAACGGTAGACCCTGTAATGGCAATGGCGGAAACAAAGACTCTCGGCTTAACCAGACTAATAAGAGACTAAGGAGGAGTGCAAGGGTGTTTCCAATAACTAAGGAAGAGGTAGACAACGAAGAGGACATTATGGCTGGTACTATTGTTAAATAATTGGATGCGTATACTCTAATTACTTTTGGTGAGTCACACTCCTTCATAATCTAATTTATAGAGATTGCGAACTGAACCTAAGAGGAGATTATGAATTGAAAGCTGGCCTTATTCAACTTAATATGAAAGAATTTGACATGATATTGAGAATGAACTGGGTAGCAAAAAGCTTCACGCATGTAGACTATAGGAATAAGGTTGTGAATTTTCACCGTCATATGGGTGATAGCTTTTCTTTCTAGAGGAGTGTTCGAGACTGAGCTAGTTGGCTTAATTTCCTTATTTCTACAGCCAACACAGTTAAAGAAAGACGTGAAGCATACTTTGAAAGTGTTTTCAATGTAGAAGAGCGGAAAGTAAAGCTTGAAAACATCTTAATAGTCAAAGAATTTCTTAATGTATTCCTAGACAACCTACCCGAACCACATTTGGTAGGGAAATAGAATTTGAGATCAACTTAGTTCCAAGGATGACACCTATCTCAAAGGCCCCGAATCAAATGACACTGATTAAGTTGAAGGTGCAGCTACAAGAGTTGTTGGATAAGAAATAAATTTGATTGAGTGTGTCACCTTAGGAGCCCTAGTGCTCTTGGTTCAAAAGAAAGATGGAAGTTTAATGTTGTGTACTAATTACTATGAGCTTAATAAGTTGACCATCAAGAAAAATACCCCTTATCGAAGATCAACGACTTGTTTGACTAATTAAAAGGGGCTAAGGTTTTTTCAAAGATAGATTTGAGATTCGGATATCATCAACTAAAGATAAAGGCCGAAGATATACTCAAAATACCCTTATGGACAAGGTACAGGCACTATGAGTTCTTAGTGCTATCTTTCGGACTGACTAGTAGCTCAATAGCCTTTATGGATTTAATGAAACTTTGTTTGAACAACACCTAAATAATTTCATGGTGGTATTTATCGATAATATCTTAGTGTACTTGTCAAGTGAAAATGCACATAAGGAGCACTTAAGGATAGTGTTGTAGACTTTAAGAGAAGAATAATTGTAAGCTAAATTCAACAAGTGTAAATTTTAGTTTAGAAGTACGGCATTCCTAGGACATGTGTCTCCAAAGGAGTATCAGTAAGCCCTGAGAAGGTCAATCCATCTTGCATTGTCCTAGACCTACTAATGTGATTGTACTAAGTAGTTTTCTTGAACTTGGTAGATATTACTAGAAGTTTGTAGAGGGGTTTTCCAAGATTGCCACACAATTGACTTAGTTAATGCAGAAGCAGAGGAAGTTCGAGTGGACCTCAAAATGTGAATAGAGATTAAGCAAAAGTTGACCTTAGCTCCAGTCTTTACTGAAAGTGATAGGTTTATTGTGTATAGTGATGCCAACAAAAATAGTATAAGGTGCATTATGTTGCCACATGATTGAGTGATTGCGTATGCATCCAAGTGATTGAAGCTATATGAGTTAAACAACCCAACAGCCTTAGTATTTCTTCACACAGAAAGAATTGTGCATAAGACAGAGGAGGTGGTTAGAATTGATTAAGGGCTATGACTTGGTTATAAACTATCACCCGAGTAAGGCAAATCACATGGCCGACACCTTAAGTAAAAAGAGGACTGAAGTTGTACCTTAAGTTATACCATTAATTAAACAAGGCTGATTTCTAGACTTTTAATTAAGGAAAGATGGCATAATATGCAGGAAAGGAAGGCTATGTGTTATAGATGTTAAGGAGATTCATGATTAGATCTTGTAAGAGGCACATCAGACAGGTACTCAGTACATCTAGGGAGCACAAAGATGTACAAAGACCTCAAGAATAACTTTTCATGGAATGGAATGGAAAAAGACATTGAAAACTTTGTAATAAAGTGCATGACTTGTCAGAAGATCAATGTGGAACACCAATGCCCTGAGGGCTATGTGCAGCCACTTAAGAATCCTAAATGGAAATGGGATTAGATGACCATAGATTTTGTGGTAAGGTTGCCATGTACACTGTAAGGATATGATGCCATTTGGCCAATTGTCAACCATCTACACCTTGGATAGGTTGGAAAGGGTGTACAGGGAAAACATAGTATAGTTGCATGGTATACCTTCGAGCATAGTATTAGATCAGGACCCTAAATTTGTTTCTCGCTTCTAGATGAGCTTCCAAGAAGTAATGAGGATGAGATTGGCTTGGAGTATCGCATACCACCTGCAAATGGATGGACAGTTAAAGTGGACCATCCAAACACTAGAGGACATATTGAGGGCATGTGTCCTAGATTTTAAGGGAACTTAGAGCGACCATTTGCCATTAGTTAAATTTTCGTACAACAACAGCTATCATGCAAGTATGGGAACTACTCCATGCGAGGCACTTTACGAAAGAAGATGTAGATCCCCAGTCTACTAGGACGAAGTTGGTGAAAGAAGATCATGGGCCTAAAGTTGGTAAAAGTGATGATTTAAAAGGTGAACATCATTAGTAGGTGAATAAAGAAGGCCCAAGATAAATAGAAAAGTTGGGTTAAATTGAAACAAAGACCATTAAAGTTCCAGTGCAGCAAATAGGTATATTTAAGGATTTTCTCGACCATTAGCATGGTATAATTAAGTAAGGCAAGGAAGTTAAGTCCACGGTTTATTTGACCTTTCGAAGTATTGGAAAAAGTAGGAGAGGTGGCATGTTGGTTGGCACTACCCCCACAGCAATCACAGGTATATAATGTGTTCTATGTATCTCAGTTGTAAAAGTATGTGCCTAACCCAAGCCATATACTTGAACTAAAACCGTTGTCAATGAATGAGAACTTGACCTACGAGGAAGATACAATTCAAATTATAAGAAGGAAAAAGAGGAATCTAAGGAATCGGACAATACCCCGTGTGAAGGTACAATGGTTGAACCTCTCCAAACAAGAGGCAATGCGAGAACTGGAGGACATGAGGAAAAGATATCCCCATTTGTTCATGTAGGATTGTAATTACAAGTTTCGAGGATGAAACTTATTATAAGGGGGCAAGAGGTAATACCCCGAAATTTTGGGAAATTATAGTGTAATTATTTTGTGAAATTTTGTGGAATTCTAGTTGAAATTATTTTACTACAATTTTGTATTATTTTCAAGAGAAATTATTAGAAATTGAATAAGGAAGCCTAAGAAGGAGATTTGGCATTTTTAGGTGATGAAAATTTTGTCACATGGTTTAATAAATTGAAGAAGATAATTTCCAAGCCATGGAAATAAGAAAAAATAGGATTAAATGCTTGGAAATTCGGCTGAAAGTAGGCTTAAAATTAGAAAAGTGGTAAATTTAATCTTAAGGACCTAAATTACTAGAAATTACAGTCCCATGAAAACATTAATTAGCCTAGGGTATAAATACCATTTATAAGGGTAGAAAGCCCTATTTATTAGTTGGTGAACAGTGATGGTATGTGAAGAAGGTGTGTGGAATTCTTAGCCTTCAAATGCATAAATAAGAGGTAACTTTCATGACAAGTTATTCGGTTACGATGCATACATGTAAGATTGTTAAATTTTCACATGTAGGCACATTAAAAATGCTAGTTTTTGAAGGATTACGTGTGTTTCCAACATGGGAAGCGAGTTAAGGCCATGGAATAATGTTTAGAAATAGTAGGAGTGCATATTGGTATAACGTGCGAGTAATTGAAAACGTCTTCGTAAGATTCCAAAATTCATAAATAAATGTGGAATAGATTTTCTAAAATTTTTAATTTGTTAAAACATGCCTAAGGGCAATGAGGATGAAGTTAGAAATGAGTTTTAGGGATTGGATTGAAGTAGAAAAAGAAAACTTGAATGAATAGTGTTCTGCACAACAATCTACAAGCTGTTGCGGTCATTGTCGATAGAGAGCTAACTATCGACATTGCAAACCAAAGTGGCAAGGTCGTGGGAAGGCGAAACACTATCATAGGCCTGATAGCAAGAATTCTAGGACACCCTACAGTCACAAGTTGCAGTCGCGAGGCATGACTGTGCAATTGTGGAGTAAACCCTTGCAATTGCAAGAAAATAGTGAAAATTCCAATACATTCCACAATTGAACATCGTGAAGGTAGATTGAGGCCCTACAATCACCGAACCAGATAGTGACCACTAAATCGTTCACATGTTTGGGTGAATTTAATTTAAAAATTCAAATTTTGGGACTAAATTAGGCATAATCCTAGCATAAAGCATAATAGAAGACATGAAATGATAATTAAAAGGATTCAAGTGAACACAAACGTATAAGACACATTAGGCATTGACAGGCATGGATCAATAGATGAATTAAGAACTGAATAAGGATCATATATGTGATTGAATAGGTGACTAAGAGGCAGTAGCAAACTGACTTGTAAGTGGAACACTTTAACAAAATTTTTAACTTCTTTCAAAATTTGCTTTACTTTTGCAATTGAATATTTGATTCACATTGAAATTCTAAGTTTTAAATGTTTTCATTTTAAAAAATGTGGGATTTCTGTACTAATTATGATATGAAAGTCATTTTGAAATTTAGATATAAGCCACTTGCTAAATGTGTATGCATAATTTTAAACTAAGTATTTGAAATGTGAATGCTTGTAATGTGAATTACAATAGTAACTCATGAGATTGCTAATGATAGTAAAGAATGGGTTTTGCCCTACCAATTAGGTAATAGATCGAAATTCATCTAATTTGCATAAAGATTGATATCGACAGTGAGTGAAGCTGATACTTGGTCCTACTAGTTGGGTAAGAGTAGTTTAGAATACCTCCCAAGTGGGGTTGAAACCCTAGAGTCATGATGGCATAAGCGAATTAGACATACCTTTCCTTAATTGGGGGAGCATAGACTAATGCCTTAATTAGTGATGAACATGCACAATGTGCATGATTATGAGGTGGCTAAGACAAGAAAACATGTGAACTATGAAAATAATGAGGTAAAGTGATTATATGTGACTGGTTTTTTAAAATATTATATGATAACTTTTATTACTTTGTATTTTTCTAAAAATGACTGTTTTACACAACTGTGAATTTCTTGATCGCATTCATTTCCGAATACCAAGTAGGTAAGTGTTATTATTTACTGGGCAATTTATCACTCACCACCACTAGTTGATATTTTGTAGAAAAGGCGAATGATCAAGTGCAAACTTGGGGATGTTAAGACAAGAAAAGGATCTTGCATTTTATATAGATTTAAGATCATTGCTTTTGTTTTCTAGAGACTATTGAGATGTAATAGATAGGTTTTTGTTCTTTCACTATATATTTGAGAAGTACTATTGATAAGGATATTGTGATGTTATTTCTAGATTGATTATTAAATTGCGTTATTGGCTTAGCTTGCTCAGTTACATGATTGGCTTTGTTATTTATTGAGTTAGTTCATGAATATTGTCGTGTTATGGTCTCGAGTTCAAGGCGTGATATGGACTCTTGAGGATTTAGGCATGTTTTAAGCATGAGAATCCGTTATAAGTGTGTATTGGTGTATAGTGTGAATAACTGAAATACATCTTAAAACTTTCAAAAAATGTGAATACATGTAGGTTATTGATTCCATGAGTTTCAATGCATAAAACTATGCCTAGAGACCATAAGAATAAGTGTAGAACTGAATTTTGGTGATGATAATGAGATATTGCATGAAAAACAAGCCAAAAAGTACCTTTATACAAACCCAGCACGTTGTCATAGTTGTAATCGCAATTGCGAGACTCGATAGTTCAGGCACGGGAAAGCCAGTAGTGGTCTTGGACTCGAGTACGAGAATTACAAAATACCTTGTGCCCATCAGGTGTGATCGCGAGTTAAAGCTCCCCAATTGTAGAGTAGTTCCTCGTGATCGAAGAACTGATTGCGGAAAATCCAATGTGCACTATGGTTGGATGCTACGAACATGGACTGAGACTTCGAGGTCCCGAACTAGAATCTCATGGTCACGATGCCTAATCATGGGAATTGGGAAATTTTCATATTTTGAGTAATTTAAGTTGAATTTTCCAATTATGAAATTGAATTAGGTATAAACCCACTGTATAAGACGTAATGGGATATGAAAAACAATAATTAAAGGTATTTAAGTGAAGAAAAACACGTAGAATGTACATGAAGCATTGACAAGCGTAGGCTATTAATCAAATTACTTGCTAAAATGGGATTTGTGTATGGTTAGGAAATCAAGGGGCAATAGTTGAAAATTTTGAAATCCAGCAAGCTAAGTAAAAGGTAAGTAGTTACACCCGGTCGATTTTATAACTATTTTTCTAAAATTGTTTTGCTATTATAATTAAATTTCATAAATGAATGGTTTTAAACAAACTTTTTGGAATCGAATACATGTAAAAGATAATATCCACTCATATGATGCCGATGAACATGAAGAATAAGTTCTGACCTTGCCAATTAGGTAATAGATTGGTATCTGCTAGATTAGGGTGAAGATTGGGATCGACAGTAGGTGAAGCTGATATTTAGCCCTATCAATCGAGTTACAATAGATTAGGAAACCTCTTAGACGGGTTAAAGCCCTAAGGCCACAGCGGCATGGCCAAACACAACGTAACCCTCCGTTGTCAGAGGAATATACACTAAGGCCTTAATCAGTGGAAATGAACACATGTAGTTAAGCAATTATGAGTTAAGTTGAAGTTAGAACATGTGGATTATGAGAAAGACAAAATGGAAAAAATAATTATGAATTGTCTCCTGCTATCTTTAAGTGAATGTATTCCTTTAATTACAAATTATTTCTTGAAAATATGTGTGTATTTGTGCAAATTGTGTTTTGCAAGCTGTTGTTCTGTGCTTGTAGCCATTTGAAAAAGTATATTTGGGTGTTATCATTTAGTGGGCAAATTGTCACTCACTACTACTAACTAATGTTTTGTAGAGGAAGAGAATAACCATGAATAGACTTAGGGATGGTAGAACGAGGATGAGGATGTAGCTTTATGCTCTAGCTTTAGTTCATTGATTATTTATTAAAGACATTTTTGATGTAATAGCTACATTCTTTTCTTTCTACTATGTATTGACTTCGAATTGCTATCATGGCTATTATATTATTAAAATAAATGATTGTTAATTTACATTGTTGGATTAGTTGTTCTATTTATGTATTGGCTTTACTATTATTGAGGTGGTTCGTGAATATTACTATGTCATAATCACAGATTTAGGGTGTGACATTGGCACTTCTGCTTGTTATATATGAATGCGATTAAATAATCCCTTTCAATGAGTAGGTTTTCCCTCTATAGTGTCAAAAAGTACTCCTATAATTACTATGTCTCTCCAATGGCCACAACATACACCAGTAAATACAAGTTGTTATTAGGGTCCACACTAACATCAGTTAACAAAATACCCTTATGTTGCCCTTAAAGGTGATAGCCATCAACACTTATGATTGGCCTACACCTAACAATAAAACTTGTTGCAAAGTAGCAAATCTAACATAAAATTTACCAAATTTTCTAGGCGCATCACTTGGCCCCTCAACAATCTATAGGATAATAGTGGAACCAAGATTAGTTTTCTATATTGTTCATTAACCATGCCTCTAAGCTTCTCTAAAGCCTTTCTTTTGGCTCGATAAGCTTATCCTCAAGAAATATCAAGCTTTAATTCTTTATTTACATCCTGCATGAATGCTTTCATGCCCTTTTTAGGATTAGACACAAACTTCTCCTCATATATCTTGGC
Organism: Avicennia marina; assembly: GCA_019155195.1. Taxonomy (NCBI): domain Eukaryota; kingdom Viridiplantae; phylum Streptophyta; class Magnoliopsida; order Lamiales; family Acanthaceae; genus Avicennia; species Avicennia marina. The sequence continues at coordinate 10,346,699 of CM032762.1, read as the reverse complement.
AATCCATCAAGCAATACAATTGTTAACCTTCTATTGCCTATTACACTTGTGAGTGGGATTGTATTCTTTAATTTGGAAGGTGCTCTCATCCTTTAATCTCAAATCACTTACTTTCCACACACACCCTTCCCCTTTAACACGTTACATATACATTTTTTTTGTCATTTTTAATTATCTTCAGATTTCTTCTTGTCATCACTACATGAGATTGAATTACCATTTTGAATTCTTCTTTAGTACTAGATATGATACCAATTTCAATTGGGGGTGCAAAGACTGTAGATGGCCTAAATATAAGCCATCTCGTTTCATCTTCACTCTTTGAATCTAATGCATTATTACAGTCCTTCTAATTTAGAACTAAATCACTTTATGCATCATGTTCGTTATCATCATCTCCTTCATCCACAGCCTCATTTTGCTCCCTAACATTCCCCTCCCTATTATCCCTAGTAACATCAACCCTTAACGCATCATCCCCATCTTCATCATACTCGTCATCGCTATTCAAATTTTGATGGTCACTATCTATGAAGTCTTAGACATGCAAAGTCTTCCCATCACCGTCATTTTTCTAATGACCCCTAACCTCATTCACCATTTCAATTTTGTCAAATCATTGTACTCCTTTGGTCGTAGTGCCATGTTGAAACCAAATCTCTTCTTCAAACTTTAAGGATCCTCCACGGAATCAATCAAAAATCGATGAGGTATATAGGGCAAAATCGATTTAGGCATTCAAAGATTAGGGTTTTGAAGTTCTGATTAGGGATAATTTATTCTAGAAAACACTCACATCCCAAACTCATATGCATTTTTCCTTCATTTCAAAAGTTAACAATGTGTGAGGGCACACACAATTTTTTCTCAATTCTGTCATCGATTTGTAACGATAGAATTCTTTTGAGACTATAATTACCCCAAATTAAACTAAAATTAATAACTCTAACTAAAGTTAGGACTACCTACAGAATCTCAAAAAATGAGGGCTCAAAACCATAATGTAATATTCTTATTGGACCAATTATGCATTTTGCTAAAATTATTATCTTCAAATGCTTTCTCCAATTCCAAATCATTTCATCCAAATAGAACCTAAAATGTTTTATTATTTTATACAATAGTTACCAATTTTTATTTAATTTTTTAATTGGCCTATAACAGTGTGTTGATAAAATTTGCTATAAAATATTAATTAGAAGAAATTATAATAAGGCAGGGACAAAATTTATGAATGGTAAAAGTCTATTCTTAAACCAATTTGAAGGTGTTCAATGTTTGAGAAAGAAATTAGGGGATAAAGAGTTATTAAAAAAAGTTCAATAGGAGGCAAAATGCTGGACCGAAATAATCTCACGGGTAAAGTATAAATATTGTTGAAGTTCCACAAATTCCATTGATAATTTGAACAGCAATTTCACAACTTCCTGATTTACTAGTTGCTACTCTCAAATGTAGTGCTCATACAACCCTAAAGTTTGACAACTGTCCCTTTTTTCTTTTATGTTGTTCTCTCTCTCTCTCTCTCTCTCTCTCTCTCTCTCTATTTTCTCTTTTTTTCTTCTTTGTATTCTTTTTTAATTATGCTTTCTGTTTCCGATTTTTTTTCTCTTTTACAAGTTTTTTAGTTGGTTTAAATTCTGATATAAAATTTTCATAGATAAAAAATAAAATGAGATGTGTGGGATTAATCCTTAATGTGGATACTTATTCTAAATAATGTAGTTAGGCATTACATCAACTCTTTTTAGTTGTAATTAGTCCTGTATTCAAGATAAAAAACAATATCTTTTCATAAAAAAAGAACTTTTTATATTATAAAATTTCTAACACTTAAATGGCATTGTAATACATTATCTATAAATACATTATCGACAGATACGAGTGGACTGAAACATAGACATGTTATATATTGTACTCAAATAATAATTTGTAGTTTAAATAAATTTGTTGATGGATTAAATTATGCTACACGATTGTTTAGTGAAGAAATAAATAGAGATTATTTCTTTGTGGATGCTGGTTTTGAATATCATTTTTGGACACTATATAAACTTTTAACTTTGTATATCATATGTTGGATATTATGTCAACTCTTTTCATTTCAATTATTTTTGTGTTAAAAATTTAATAAATAAAATATTTATTTTTAAATAATCAAAAAATTTAAAAGTAAAAAAAAACCCTAAATAAAAATCAGAGTAAAAACCCAAAACGAGAAAAAAGAGAGAGAAAGGAATAAGGATGAGAGGAAAAGACTAACAAATAATAAGTGAGAGAAAGCAAAGGACATTTGGTGTTACAGGAGCGTTATATTTGAGTGTAGCATCTACCAAATTGTGTCAACTGCTTTATCATGCTTTTTTTTTTTTTTTTGAGAATTTATTAGGAAAAAAAGTATTTTTAAGAGGGTAAAATGAATACAATTCTATTGCCATGTCCTATGCCGACATTTTTCTATATTAAAATAATATTTTTCATTTTTATAAAAAAAAAGGGGGTAAATGCAATGGCTTTCTTTGTTTCTTTATTATTCACTATCTACCATTACTAAAAAGTTTTATAAATTAAATATTTTACAATATAAATTTTATTCAAATTCAAATTAAAAAATTTTCTTTTCTTATATTTATAGTTAACTAATTATTTTTTAATCATTATACTTATTTATGATTAAATCAACAACTATTTCTATAATCTTTTTGCTTACATTCAATTTTTTATACTCTATAAATATATACAATATTTCATTATCTAATTATTATTACATATCAAATATATAAAAAAATAATTTTTTTATTCACATAAAACTCAATACCAAACGTAAATTTTCCTCCCATTCAAAGTACCAATATTTTCTTCCCCAGTTTAAGAAACCAAGCACATCCAATTAATCTTGATATTTTAGGATACCACTTATGAACATGCTATAAATTAAGTAGACAACCCACATTTGTATAGCATCAAATTTTGGTGCACGAGTGGTCCCCAACGTCCCGAGGAATCTTTCCTTGACAGACGAAAATGAATTGAAAAAGGAAAAAATAATTCGAACAAGTTTCTACTTATTGCACATCACAGCAGTCTCTCTCTCTGTATGGTTTTGAGGTGGTCTACTTCTAGTGCTCCTGGGGAGTTTACCAAAAGAAGTAAGAGATAAGGTTTTAGTCTTCATCAGTCTTTCTAAAGCATTTTTTAATTTTTGAACATTTTCTCTTGTTTGAAACTCTGAAAATTAACTGGAAATGGATGGAAATCTTCCTCATCCTTGAGAATTCAATCTAGGGTTTTGTGTATCTCTTCCTGTCCTGCACCGTGTTCTTCCCTTTTTCCTTTCCTTTAAGGTTTGCAGATCTAAGAAACCCATGAAAAGTTGTCTTTTATTTTTTGCTATTTTCGGACTCAATGAACTGAATCCCTTCTTGCTCCTTCTATTTTTGGCATGATCTGATTATTCTTGGATGATAAATCCCTTTGCTTCTTCTTTCCCTACCGTTACCGGCTATTTCACTTAACCACTGTGCGTATATACGTACACATCGACATACAGAAAGCTATGGTGAGGGGGAAAACTCAGATGAAAAGGATAGAAAATGCAACTAGTAGACAGGTGACCTTCTCCAAGCGCAGGAGTGGGCTCTTGAAGAAAGCCTTTGAGCTCTCAGTACTCTGTGATGCTGAAGTTGCACTCATAATCTTCTCATCCAGAGGGAAGCTCTATGAATTCTCAAGTTCCAGGTAAATACAAAAACCACGTTTATTGTGCCATGAGGTCATTTGTCAACTCTTACCCTTTCCCAGATTTCTCTGCATTCTTACACCGGTACGGTAAAGGTGTAATAACTAGATGAGAAGGCAAGGATCTATCAAAATAAGTAGAATGATCTGAGGTTGTTAATCCGTGAAAAGGGTTCAGCTGGGTACTCCCATTCTTGTTTTGTGCTAATTTTTACCTTTTCGTCCATCTAGATGGCAGTTCCATAGCTTTTGGAGATTCTCTACCGTGATTTCTTCAAATCTAAAAGTTTAATTTCTTCCATTTAAGTGAACAACAAAGATATAGTGCTTCATATATTATTAAGTATACACTTCTTCAGGCAGATGCAAGTACAAAAACAGACGGGGAGGAAAATTTGGGATTTGAATTGGTTGAAAATTATGATTGGCTTGCAAAGCGAACGTGAAAATTATTTTAATATATATTTAATATGTAATAAAAATTGAATGATGTCATAATATACAAGTATATAAGATAATAAAAAATGAATTTTAGTAGAAAAATTATAGAGATAATCTAATTATATTTAGGTACAATGATTGAAAGATTAGTAAGTAGTTATGAATGGTAATAGGAGGAAAATTTTGAATTTTAATTTTATTAATATTTATATGATAAGATGTTTAAGATTTTTAAGTATTGATAAATAATTTATAAAAAAATAAACAAGCATAGCCTGAATGCCCTATGTTGTCCTAATAATATTTCTATTCTTTTAATGATTTCATGTTGAATTTATATTAAGTACCGCAATCTTTATATAAACCCTCTTAAAGTTTATGACACAGAACTATCATAAGAGGGAAATGACTGAATTTCTGAAGGAAAGAAGGGTTTTCATCATGACTGTGCAGTGATTTCTGATGCAAGTATATCGTACTCTCAATAGTAATTGTCCTGTTAGCCCCACCTTACTTTCGGCTTTGAACAATTGATCCACCAGTAAGTGTGAAAACTCTTTAAAAGAAAAGGGGAATAGGCAGTGTAAGGTTCTTTTTTTAAAAAAAAAAAAAAATGGTTTTGGGCTTTTTTTTTACTGAGTGGTTTATGAATAGTGTAAAAATGATGGATTGAATGTTCAATTTGTTTGTGTTTGCATTTATTTGGGAGTTTGTTAGATTTTATTTGTTAGTAAATTACATAATATGGTGATTGGGCTATATAATTTTATATAGTATAATGTTTTTTTAGTTAAAAATGTATTATAGCATGTGTGTACTAATTTAATTTCGAGAAGCATAAGGTATGTTTGGTCATTTTTTTACCAAAAAATACATATTTAATTATTATATTTTTTAAATTCTCTCTCTCTCTCTCTTTTTATTTTTCTCTCTCTCTTTTTTTATTTTTACATACTTTTAAATTTTTTATCTTTTTCTTTTTTAACTTTACAAGTTTTAACAAAAATACACCTAAAATGCACATTCAAAAATCAAAACAAACATAGCCATTACAAATTAATTATTAATACTGATATGCATGTGTGTGTGCATATCTTAGAGTGTTGCATGTTCCCTTTGTATTTTCTGTTTCTGTTTTTTATTTTAAGATTTGAAAATGTAACCAAACAAGGGTACATGTCTATAAAATAAAGAAATAGTATTTGTTTTTCTGCTTAAGCAATATTTTCAGCTATTGACAATTTTGCTGATTAGAACTGCATTGTAGCAATTTTTATAACTAGTAGATTATAAGAAACTCTTTCTTTCTACAGTATCTGATCAATTAGTGCCTCATTAGACCAAATATAAATGATTTGATGAGTAGTAATAAAAAATTTTCACACCGAACAATGGATTTTGATTTTAACCGGAAGAAAAAGAAAAACTGGAAATTTCACAGACCCTCACGGTATCAGAAGTTAGCTAATAAAGTTTATTTCTTGAATATCAGTAGGGATCGTTATAAATTTTGGCCATTTACACTTCAAGTGATTAGGTTAGATATATTATTTTATCAAATTTAATCAAATATTTTTTTTATGAGAAATTAAAACCCTTAATAAAAGACAAGTCTTTGATAAAATAATTAAAATAATAAACAAATAATCCTACATAATACATGTGATAAATTAATTTTTTAAAATAATTCTAATGGGCCTTAATCCTATCTTTAAAAGTGAACATGGCCTCATGGGTTGCTCTTGTTAATTAAATGGAACCTAAAGTCTGTAGTGTCAAAATAGTGAAGAATGGCTTCTACCAGTTGTGTATCTACAAATATAATTTATATATATACAAATTATAAATTTAATTTAATTAACAGTAAGGGGAATGGTACTTTGAATGATTGAAATTGTAGTTATCTTAAGGACAAGGATTCTCCCTTCCTCACCCTATAACGACATAGTTGAAATCTAGAAACAGTGTATTAATTTTCAAAAATTCTCCAGTCATTTAGGTAAAAGTTATGATCTCCCAAAAAGTATCTTTGTTATTTTTTTTCTCAATTGACAATGTAATTTGCCATAACTCAAAAATTTTTAGGCAGTGTTTGTTTTAATTTTTGTGTGTGTGTGTTTTTTGTGTCTTTTATTGGGAATTATATAAAAGTAAAAAAGAGATAAACATAAATTTAAAAAGTATAATGATTATAATATGTATTTTGAATTGTAAAATTTGAAAACAAACATAACCTTAACTCTTTTTGGAATAGGTATTGACATCTTAAACATTCTCATTGTCTTTTATACGATATTCATGTATTTATATAATTTTTATCTTTTTTTTATATGGCTTTAGTGCATAGTTATATATATATATATATATATATATATATATTTTCTTTTTATTGCTCAGTACTTCAATATGAAGAGCAAATTGTTGTGTTTGAGGGACTATTTATACTGCATTTAGCTACGGCTATGTGTGTGCATATATATTGGTCACTTTCATACACGCTTGTCTCGTAAAAGTAATTTTTCTGTATATAATATATATCTATACTATATTATTAAAGTTTTGGGCTTCTTTTGATTACCCAAAATAAAATTATATAAGTACCTTTTCTAACTTAATTTACATTATGTTATATTAAAAGATTAATTTTAACAGAGATACACTAAATAAGTTTATAAATGTATCTTTATTCAACTTAATAATAATAAAATTGTCTTTTATTATTATTATTATTACTACTGTTACTGTTATTATTATTATCATTTATTCTTTTATTCTTTTTTTTAATTATACTATTTTTAACATAAGTATAAAATAAATATTTAAATAAACTAATCTATACTGTAAATAAAATAAATTAAACAATTATTTTTATCTTTATATTATATCAAACAAGCAAACACATAGAATGGGCCAAAATTACTAGTGTTTTATTACATCCATTATGAAAAAAAGAAAGAATGATTTCAAAATTGTTGCAAAGCATGGTGAATAAAGTCATATAACCAACGTATTCGAAATTAGAAGAGTTCTTTCTATATAATTTTAAGTCAACCTTTTTCCAAAGCTAAGAAATTTTATTGAATGGTCAATATATTAGCAATGATATACACCCATCAAGACTTCAGTCTAAAGGAGACTAAGAGGCTGTTTGGGTATGCTCATTTCTAATAACATACATACATACATGAACATGTAGCTTAGGAGATTTTTTTGAATTTGTAAATTCATAAATCTTATTTTTGAAATAAGTTAGTAAAGTCTTTTGATAAAAACAATAAGATTGTCTTCTAAGATTTTGTTGAAATTTTATTTTTTGTACAATAATGATAAAAATAAACTAAAAATCATTAATAAAATGTAATTAAAAAATGTTTATACCATTTTTAATATATATATATATATATATATATATATAAGTAACTTATAAGATATTTAAAAGTAAGGTAAGAAAAGTCAATTTATTTTTAAAGAGCTTTTAAATTCTAAACATCTTATTTTGAAATTTATTAGTTTTTTAATTGAAAAATTAATAAATATTTTTAAAGAACTTGTAAGTTTATCTACAAACACCCTCTTAATATATCATTATTTTTGATTATCATCTAACATGAATGTAATCAAGTACCTAACACAGGAGTGAATATTTAATTATAGATATGCACATTTCATTTTCAATACTTAAATAATATTATACCAGTGATGAGCGCCATACTCAAAGTGTGAGCACAACAGCATAGATGAATTAATTAAAGTTTTAATGATAAACTAGAAAGCTTAATTAGCACCCTATGTGCATGCAAAATTATTTATAAATTATAAAATTATTATATTTTAAAAATTAGGAAATAAAGAAAGATGAGAAGAAATTGAAAGTAAAAATTTTGAAAAGAAATACAAATAAAGATAAATTCAAAATCAAGGGAGATACAAAGGTTAGAAAAGAGTAAAAGAAATTAAAAATAAGGGTAAGTGTGAGTTTAGCAAGCAAAAAGGTAAATGTGTAATTTAAATTTTGTTCAATCATAATAGATTCAAACATTTAATAATAATAATAATATATATATATATATATATATATATATATATATATATATATATATAAAACACTTCATTGATGGATGAAAGCAAAAAAAATATACAAAGAATTAATGATAGTCAAATAATTCTACATTTAGGAACTACAAAGGCGCGTGTATCATTACTATATAGTCTAAATATTAATATATGGACTCTTTTTAATAACATTCATACATTTAAGCTCACATAATTCTGCATCACTAATTATTCAACTCTGCATCAATATTCATTTAATAAAGCTTAATTTATCAGCACACATTAACTAGATTCACAATATCCAAAGTAATATTTATAACGTATTGATTTTTCTGATTTGGCATCATCACTGTCTTTTGACTTTTTGTCCATATTCATTAGTGGTTTCGGAGATGAAATTTTTTTCTCCATTAAGTTTAGATAATTAGCTATAAAAGAAATTTGATATTTTTCCTTTTAGAATTCCTTCTCATCTCATTACTCTACTTTTAAGTTCTCCTTCTATTCAGAAAACTCGGTTCTTGATTTCACTTCTCTCAATTTTTCTTTCAAACCTTTAGATGTCAACATTCAATTTTCTCTCAAAGGGTTTTTCTTTCCACAACCGTAAGGTCTCATCACTCTCATTTCTCAGTCAAGAAGTTTTTCTTTGTATGAACTTGAATATCTCAACTCCTCAAACTGTACAATTATCACAACATATTTTAAACTTAAGATACTGGAGAAACGTGTGCAATCCTCTACTCTCTCCCCATCTTGTTGTTTCTTTTTCTCTCATTTTTTTTTATTTCTTCTCCAAATAGATTTAAAATCACCTGAAGTTCTAATATCATTTGTTGGAAAGTGTAGTGAGCTCACAAAAATTATATATAATAGATAATAAAGGAATAAGCCATTTTAATATCTTAATTGTTTTTTCATATGACTTCATATGAGTCCATTCAATGCATAGATTTTCGTAGGTATCATCTAATATAAACCTAACCAAATGCATGCACTGTTTAAATTTTTTTTTTTTTTTCTTCCGACACTTGAATAAGATTATGGTACTAGTAGAACTTTTTTTTTAATATTATTCATGAACTTACCTAATTCATGCATTCACTAATTAGTAAATTTTTCTTTAAATATTCATTGAATAGAGCTTAATTTTGGGACAAAAATATTGAAAATTTTGTTTTTTAAAACCTAGTGGTGTTCCTGAACAATGTGCCATAAAACTTGTGTCTGATTTATATTTGTCCAATGTGAACGCTTGAATGAATTATAGTAGCGAAGGTGTCTGAACAATAAATAAATCAGTACTGATTGAATCAATTAAGCACTATCGTGATATAATTTTCTTGGTTGCGGTTTTTAGATTTTATTATGTTTTTGTGTTTTCCTTGAAATTTAATTATTTGCTGTTGAACATATCTTGGGGGTTTTCAAATCAATATAGTTTGAAAATTTATTAAATATGTTCAACAGTGAATAATATTCAACGGTTAATTAAATGACAAGACATGTTCAACGGTGAATAATTAAATATGTTGAGACAATTATCTCTTAGATTAATGACAAGATTGAATGCCAAGTTGAAGTATAACATGTTTTCGAGTGAAAACCTTGGCAACCGAGCAGGCCTTATGTATTTGTGTTAGAAGTAGGAACGAAACGAATTCCCATTTGTGATTAGCTGTAAGAACAACACATATACCAGTAATGGAAATGTCCTAAAAAACATGCCTTTATAGCTTGATTGAAGGTAGAGGGTTCAAGATTTTTAAAAAAATGGTAAGATATATTTCTAGGTTGTAAATGTTATTTTTGGATTTAGTAGGTCAAGCACTTTCCTGTGTAGACGTAGATGTTTTAGAAGTTGCACCCTCCTAGGCTGTGGTTGTGGAACTTGATTGAGTGGCCACACGTGACGTAGAGGTTGACGAAGTTGATGATATTATTTGTTGTAGATATGATAGGATCAAGTGGTGGCAGTATGGGAGACTTAAGAGGGTGAGGCATTTGGATTGAGGTGGAGTTAGATAGATGAAAATGGTCCACGTGGATTGACTTATATAACTCTTGGAGCTTGTAAGGATACAAGCTAAATAAAAAATGAATTTTTATTGAGAGAGATATATGTATGAAGTTTTGGGGCTATGACATTTAATAGTGATAAGAGTCTATTAGTTCAAAGCAACATATATTTGGGATCTATATTATACATATATTTTGTGGTGTTTATACGTTTTAAGACAGGGTAACAAAGAGATCCAAGCCAAGGGTAACAAAGAAAGCCCAAAACATTGAGGGTTTTTTTTAAAAAAATAATTTGGCTTCTCATGGAAAGATCTTCAGATGGAAAATTTTGTTGAGGAAGAAGGGCCGCTACGCATTTTATGAGATAAACAACAATTTCACAGGTTGGAAGTATTTTAGGAGAATTGAGGCTTGATCATGAGAGAGAAAGCAATTTTGTTCAACATGACTATTTATTTTTTTCTGCACAGGTTGCATGTTGAGATGTGCGAAGATATAAAGACGTTAAGCGCTATGTTGGCAGAGAAAGTAATTCAAACCTTAGTATTCTTTCGCTCAATCAAAGTATTATATTGGGAGGTTTGAAAATATTTTACAAGAAGAACTCTAATGCATTATCAGCATTAAATTTCTATTTGAGTTGGTACAACCATATTTATTTGGCTATGTGATTTACAGAGATAACATAATATTTGAACTATCAAAGGATGTGATAGGGCTAGGAGCCCATGCATCATTTGTGAGTTGATTAAGTAGACAAAGAACCTTGAAGGGAAGATATAACGAAAGATAAAATATATGACATTTATTATTGAAACATGAATTATATCGATTAAAACTTTTTAGAGATTGTAAGCAATAACACAAATAGACCAGCAACATTACCTTCCAATTGAGAGGGTACAACCATATCTATCTGGTAAAAGGGATTAACAAAAATAATACAATGTTTGAAGTAATCAAGGGATGTGATAGGTTTGGACCCTATGCATCTATGTAGAGTAATTCAAGTAGGCATAAACTTTGAAGGGAAGAGAGAGAAAAGGACAATTTAAGACTTTTATTATTAAAACGTGAATTATATGGATTTAAATGAATCTTTTTAGAGATTGTAAAGAATAAGGTGGAAAATAATAGTGATAATTAGCTTAGATGACCCAAGTGTTAATGCCAAAGAGATAATGAAATGCACTATGGTGTTGCGGTAGATGAGCGATGAGTTCAAAAAATGACCAAAAGAAGAAGTTTGATTAGAAAATGATCGCCCGTAGAGGTTCCTATCAATCGAGCCTCGAATAAATGTTGTCCACATGTTAAAATCCTACTAAAAAAGTGAATGAGAAAGAATTAAATAGAAGTGTTATTAGTTTGCAAAATTATGAAACATAAAAGAATTTCTATTGATGTGGGATGCACATAGAGATACGTGCAAATGAGCAGTCAGGAGTACTATGACATATTTTGCATGTGATAGAAATGTTGCTGGCATTATCAATGTTAATATCATCATTGTCACTGCACTTAGAGTCAACAATTAGGTTGTGGAAGAGATCATGTAATAGGAAACTCTAGGATATTATGATCCAATTTTCACTTTTTGTAAATGGAATTCAACAGGTGAGCTTGAGGCCTATGTGCCAGTGCCAGTCATGGTCTGCAAACATTGATTGTGTGATTGAACTGGTGCTAATTTGAAGTTGGATTTTGCTTTCTTTGGATTTTATGCATGATGGCACACACAAACGCACGTACCATACACATACATACTTTATTTTATATACTATCTGTATGTATATGTGTTCACCGATGGAAGATTTAAAATAAAGAATTAATAAAACTTGAATGATATTTGAATTTGCGGTGGCTTTCATTTTTTAATAACTTCCTAAATTATGTCTTAATATTTTGTATGCATAATTTCACTTTATAACATGTTTAACGGTACTGAGGTTTATTTTTTCTGTTTGATAATCTTTCTATTGTCATTTGGATAACATTATATTGATTTCCTTCTTTATTAGATATGAAAAACTGTTGTAATGATCATCGAAGGCTTTATATTTCAAGATTAAAATCACAACATTATACACACCCAGATATGCAATTAGTGTTAGTGAAAATTTAGTTATTCTGTGATCAGAAAGTAAACATATGGACAGAAAACTATTGTTCATTTAATGACAAAAGATCAAGGAGTTGTGCACAGATTATCTTTGGCTTGGAATCATGATTAATAATAAAGATATGAACGAACTGAAAATATAAAATTAAAAAAAAATTGTTATATAACTAATGAAAGAGAAATTATAATGTAACAAAAAAAAAACTAAACGAAAACATCAAAAAATGATAAGCGAACAAACACAACAAACTTATAAATAGAATATATACTAAAAAACTAACAAATATACCGAAGATGCTTCTAAGAATGCCAAAAAAAAAGACTTTTAGTTAATTGAGTATATATAGATATTAGCTAATACCTGAGTGCTAATAAATTTTAATGCAGCATCTTGGACATAGATAAAATAAGTAGATATGTTATACAAATATAAATCATGAGGACAATAGGAGTTGTGCTAGTACAATTTTTTAAATTAAAAATAATAAAGCATAAAACAATAGAATTTTGACAAAAACAAATTAAAAATAATGACATAATATACAATAATATAGTGCTGAAATGAGAAATTGAAAAAAAAAAAAGCATATAGCTTTATACACAAATAACGACGTTGCAAAAATTGATGGCTATATTTGTTTGAATTTTGTGAGTATTTTCAAAACATCAAAAAACACACACTCCAAACTTATGATACTTCATAGATAACAAATGGAACGTGCCCATTTCTTATTTTACATTACTCTTAAATTTTTCATACAAAGACACATTTGTTTTTAACACCTCAAAAAAATTAAATCTGGTATAAGTAAATGTTATCAAATATAATTAAATAATGGTAGCATCTCATCATAGAAACTACAATTATTTAAATATGTGGGACACATTAAGATAAGTTAAGGTTTGATTAAATCGATAATTGAATAACAATTTCAAATTAGTAAAATTTATCAACTTTTAAAAAAAAAGAAATTGCAAACTAGGAAAGGAAGGAATACAAACAATAGTACAATAGGCAGTTCTGGCTAAGATTTAACGAAAATACATGTTATAAGTTAAAACCATTTCAAGTGCATCATTTAAATATTTCTTTCTGACGAGTGGTGCATATTAAATCTAAAATTGCACTAAGCGAGTTTGGAGGAGCTTTTTACTGCCTATTGGTTTGTGGGCTCGAGATATGACAGATAGTACCAACTCCTCTGTCGAGTCAAAGGACGATGACAAAGTGAAAATGACAATTAGTACCGAGTCCTCTCTCGAGTCTAAGGTCAACAACCAGGTTAAATAATTGAGAATTTGCTACAGAAAGTGGAAGCTCTTTATTGAACCTGCGGGATAAAGGGATACATATGGCTTGGGCACTTTAGGATCCACTTCCATGATAGTTCCAAACAACATATCATGGGCTGTTTTGTGTCCAAGAAAGATGTTGGATTTTGAAGAAATATAGGCTTTGTTTGTTTTTAAATTTTTCACTCTTTAAAAATTTAATTATTACATTTCTTTTTTATTTCTTTTTCTCTTTTACTTTTACACAATTTTCAAAATAAAAATACTTAAAAACACATACTATAATTACAAAACAAACAAAGCTATAATTTTTGCGCCCTATCTTACATGTTTACATGAACTAAAGATTTTTAACAGAAATATTTTATATTTTTTGTTCAAAAAAATCTAATTCATCAAATTGGATCTCTCTTTTAGGTGAGTTATCCGTAGTACAAATTTCAAGCTGTAATAGATTGGTTTGGATGAATTTTTATTTGTATGATATATGACACTAACTGCATAAGATCATTCGGAATAAATATTAAAAAAATTACAATAAATTCTATTTCAAACACCTATAAGTAGGTTATCTATAAAGTACATTACGTATAAATATTCACATTTTCAAATTAAGCCAAGAAAATATTGGTGGTTCATTTTAATAGATATCATGAAATTATAAATAAAAATAAGTGTGTTTATCTAGATAACATTCACATAAAAACTTGATTATAGAATAGCCAAAGAGAATTACATAGTAAACTAGGAGCTAAAGTTGTTAATAAAAAGATATAAAAACGAGATGAATATTATGAAAATAAAAAAAAATTAATACTAAATTGCCACACCAATCTTATTATGTTAATAATAAAAAACAATGATTATTTGACTAATTGATTTACCTTGATATTGAAAAATACATTTTACCTCGCTATTTTTACTTCTATGTTCTTTATCTTCCAATAATATACCATCAACTTAGAATTAAATGTTAGTTACATTGATGTTAATAATACATGCATGAGTGTAGTAATGCGTGTTGGAAATATAGTGCACAACAAAGCTTGTGAAATTAAGACATGAAATCGATAACATAGTTTGGAGCAATGCTTTTAAAATCGAATTGGTGTTCAAATCGAAACTTATTGGGTCATTGAGTTACTGGTCTGATTAGTTGAACTGTTGAAAAAACTGGTTATTTTAATTATATAATATTATTTATATTACTATAAAAATAATTTACAAAATAAATGCAATCCAATATAACAATATATTAAAAAATAAGTTTTAGATGTAATGTTAAAAATTAAATAATTCAATTAAAATAAAAATTTATTGCACAAATTAAAAAACATATTAAATTCAAAACGATTAAAAGTATAAAATTGAAAAAATAGTTTTGAAAAATAAACAGATTAATTAATACGATCAATTTTAATTTAAAAATACAATAATTAAATTTTTAAAATATTGATTAGAAAAATAAAAGGATAAAAATTACTAAAAACAAAAATCAAAATAAAAATTGTATATTTAATTAATATTGAGGAGTTGTAAATGTAAGAAATTTTGAAAAAAGAGTGAATTTATTTTGTATCAAAAAATTACTAAACTTTTCTTCTTTTTTTATATAAAATTAGTTTAGTCGGTTTTTTATCGGTTAATATTAGTTTTGACTGGTTCTATGCATTTCTGGTTTTTATATCTTAATCAAACCGGTTGAACTGTCTGGTCTGATTCGATTTTTAAAACAATGGTTTGGAGTAATAAATCCTATATCTGCAGGACTTTACCCACTGAAAGCTTCCACTAAACAAATTAGTAAAGAAATATCCACAAAATCTTACTTGCTTCATTATCTCAATCTTAAAGTTTTTAATTTGTTGATAGCACACTTCACACAACAATGTCTACCTACTTTACTCTAAGGTCAACATTCTATCTTAGTGAGTTCCTTCAATATTTTGTTTAATATACTATTTACTCACTCAACACATTGACTCAACACTCATTTAACTCAAAAACCAAATGACTTCGAAACATAAATGAGAAATTTGAACTAGTTTGACTCTAATGCTCTTGGTTTTTCTCCCATACCTTCTCCGTTTCCTCAGCCTCCTATTAACTGCTCTGTATCATTACTTCCCAATCAAGGTTAGCCTCTATGTAATGGTTATCTAGCATATGAATTTGTAGGCAAATTTTTTTTTGTGATCCAAGATTGTTGACAGTAGTCTAAGATAACAAGACTATACTTTTATTCCATCCTTATTCACTCCTCTTCAAGCTTTGGAATTCTTCAACTATATTTTCCCAATAATCTCAATTTCTTTAGATGCTCTATCACAAACTTTGTCCATCATGAGATTTTTATCAAGTTAGGATTCTGTATCAATTATGCTTGTTATGAACATTGTGCCAACATGCAAACATAAAAAACAAATGCAATATCAAATTTTAATTTGTAAGAAAAAAGATAATTTTATAGTTAATAAATTTCTATTCACTTTTAAATATAAGCCTAAATGTGCAACACATGATAATTTATAAAGATTGTATATCGAAAAAATTCTTAGCCTTAATTATATATTTTAGTGACAAGTTATGAAGTGAAACAAAGCATAAGTTTCAAGTGTTTTGCGAATGATAGTAATAATTAAAAAGTTAGATTGAGTGGCTTTAAAAGATATTTTTTAATTTTCTTTTTTATTAAAACCTACACAAACACACACACATTAAGGCTAGTTTGGGAGGGGATTTTGTTGGATATAATATTTGGTAGGAATTGTATTGAAATGATTAATGAGTTTAGAAGGAATATTTTAATGAGATGAATAGTATAATTTATTTGAATATATGTATAAAATATATAATAATGATTTGATGATGTGATAATTTATAGTGATAATGATTATATTATAGGATATAAATAAAATTAAATGTGAGTATATATCTAATATATAGATATTGATTTAATTGTAAAAATTTGTAATAATTAAAAAATAATTAGTTAGTTATATATAAGAAAGAAAAAAATTTGAATTTGAATTTGAATGAAAGTTTCGTAAAATGTTATGTTTAATAGTGTAAAATTTGAGAGGAGAGTTGGGTTCCATTCATGCCCTAGGGGATTTCTATATGGATGGAGTTCTACATAGGCTTAAAAATATTGAAATAAAGTTTCGTTTACTAACTATATATATATATATATATATATATATATATTGAAAGCATCTTTAAAGGAATTTACAAATTTTATTTGAAATTATTTCTTTCCAAATACAAAATCAAAAAACTATTTTCAATAAATTTACTATTCTTTTAAAAAATTTTCAAGTCAAAACACATTTCTTTTTAGGTATTTGTAAACACTTCCATGTCTATTGGGGGGGTTTTGTGCAAACTTATAAGCTTTACAAGAGTTTTAGATAATTTTTTAAGTAAAATAGCTTGTAAGCTTTAACAATAAGATATTTGGAAGTTATAAGTTCTAAAAATAAATTAGATATTCTCAACTTATTTTAAAAAAACGTATATCCAAATGTTTTTAAAATTGGACAGATCAAATTGGAAAATTTACTAGGTCATTGGTTTGATTGGTTAAATTGTTTTGAAAAAATCGATTATTTTAAATTATATAATATTACATATATATATATATATTACTATTAAATTAATTTACAAAATAAATAGAATCCAATTTAACAATATACTAAATGATGGGTTTTAAATGTAATGTTAAAAATTAAATAATTCAACTAAAATAAAATTTATTACACAAATTAAAAAACTTATTAAATTCAAAATGATTAAAAGTATAAAATTGAAAATTTTATTTTTAAAAATAAAATAGATTAATTAATTTGAACAATTTTAATTTAAGATACAACAATTAAACTCTCAAAAATTTGATTAGAAAAATAAAAGGACAAAAAATACTAAAAACAAAAGTCAAAATAAAAAATTGTATATTCTAATTAATATCGAAGAGTTGTAAATATAAGAAATTTTGAAAAAAAAAAGAGTGAAAATTTATATAGTAAATGTTTTTAATAAGTTTGCTAATTTTTTTTTTAATTTTTTGGGCCAAAATTGGGTTAACCGGTTTTTTGGTTGGTTGTTATCGGTTTTGATTGGTTCACATCATTTTTGACCTTTTCTAGTTTTTACACCTAAACTATACCAAAAAACTGGGTGGTTCCTGATTGAACCGGTTGAATAGACTAATCTAGTCTGGTTTTTAAAACAATGCTTATAGCTACTTAATTCAATATATAAAAATATCCTTAATTATATTACATTAATGATATTAAGCTCATTTTATCATTATTATTACCAAAGAACAGAGTTTTCTATAATTGTAGATTTTAACGAAATCTTATGTGAAAGTCGTATTATTTTTATCCAAATGCTTTATGACTTTTTTTAAATATAAGATATATAAATTTAAACTCTAAAATTATCTTCTAAATTATATGATTTTAAGAGCACTTAAAAATAAGATTAGCAAAACACCCTCTTAATGGAATCATTTTACAACTTCCATGACTATTTTCAACCTTAAAGCTATTGCTCCATTAAGTATTTTCATAATATTTGCACTGTCACAAAATTTTTACCTCATTTTTATTGTTTTGGCATGGCCTTGAAGCTCTCTTTTAGCTTAATGTTCCTACAAAGCTACCCTTTCTAATTTGTCATCTTCATTTATGCGTTATGAAGTTTAATACATACATAAATTTCAATTTGGTCTTAAGAATTGTTATCTTGACTTATTTCAACAAATGAATTCTAATCAAATTTGAATTAAACACTTGCTATGATTGCATGCAAACAAGATATCAGCAAGATGTCAAACATTAATGTTAGGGTTTAGGGTTGCAATTAATCACATATATTGAGTGTGAAGATTTTTCTTTGAAAGAAAAAATTAACGAGTTTAATAGGAGTAAGTTATAGTAGCCAATAATATCAATATAATCTTTGTGATAATAAATTCATCATCATCTCATGTTGTCACTGTTTATATGTTACCGTTTATTTTTAGTAATAGCATAAATATAATTCTAACTAATATTAAGTTAAAAATATATTATATTGAAAAAATTCAAAATGGACTAAAATTTGTCTGTCTTTATTTTTTCAAAAATTTTCATTCTAATAAAAAAAATACCCCTAGTATTATCAAGGTTACTTTAATATAATGAAAATGATGCTGATAAAATAACTTCTTATAAGAGTTAATAGAATTTCTGATTTCCTGATATCTTTCTCATCTAATTATGTAGCTTTTCTATTTTACATCCAATTGTTTTAGTTAGCAATTCATTTTTATTAAAAAACTATCAAATATAATTTTTACACAAATGAAACTTTATGTTTAAACATGACATATTTGAACAAATAATTTTCTTAGATTCAAAGTTCTAACATGTTTTAATTCCTTTTCACAAAGCATTATCATTTTCTAATTTTTGACAAGAAGAAAGCTTACTTTTTATTAAGAATACTAATCTTTGTGGTGACGTTATTTTCAGTGTGATCAACGAGACAATAAAAAAGTATAAGAAGAAAGTGAAAACTCTAGCTGACACTGGAAATGTTGTCAAAGAAAATGTGGAGGTAAGATCCTACTAATTTTCAAAATGTTTCTTTACATTGTTGTAAGTTTATGCATGTACTTTAGCATTACCTAATTTTCCTCATCTCTCCTTTTTATCTAAAGTGACAACACAAATTACCTAGGGTTATACTCATTTATTTTGTCATTCACAGATTTAGGGTTATTTAGGTTCTTATTTTAATTTGGTTAACTAAAAACTGTTGCTTTGTGAGTAATTAGTTATGGGCATAGTTAATTAAGACATTAAAATACATATTTCAAATTATCTAAGTTAGTATAATTTTCTACATAATTATAATTTTTTTATTAAATTCTAAAATTGTAAAATCTTCAATTAAATGAAGAAATTGGAGAGAGGATGAAACAACATGAAGACAATATTTTGTGGTGTTTGTAGTGGTGTTTGTAGTCTAACTTTTAACCATCAATAAAATCTTCTATAAATTTATTCTTTTAATTGTAGAATATAAACCAAATAACAATTGTGATTGCTGTTGTCGGTAAATGAAATTACTAATAATAATTAAAGCAATATGGTCAATCTACAACGCAATAAATGTTATATAATTTGTATCACCTTAACATTTTTAAATTAATGAATTTCACTTTTACTCACAAACATTGGTTTAGGTTTTAATTTGACTAATGAAAATTTAACTTTTCAGGGAAAACTTTTGTGAGAAAACACGCCTTTATGTTGTAATATAGTCAATTTGCAATTCATAGATGGTGCAAAACTTGTATAAACCTGATATTTTTAATTGTTATTTTTTAATTTATGTCACAAATCATTCATTGTTTATACAAAAAAAAATCCTTAATAGTAAAGAATATAATCCATAGATAGTGTAGAACTTATGTCAATGTCAAATCAGAATCTTTAAATTATTGACTTTTTACTTTTACTCATATAACATTTGTCAAAGTTTTTGACTTGATTAATGAAAATTTAATTCCTTGAAGCCAAATTTATGAACAACACTTATTAGTGCTGTTGTTAAACTAATTAATAGCCATAACGTGAAAAGTTAGAAATATAGATTGGATAAGAACGTCTTATAAAAACATAATTATACATATAAAAAATTATTTTATATGTGCATACAAAATTGGATGCCAAAAAATGATAATGGTTGCAGCACAAAAATTGCAATATCAGTGTTACTATACTTAAAAAAGAGTACACTCTTAACATTTTGTTTTGGTTATAATTTCTGAAAGTTTTCGTACGATGAAAGAACGCTCAAATCAATATATGATACTTCAAAAATATCTATTTTTTCTCTTATACAATATACATATATTATAAATACAACTATTACATCTATTTAACATCCATCATTGCCCAAAACCTACATGCACACTACAATGTGGATTGTCACCTTGTTTCCCAAGAAAAGGGCAACATTACTACAATATATTCAGGCCTTAAGTTCATGGTAATATTCTTTTAAAATTTCTTTGGCATAAATGTGTCTTAACCTCAATCAAAGGAACTTTTACATTGCTCGACCTAAGAACCACACTACTTTTATTCTTTACCTTCTTTTGTATTGGTGCATCACATTTGTTAGAAGGGGCAAAAATTGTTTAAGAGTAGTTTTCAAAAAGTAGTTTTCCACTAAATTTAGAGGGTGTTTCTCTTAGGTCTGTAAAGGCCCAAAATTAGGATTAAATTTCATGAGTCCATGCATAAATATGTACGTTGATGAACTTAGCATTATGTTTTTGACTTAAACAGTGGGTTTCTGGATTATTTGCACTCATATAGAATTCATTTCTCTTTTTTTAATGGAGACACTCTTATATTAAATTCATACTCGATATTTCTACACTTTTCTTTAAGTATTAGTTCCTTTATTATTAGGTTTTGCTTCGTCTTGATCATAACTTTTTCCTAGCGAGCATTTCTTCTTCATATTGTGATTGTCACTATGAGCATATGGGCCTCACTCTACCTTGGGCTTTCCTTCCCCTTGAGCTTATTTGGGCTTCAATCTTTCTTGGACTTATCATATTTGCTTGTCTTGATCACCCTTTTTTTTTTTTCCATATTTGCTCCCATTCAAATCTACAACTTTTACTTTCTTGGATCTGCAAAAGGTACAAAATTAGAAGCAACATCCTAGCCCTACGCATGAACATGTGGACTTTAATGCTATATTTTGACTTGAAACCATGAGAAATTAGGTTTATAGGTCATTATCTTTTATATGAATATAGTTTTTCTCACACTTTAATTTTTAATGTGAAACACACTGTTTTAAACTTGTAGTTATTATGTATCAATACTTTGACTAAGGTTATTTTGAAGAGCTTTCCAGCCATCGTATCTTATAAGATGATTTTGAAGTTTATAGTATATTAGACCTTATTATAAAATTAAGTTGTCAACATAATTAGACTTGACACTCTATTATATACTTGTTCCAATCATCTCAAAGTTTTATAATTTGCAAATAGAAGAATCATATACATTAAATTATATAAGATGGCCTTTGCAAATTTAATACCAACAAGAACTCATCCTAATGATATTCTTCATTATGCGGTACATAAATTGTGGTGAGTGTCAAGATAAACTTCTAAACATAACATTCTTCACCTTCCATTATATAGTCATTTGAATTGTTAGGTCCTTCGCATATATAGATTGCCAGAAAAGAGGCTAATAAAACATATTCTCACTTCCACTGTCAATGAATATGAAACAGCTTTTGAAAGATCAGAGAGTTGACCTATATAACAAGATCGAGCTCCTACAAAATTCCAAGAGGTATCATTTCTTCTCTGTATAACACAAATTTCTAGTGTGCTTTACATGTAGTTGGAAAAGTCATCATGGTTTAATATGTACATCAAAATTAATTTCTGCAATTCATCCATATGTCAGAAAGCTCTTGGGAGAAAGTTTAGACGTTTGTTCAATTGATGAGTTAGAAATGGTTGAAAAACAGCTGGAACAAAGTTTAAGCAACATCAAGGCTAGGAAGGTATGTTGTGTGGTTGCAAAGTTCATATTAACTGTCAATTTATTGACAAGAAACTTATGTTATTTTTAATTTGTTTTGTTCAGAACTCATTATTTGAAGAGCAAATAGATCAACTAAAAGAATGGGTAAGAATGGTGTTCTAACTGTTTTGAGTTGTCAGTTGGCATATATTTTGGGATTGCTTATTGATTTTGGCATTTATATTTGGTAATGCAGGAGAAGAACCTGATGAGAGAAAACACAGAATTAAGAAAAAGTGTGGGTGTTAAACAGTAATTTATTGATTCAATTCTTTGAAACTTACAAGTATTATATATATATGTTTATATGTTTCTTTAGGATCTCGTAGAGTTCTCTTGCACAAGATACTTAACTTATAGCTGATGATCCTACCTCAAATACATTTGTCTAAATAAGACTTAAGGGATTAACTTAGTGATGAACTAGAATTTCTGACACATGGCAAAGAATGTATGTTAAAAAACTAGCATTCCTATGTAAGGCAACCGAGATTTATAGGGTTTAATTCTAATAGTTTAATGCAGGACTCATCAATGTCCGTATAAGATATAACAATGTTTGAGAAATGGCGTAAATCCATGTGATACAAAAACTATACGAAGGTAATCATCAGATGGACTGAAATATAGACCTAGCTAGCATATTTGAATCTGTTCACATTTCACTATCAGTGTTTTGGGCGGCCTAGCTTGAATATGTATTAGGTTTTAGCCTCAATTAGAGAAACCTTAAACAAAACAGCAGAATAAGTACTATTATTATGTTAAAGACATTTTTGTTGATTTGTTTCACCACCAGCAATGCAAGTACTCGTGTTTATATTTGTTAACTTATTAATTGGCAATGAATAAATTTGTGCACATGTTTATTTCCTCTTATGTGTGTTGTATAGTGCGAAATGGTGCCACTACAGCTATCTGCTCTCCCAGCAGTCCAACCTTCGACACAAGCTATGGAAGTGGAAACCTCATTATGTATAGGGCTTCCCAAAACTCGGACAATCCATGATTAGGTTTTGTTCGAGCAAGGAGAAAATGTCATTACTCTTCATGGAAAATTTCATGCCACTCACTCGATAAGTATTCAAGTGGAATACGAAACTATTGGATGCAAATGAGATGATATTATTATAATGTTGATATCACTCCAAAATTACTTGGACGATTAACCAGTTGACTTGTATGACATAAGCGGTTTGCCAAATAATGTTCTCTCTAAACATGGTGCATATTTACATGATGTTTTAGAGACTTACCAGTATATAGTGTGAAGATTGTAAAGTAATGGTGAAGGTAGAGCTTGAAAAAGATGTATATATTGTTGCATGAATTTTTAGTTTTGATATAATGAAATAACTTATTCTTTTGTATGCCTTCTTAATAAATTTTGAACTCATGATTCGTTCCAAGTATCAATCTTCAAATTACTTTCTAAAGAAAATAAAGTTTCCGTGGATAAAATTCTTGTAATTGAATTTTCTATAAGCAAAAAATTTATGCAAGTATGACTGAAATTTTAATCAAATAAATTTTGATAGGTACAATCTTTAATTTAATTTTTTAATTCTTCTTACAAATTGAAAAAATTTTAGTGTTCTTACAATTTCTTAAAGCATTTTATAGATTTAACCTTGAAATTTGCTTAACCTCCAAAAAAATGTTAATGTTTTTTTTAATGTGATAATCTTGAATCAAAATTTAAAATTTAATGAACTTTGCAAAGAATACTTTGAATATTGCACATACACTTCAAATCTTTTTTCAATAACATGTTAGGTGAGTTTGGATCTTTTTTAATGTTAGGATTTTGATTAATGTTATTCATTGGCTTAATGTCGTAATCATGAATGAAACATCAAGAATTGATGAATCTCTATAAAGAACATTTAAATTAGATGTCGAATTTTTTGAATTTTTTTGAAGCTTGCGGAGATGACTTCCTTACAATCTTCACGGTTTCGACTTGTTCTTGTTATTCTGTCTTGAAATTTGGTGTGACACACCTATTTATCATATTAAATGACGCAATCATATATTTGCCAAATGATATGGCAAAATTTAGTTGACAGAGAATTGTTTTTTCTTTTGATTGTAAAATTACAATTTGACCTATCAAAACATCAATATTTGCTTATCATATTTTGGAAAAATGTGATTTGGCTATCAAATATGTTGACACATGAAGTAATTTGATTGATGAACTCTAACCATTGTCACTTTTGATTAACTTGGCTATATTTGAAATAAAATATTAAATCATTTTATTATTTAATTTTACAAATTATGTTTAAATACATTTTTAAAATATAAATAATTAATTTTTATTGACATTCAACAATAATTGCCATGTGTCATCACTGCATTAGACCCAAAATTTTACTTGCCTACAAGTGTAATTTCGAGACTTGTTTAGGAATAATATATATATATATTTTTCTGGAGAGTAAGTTTCAAATTTAGTTTTTTACTCAAAAACTCCTGAGCTATGTTCGAGAAACAGCACAAATTTTGAAAGCCCACCTCATTCGTGGATTGGGCTTGACACTTTATAGGCCAATTTGGAGGACTAATTGATCCATTTTTTACAGCCCAAAATTCCCATGGGCTTGCCGAGTTCAATCATCCTCTCCAAGGTCCATTCTTCATGCCCAAAACAATGCAACTGCACAATAAGTGGGACCCATCATCAATGCAAGGGCTCAACTCAAGCGCCAAGCCCAACCTATTGACAAAAATCCGGTAAGCAAACAAATTTCAAAATCTCCCATGTTTCGGGTCAATTTTCAACTCTACCCTTTCTTCGTTTTCTCTTTTTGTTCCTTTTGTTTTTGTTCTTTTCATTTTGTTTTTTATTGGGCTATTTCAAGTCAGGAGCCGACAACTTTTCTTGACACCCCAACTCCGTTGATGCATCAGTTGATCCCCATTCTTCAACTTCGACCCATCGAACCCAACCATACTAGCAATCCATGCTCTCCTCACACGTGTGGACGGATCCCCTTGCTCATACTTTCCTTGATCCTCGTATCCCTTTAGACGATAGGTGTTTATTATAGGAAAAGAAATTTTCCCATTGCAACATAGCAATCACTTTCTTTTTAATTGAAATTTTCTTTCCCATTCCAAAGTTATGGTGGGCGTATATTAGCTGCGCATATACATGCCAATCTCCATTCCAACAATATTCCTTATTAACAGATCAAATCTCCTTCCCTGGCCTATTATCACGACTTAGAGATTCTCGGGCAAGATCAGATTCCTTCTCTAAGAAATCTGCACGCTTCAGAGGCTTACTTCATTGCCAAAAATTGGCCCCGCATTCAATCAGGATGATGTCAGAGGCTGATTTGTTCTTGCAAATCACATAATGTCATTCCAGGGAAGAAGTCACGCCAATTTTCAGTATCCCTTTCCTCCTTATTCACAGTTTCTTACCACAATCACCATCCACATTTCCGAGTCGTTTTCTCGATTTCATCACTATTTCCATGGCAACCCTCACCGGCTTCTACTTATAGAAGGAGGTGTTTTTGTCTTCATCGCCCATCCCGACTTCAAATCAGTGGAGGTTTAGTGATCGCTTCGTCTTCATCAAGCATCCCAAAATCCAGTAAGGTGACTTCAGCAATCGTGTCACTTTAATCACTCCCGAATCCGCAGACCCTACCTCAATCGTTGCAACTCGGGGTAGAAAGAACAAAATACTCACTCACCATTTTTCCTTCGGTGGTTTCTCTCTTTTTGTCCCGTTAAACGCATCCTCCAGGTGATCGTCACCGACACTCGCGCCACCGCCGCCGCCGCCGCCGATGCGCGTCGCTTGCGTTGCTAGTTTTTGTCTTTGCGCCAGCCAGGTCTCTAGTCTGAAGGTGACACCAGGTGTGGCGGCTAAAGACGACGCCGCCTCTTTTTCACGAATAGCAGAGCCTAAGGTCAGAAGAAGAATGCAGAACGCTGGGACGGAGGGACGAAGAAAGCGAAGGAGCAGCGATAAAATTTGAGGCCTCGTTTTGTGGACGAGTTTCGAAAATGGGAGAGAGCTTATTTGGGGGGATTTCAATTTTAATCCCTTTTTTCTTTTTCTTTTTTCTTTTTTTTTTTCCGATTTGCTTTTGGGCCCGTGGGCTCGGTTTTTTGCTTGGGCTAGGACAAAATTTGAGCCCTGTTTCTCATTTTTCTTTCTTTCTTTAAACCATTTGATTTTTTTACAGACATTGCTTGGAGTATTTTATAAAGGCCACTTGAACATGAAGTGACTTTCCTTGCCGATAGTTTCTGCTCCAAAGATGCAGGCATTGGCTAAGAACCTCAAGACTAAGCTTCTCGAATGCCACTGGCCTCGCCTCGTTGTGAGTTGTGACTTTAGCAAGTAATATCCTAGCAATTTTTATACATGAGAAATGCCGAGGTGGTTGAGGCTCCTCTCTAAGGAATGTTCACGTACAAGCAAAATTAATTCTTTCTAAGTGCCAAGACTGATGACTTTGAGGACAAAGTTGTTGCCATAGAAAGCAGTCTTTTCTTAATGATGACAAAATTTAAAGTTTAAAGACATTAAAGGCACATAGTTAACAACTGTTAAAGGAGCATTAGAGAACTTGAGTCTCCTGTTTAGATTTGCTCAAGATCCTTTCTCTGTCATTTATGGCTTAGATGTTGCAATCATGAAAAGACATTCATGTTATTAATGAAGTGGTCTTCTTTTTACTCTATCGTGCAATGAACTATCCATCTTTTTAGCAATTCATTACATATGTAATCCTTCACGATTTTGTCATTGAATTGGGAAGGTGACCAAGTTGCATATGTATCCAATAAAGAGATTAAGTAATAATGTAGTTCAAAGTCTTTATATTTTATGAAGGGAAGACCATTCATATTTTATATTCTTATAGATTAGGAGTTTAAACTCACGCATCAATAAGCATTTTGATTTATTTTGACTTTTTATACTCAATTCACTGAGTTTTCAATTTGACTTGACTATTTATGCTCATGTCAACAACATTTTTATTGAGTTTGATAACTTGGGCTCATATCAAGAAGCATTCAACTTGAAGATTTATAGATAGTTTTAATTATACCAAAGAATTGTTTAATTGGATTCAACTTTAAGATAGTTTATACTCATCAAGGATTATTCAAGTTTGGCTTGACTTTTTCAGTTTATACTTGTATCAAAGAGTGTTTCTTTTTTTATTATCATTATTATTTCTCATTTTCCCCTTTATTTGAGTTTTTTGTGATTTATTTTTTATTTTTTATTTTTTATTTTTATCACTTTTAAATTTTTTATTCTTTTTGCTCAATAATTCTCAAATCTCCTATGTGCATCTTGATGCCTTGAACTTGTCTTTCTTAGTTATATTATGCCCCCAATTCGTAAGTGGACGAAGCCTATTAAAGATAAACACTTTTGTTGATTTCATTTCACTTGTTGAGCAAATGCCCTCTTTAGTGATATAATTTGTGCTTATCCTCTTGATAGCAATTCAAATGGGACTTTGCTCAAAATATCCAAGGTCTACTCATGGTTTTGACTTTTGGATTGCTAAGCAAGTTTTACCAATGGCGAAAATTCTTGCGAGTTATATTTTATGTTAATGAGGAGTCTGTATGCTTGGGGTCAAAATATTTTGCCAAATTTAGCTCACGTACCTTAGTATGTTCCTTCTTGATTTCTTTAGATGGCCAAGAATGTGGCTTTCTAGGTTAAGTTAAGGGTAAGTCCAGACCCTTAAAGATATCATTCAATGATAACTTTTCTTTTGAGCCACTTTTAGATAAAAATGAATCACTTACAACACTTTCCTTTGGTTGGCCCTTTTCTTGCTACACATTTATTTGGAAAGAACTTTCCCCTAAAGTACATATCTTTCTTAAATAGTGTTTGACATTTGCAAAGTGTGATTTGGGTTTAGCGAGAGGCTTACTATCGTTGAGTATTTTTTTTACTATACCGTTGTGGCTATACTAAAGCATTGGTTCTAGGTGGATGGAACCACACCATTTTAATGGATCCATGGTTGACCAAGGAATACATTATAGAATGTTTTCACATATATTATATGGAATAAGGCATATGACTTCATATCATCTATTTGTAACTTCATCCTTATGGTACTTAAAGTTTTCTACCCCCCTTAATTGAATCCATATATCATCAATCTACTATTTAACAATTTATCCATAGGAATTTTTTATTCTCTAACAGTGCAAAAGGATAAGATGCTCATTGCAGAGCCTCCATCGATCAATTTTAGTTGACCTTTTGCTCATGAATACAACCACATACGAACAATGGCCTATTATGTGGTTGATGACCCAGCATCAAGTCTTCATCTGTGAAGGTCATTACAGACATGCAATATTTAGTGGATGTGTGGCTTTTCTTTATGAAGCTACCTACTTCATGAAAGGAGTCATCTACTTCATTAGTTCCCTTAGTTTGATTATTGAGAGCGATAGGATTGGTATTTGTACTTTTCTCCTTAAGCATGATTTTCTCTTGTTGAGCTAATTCTATGACTTTGTTTTTAAAAATGAAACAATCATGAATTGGATGCCCAACGAAATAATGATATTTGTAATATTTAGGGTCATTGACCTTTCCTGCCTCCGCAACTCACTTCATTTTGAGACACTCAATGAGGTTGGCCTTGAATAAATCACCAAATATCTTTAAGAAATTTGAATCAATGAAGGAGTAGGTCTTGGCTTTCATCTCTCTTTAAGTTGGTCTCTTTGACCTTTGATCAGCTTCTTTTTTTTTCTTGACCTTATAGTTACTTTGTGTTTTAGCGTAAACTTACTTATGGGTGTGTTTTACCCAGCCTCAGACCGAACCCAAAATGCTCCCTTATCATTTTATTATCAGACTTAAATCCAACCCAAGACCTAAGTCCACAACCCTATGGGTCTAAATTTTGTGTCCAACTCACAAACCCGGGTCTAGGTCTGGACCTGACTCAACTAACAATATTTTTTTATTGAAAACTAATACTATGTAATAAATTGTTTTAATTTAAAAGAATTACTTATAATATATTTTATTCCAAAAAATATGTATATTGGTAAGTTAGTTATGTGTAGGTATTCCAATGATAAAAATTGTAAAGAAAACCGATGAATAATTAATTCTTTTACACTGAATGATTCTCTTCAAGTTATCTTGATGGATTAGAAAACTTGCAAAGCCCTCACCAAGGATTAAATCGAAACATTATTCAAGAAAAATATGCAAATATAAAGTGTGGCAAAAGAAAATAGTTAAAGGTACATTCATTATAACTAAACTAATAGATTGGTTGTTGAAATAATTAAAAAGTTCAATAAAGATATTTTGTCAAACAACATAGAGCTCAAGGAATTAGTCTTTCAAATTAGCAAGAGAAGTTCTACAACCTGGGCAAGTGGTATTTTTAAGCAGCCACTGTTCCATATATTGAGCATGAAAATTCTACACACATTGTATTTCAAAGCAATAGTATCTTCTTTAGTCATGTCATCATCTTTAACACGCCTAATATATCAAAACAAAAAAAAATATTAGTGTTGCAATATTATGCAATATAGAAATAAAATTATAGTTAATTAATATACTTACTAGCAATATTTATTACCATCATTCATCCAATTGAGCTCTAGATGAACCTGCATCCCTTACAACTACAAAAGCAAAAATGTGATGAGAAAAATGCATGCTAATATCATTTTAAATAATTGAAAAAAATGTACTTACAATTTTTTGGAGGTGCTCCTATCTAATCATCAGCCACTACTAAAGCTTTTACCTTGTCAAGAAGTAAACAAGCCCCTGATTCATCAATGATACAACCCTCCAATACTAAATGTTGCTTTTGATGTAACTATCACAGTTGGCATGACTAAATATCACGTGTTATTTTTACTAGAACAGAGAATCTAAGATTGTTTGTTTTCCACTCTTCAAAAGTACTAAAGTTATCAATTCTAGAAAATCTTCTCGTGTCTAAATAAATATCCAACTTTGATTTTTTATTAAGTGGAGCACGAGATTCAATACACCATCTATCAAAATCTAATAAGCAAGCATGCATTTCATTACTAGAACTACTTGGTATGATGGATTGGGCTACTGAAGTGATGAAACTATCTCCATATCCAATAAACAAATCAACCAATGTGTCACTGACCCTTTTAATATACATATTAGCATTTAAACCGTAAATTTTAGTATAAAAGTACTCTAGCAAACTCATCTTGAACTTTGGATCAAACACAATAGCAGTGGCTAATGTGAAACAACACTCATCTAATAGTTATCAAACTTTTCCTTCATTGAAGCTGACATCCTCCTAATAAAATCATACCCACTATATTCCTTTCAATCATCTTCAAATAAACTTTACAAACATCAAGAAAAAAAATACATTAGAAGTTGGATACTTATTACCACTAAAATAATGAGTTGCATTATAGAAAATATGCAAACAACCTTGCACCACCGTATCTATTTTCCATTCTAAATTAGGTGGATATAATTGATATTGCCTATCTATTCCTTTTAGACGGCAAAATGACTCTTTCAAAGGCAAAGTTGTCTCAAGTAAGTGATATGTTGAGTTCCAATGATTTGGCATGTGTATGGCTACCTGCATTTTGTCATTCAAATTTCACTGAGATAATGTAGTGTGAAATATTTTATTAGCAGAAAGAGATCTGTTAAGGTATCTTACTGTTTCACAGATTTTCTCAAGCAATCTATTTATTTCATTCAATTTGTCTTGTACAATTAAGTTTAAGATATGCACACTACATCTAACACGCAATAAATTGACACTTAAGTAAATCAATTATTTTTTTAACAACTCATTTCTTCAATTTTGCGATCATTTAATCATTTGTAGAAGTGTTGTCAACAACAACAAAAAATAACTTCTTATCCAAATTCGACTCTAAATTCATTTCTTTCGTGAAATTAAATAATGAATCACTATCATACGGATATAGGATCTTTTTAAATGCAATAATTGTATTTTGCAACTCCCAATCATCATCAATAAAATGTGCAATCAAAGAACAATGACATCCACATATCAATAGTCAAAGACACTCTACTTTGTACCCCATCTAATAGCTTATAGGCTTTTACTTTTACTTCTTCAAAAACATTGATAACATAAGCTCTAATAGTGTTTCTATGAGGGAGTTTGAAACTCGGATTCAGGTCATTTAAAAATGCTTCAAAATATTTATGTTCACCAATGTTAAATGCAAGCTTCTATTTTATACAAGTTATTGCCAAGTCCGACAACTTTTAAGTTGATCAAACTTAAATTCACTTCTT
This sequence comes from Avicennia marina, assembly GCA_019155195.1. Classification (NCBI taxonomy): domain Eukaryota; kingdom Viridiplantae; phylum Streptophyta; class Magnoliopsida; order Lamiales; family Acanthaceae; genus Avicennia; species Avicennia marina. The sequence continues at coordinate 10,315,084 of CM032762.1, read as the reverse complement.
GGACTTCCACTTCTAAACTCTAAGGTGAAAGGTGAACAAGTATTTCTCAAATTTTTACTCAAATGACTAAGTCCCACAAACAAAATTACCTAACAAAAGTTTTTCACCATAATTGTATTTAGCTCGTATGGCACCATTTACACTTCTTACCTTTGTGAAGTGTTCCCACACATCTAACATCTTTCTTTTTATAGTTGATTGATTAGTCACCTCTTTATTGATATCACCATTAGAAGATGAATGAGAAGCAGCTTGACTAAATTCACTATGAGATGCTGACATTTGAGAACCTAAAAATATTCAAATTGATAGCAATACAAACATTAGGAACATTAGGAAGGCTAATTTAATACAGACATGACACCAACTTGATGAATCTAATTAAATATGAATAGAAGCAATAAAAGTATTATAGAACCAAGTGATAATTTGATAATGATTGCTATCCTAATGATCTTATCTTGGGACTTGGTAGAAAAGACTAAAAATCCAAATATTGCAACCGCATTTATTTCACAAGAATATGGATTAATCCACACTTCACACGCTTCCCACTTTTCTCATTTAGTGTTCGTAAAAAAAAAAAAAACAAATACAGAAGTAACTTTTACCATCTTGAGACTCACATTAGGTGTTCACTTTATCCTGATATTGTGGACTGAATTTGTTAAAGTAGAAATGGGCACACTATGGAAACTTGTTTGGGCCTGAATTTGATAAATGCAAACTCATCTTTTCCACAAGTTGGTTTAACAATGTCATCAAAGGCAATACACCACGTTATACATCTAGTAAAAGAGAAAAAAAAAAAAAAACTCTTCATTCTTTAGACCTAAAGATCTAGTTCTGTTCAGTAGGCATTTGATTATCGATAAACAGTAATGGAACAATGGTTTTAGTTTGACATCAAAATTTATTACATCTAATTAAAGTTTCAACTTGCTTTTGTGCCAACAAATAGTGTTTACCCATCAAAATGCCATTTTGTGTATTTAGCTCTCGTGCTAATGAATCAAATTAAAGAAAAGAAGCAAAAGGTAAAATGAAATGCTTTCCAACATCAAAAAAAGGGTTTCTCCTAAAACTAGCACAAAATCAAATATTTTAATTCGCACACGCGCACACACACACACACACACACTTGTTAACAAAATCAAATGTTCTCCACTGTACCTTGCTGTCTTGCGAAGTTAATACCTTAGAGCAACTTTGGCTTTGTTTAGTCATTGCGATCAAATTAGATGGAAGAAGTGTAGACATTTAAGCCAATTATCTGTGAAGTAGTAGTTGAATTGCAGTCTAGAATCATAGGGAATGAGAGTAAAGACTGTGAAATATTACCACTGACTAGCTAGTGCATTTCATGAAAAGTGGAAACTTTAGATAGAAAAGTTTCAAGTCAAGAAGACTTATTCAATCCAAGTCATCTCTTGTAAATGAAAAATTGTTACTAGAATTCAGAAGAATGTTATAAAGGTGTATCTTAAATATAAAGTTTGGAAAAATTACCCTATCAATCACTGCACAATGTTAGAGAAAATGCTAGTGGATAATTTAAAATTGAGAATCAGTGCTAATGAAATCTCTAAACATCTCATTCACTATGTATAACTCAAAATCTCTACATTCCAGCATAGAGATCTACAGAATGTGGCACAAAAAATCAAATACTCCTTCAAAAGTCTTATCTATCTACAAAAATAATCAAAGGATCCATACAAAGCTTACTATCGTCTCCCATAATTACCACTCCTCTTTGTTATTATACTTGCAGATGTAGAAAGAATCAAAACAATGCCTCACATTTTGAAGAACGACTAATTATAGTAATTTCAAAGTCAAGTGTTAAATGAATAAGTATGTTTAGTTTTCTTTACAGGACATAGGGAAGTTAAGTAGTTTATTGAAGATGTTCTTGGAATTAGATAAGAGTAGAGAACAAGGAATCTTACTTTGAACATTTGTAGAAGTCGAAATGAAGAAAATGCAAATATGATAAAGGCGGCCAAGGATGGGCTTGCCATCACTGAAATCAAACGTAGAGAGAGAGGTATCTACACCAACTTCTTTTAGAAGCTAAACAATATCCATCTCTTAGTCTAATCACCAATTTTAGAAGTGTGTTCATGTTGGATTGGTTGATTGTGGAAGCATTTGCCAGGATAAGGGTTTGCTCTTCTGCTAGGAAATGTCAAAATGAGAGTATAAGATTTGGAAAAATTCGAAATGGGATTGGGTTTCTCATTTTCTAACATAGACCCAAAACAAAATTATAGGCATTTAGACCCATTGAGTCTTATTGGATCAGACCCAACTCGGACCCAATTTATTTTATTTAATGGGTTTGGGTCTGGGCTTGGACAAGGGCAAAAAATATTGACATTATGTTTGGATCTATGCCCAATTTTAATTTATGGGTTTAAGTTTAGATAAAGCCTACCCATTGACAAGTCTATTTTGGCAGACCTTACTCTTATTATCATTGACTCCTCTCTTAGAGCTTGGAGAGAAAATTTGCCCCTATTCGACTTTTCTTTTAATTTGTGAAACTCTAAGATTGGTGAACTATAGATTTCACTTATAGCCATACTTAACTATATATCATGTGCATGAGTGGTTAGTTCTTCAAAAGTTTTGGTTTGGTTCCCTTAAATGATATATTTCAATCCCTAATGCATTCCGTGGATGCACATTTTAATGCTAAAAGCATAAAAAAGCCAGTCCTTGCAATTTAAACTTTTGTTCCCCCATCAATTGATATACTCGATGATGGGCTTATTTTTCTACTGATAGGTGTTGGTGAGCTTGATCTTGTTGACCGTTCATTGTGTTTCATAAAAGTGGGTAAGGTACTCTTTCTAATTTGCTCCTATCTATCAATAGACATAAGATCTAAGTCAATATACTAATCAAATGCATTTCGTTTTGGTGACTAGATTAATTGTTTGAGAAGGTGGTCGCCATACGTCTTAGCATCATTGCAAGTCTCAATGAAATGGGCAATGTATTGCTTTGAGTTTCTTATTCCATCAAATTACTAAAGCTTCGAAGGTTGATAGCCTATGACATCTTCAAACTATCAATTCTTGAAATATAGGGCATGGTATAGGCTAGGGATGATTTAATAGGTCTTTCAAAATTACTCTTAATATTTCCCTCAACAAAGACTACTAATTGATCCATAAGGATGAAAGCACTGATAAAGACTTGGAGCTCTTTAGTAGAGGTTTTCACCTTTGTCTAACAATAGTCTTGTTGATATCTTAGCCTTATCATGGACTTTTCATGACTTTTCCTCCACACAACTAGAATTAGCATTGTCCACTTTTTTCATTAACCTCATAATTTTGGAGTTTTGCTTCTAGACATGCTAAGCAAGGCCCTTGATAACTTTGGTTAGTGCATCAATTTGATCCTTTAAACTTGAGACATTGGTCATCATGACCAGAGGTATGTTGGAGGTAGATGAAGCACCTAAGTGAGGAATCCTAACTATCCTTGCAGTCCTTGTATTCTTTGCTCACCTAAAGCAGGTTATCAACACCTCGAGAATGGGAGCTAGATTAGAATACACCAACTTTCTTGTTGTGCTACTTGTGACAATGTTAGCACCTTTGGTAATAGTCTTCAAAGAGCTTAAAGGAGCAACCTTTCATGACTTACCTTTACCTACAACCATATTAACTTATCTTCAAACTTAAAAAAGGAAGAGATGAAAGATTGAGTTGTCTAATTGAGCATGCTCGAAAACTTGTGGACAAAATTTTTGTAATTACATTTTGTATAAATAAGAAACTTCTACACATACAATTGAAATTTGAATCAAATAAATTTATGTTGGTAAAATCCTTAACTTAATTATCTGATTCTTCTAGCAAATTGAGAAAACTAGTCTGTTCTTGCAATTTTTGAAGTGTTAATGAATTTGATCCTCTTTGAAGTTTACCTAATCTTTAGGAAATAGTAATTTCTTAGTTTAATACCATGATTATAGATTAAACTCCAAAATTTAATGAATTTTTATGAAGAATGCTTTGAATATTGCATGGACACTTTGAATCTCACCTCTAGAACGCACTTTGAATTAAAGGAGCTTGTAAGCTTTGATCCTTTATGAAATTGCTCAGGACTTCAGTTAATATCAATTTGTTGGTTTAATACCCCAACCATGAATCAAATAGCAAGACTTGATGAATCTCCATGAAAAATGTCTTGAATTTGATGAACTTCTTTTAATTTCTTAAAGTTTGTAGAAAGGATTTCCATGAACTCTTCAAGACTTCAACTTGTTGTTCTTGTTGATGTGTTTTGGAGCTTGGAGTGCCACCTCTATAATTATAGTGGTGGATGATGCACTCCGTCCATGTATACCAAAAATGTGGTCAAATTTGGTTGGCAAAAAATATTTAATTTGATATCGTTTTTTTTTAATCTCAAGGTTAAGATTTGACTTGTCAAAACATCAACACCCGCCTTCTATAATTTGGGAAGATTTGATTTGGCTGCCAAACTGAAAAATATTTGACACATGGAGCGATTTGACTAGTCGGTTCTTACACTAGTCACAATTTGATTTACTAATCATATTTGCATTAAAATATCAAATTATTTTATTGTTTAATTCTAGAATTATGTTTTAATAAATTCCTAAAATATAAATAATTAATTTTTTTATTGATATTTAGCACAATAATTGCCATGTGTCATTACTTCATTGAACACAAAATTTGGTTTGTCTATAAGTGAATTGCTAAAGTTTAAACATATAATGTCAAAGTAACGTTAGGAAGTATGAATGAATTTTCATATTTACAAGTTCAAATAAATGAAGCGTAGTTATCGAATTCATTTGAAATTCAGAGGGTATTTCTAACTTTATTTTAACGTTTTATAAATATCTATGTAAATTTTATAAGTTATTTTGATGTACTTAAAATTCATTTAAATACCATTGAAATCTAATTATTTGTGGCCTTACAATCAATTAAAGTTTCAATTCAATGCTTTTGCTCAAAAAGAAAAAGAAAAAGAAAGCTGAATTTTTAAGATAATGTGGTGAACTTATAATTAGCAAAAAGTAGGAGGAAACAATCTCATTGTTCATTTAATTATAAAATATAAGTTAAAAAATGAATCAAACTTGAGTTTGTTAATATCTACATACATATTTAATTACTTAAATTTTGTTTCAAATCTTGTTGAACAAAAACTTAACAAGAACGTTTCTAGAATAGATATATAATACATTAGCAAATCATACTCAAATAAATTTTCAATGATTAATTTTTCGTTGAATTTAGAATAATTGCATATATTTTCTCAAACCTTTTTCTTAAATCAAGTTGTAATTATATTTTTCAAAAGTACCTTGTTAAAAATATTATTTTATACGAATAAACATGTGCAAAATTACTTATATATTATAGAGTAATTGTATTTAAATAATAAAATAAATTTATTTATAATTAAAAGTGTAAAACATATTTAGAATAAGAAAATAAAGAATGATATATTGAGAAAAATTGAAAATAGGTGAAATTTGTGGGAAAATACACATAAAATGATTTTAAAGAAAAGAAAAAAAATGATAGAAAAAAATAAGAAAGCTAAAATAAGGATAAATCTATAATTTCACATCGTGGAACTAAAATAAGATTATATCCTTAATAATATAGATTATAGTACGAACGAATAGATTGTATAGGTGATAATCTATTGTCATTTAATTTTGTGCAAAATAATTTTTTGTTCCCTAAACTAAAATAATATCCATTCAAAGCAATTTTTTTATACGATTTACTCCCCTAATTTGTATCATTTTATATTTATTTCCCTCCATATTTAAAATAGTCTTTAACGCTCTTGACAGGTTACCTTTATTCTTTTTTTTTTTTCTTGTTTTATCAATTTTATTTAATTTCTTTTTCTATTTTTCTTAAAAAATATTAATGAAAGTTTGTTACGTTATATTTGAGAAATAATGCATTAGATAAATGTAAAATATGGTGTTTAGATAAACAAAAAAATATTATCAAAAGCCTAACTGTCAACAATTTTTCTTTGAAATATTTGTGGAATTAATATAATTAATTATCATTAAAACAATGATAGATCTACAAATTACTATATTAATTTTATAAAAATATAAATATACACACAGACATATACTTTTAGAATCATTTTCCCTCACAAAGGAGGATAACGAAAGAAATATTTGTCATGTACCAAAATAATTGTAGGACTCCACCTAAATAATTTTCTTTCGTTCTGAATAAGTTTATTTATTTTTTGTTGCAAGTTTTTATGGGGCTTAGAAGGTTATAGTTGTTACTACAAAAAAAAAAAAGACAAAATTAAAAATTTTAGTATAAATAATTTATGCCGAGGAAGCTTTGCGTGATAACAAAATTAAAGCCTTATAAGTTTTAGATCACAGATAATAATCCTACTACTATTATGCAATTGTTTATTTTATAGTAATTGTAAGCTGATAGTTAATTATTGTACAAATATTGATAGATCAATGTTATTCAGTTGTCACTTTCAACAATGCATTTAACGATATCAACAAAGAAAATAAAATATTTATAAATTGTCTTATCTTAATTTTATATTATCAATAAAATAATATCGAAATGTTTTCTTCATTTTTTCTTTTTATTTTTTTTTGTTCTCACGCACTTCGTAGCTTAACTAAGTTACTCGCATTAAGGGAAGTAATTATCATCAAATTAGATAAATGACAAGGACAGAAGCCTGGCTCTATCAAGGACAGTTAGCTATTAACATTAATGCGTAGAAACGACAATTAATTTCAGAATTAATTAATTGCCATTTGGCAGCTTTAGAGGGAATTTGTGCATGTTACATGCCCCTTCAAATATGGGATGTTCAAATTTTCCACCTAAGACTATAACGATTATTTATGGCAAGTTGTGACAAAAGTCCATCCGTCATGCATTGCGAAATCCGCCATAAATTAATTAAAAAATAAATTTTGGCCTTCTTCGCTAGTTAAAATCTTCATGAACTTATGAGAATTATTTTTATGATAATATAATGTTATCTAATTATATAATTTATCATATGTTAATACAACAAGTTGATATCTTATCATCAACACTTTTTTTAACACTAATTCGAGACTAATATAAAAAAAAAAAACAGGAGTTTAAGGTAGAAAATTCCAATTAATTTAGGGCTAGCTTTATGAGTGTAATTGAGTTGGACTTTAAATAGTAATTAAAACTCGATAATTACAGAAAATCAAGTCAACTCAATTTTGCAAATTTCAAACTCAAATTTGAATTTAAAAATTTTCAAAAATTAATTAAGTTTTAACTCATTTAGACTCAAAATATTTTCTAATCTTTTTCAAGTCGGAGTAGAATAATTTGATACATTGACACCTCTAGCTAGTATAAGCATTTATTTTGGCTTACATTTGATGTAATTGCGTCAAAATCCTAGTCCACTTGTGTGTGTATTCCAATGGACGAGATGAAGAAATAAAAAGATTATACGAACAAAAACCCTTCAGTGCCAAACTCCGAAACAAGATTCCAAAAAATCCCAAGGTTTAGGACAAGGGAATTTTACATTTTCTTTTATATTTAGCAAATCATTTGGATGATTTGGACTCCATAACGATTAACATTAACTCACTTAAAAATCATAATACACACACACACACAAATTATTCAGCAGCATTTTCTTGAATCCACGGATCAATTCGAATATACAAATTTTCAATGGAAAACGAGTCAAGATGCATTGATGGTCAAAGGGCATTTCAAAGATGAACGTGGTGTAGAGGTCACCATGGAAACCACAGTTAACTGTAAACTTCGGAAAGAAGTTTGGAACCCGTAGGCATCTCCTCATCAGCACCCAACTTTCCCTTTCCTCTACATCCTTCTTTTCCTCCTTCAATACATGTTCTTTATTACCAATTTTATTCACCTGAAATATGTATACATATTTCGCGTGTATCAAATGCCACTGTTCTTGTGGATAAAGCGAGGTGAAAATCCTTTACACACTCAGCAGGCCCAAACATGGAATGCGCCTTCAAAGCATTTCCAAACATTTTAGGCATCCAAGTAAAGCAAAATACCTAATCAAACAGTAAAGCAGAAGTCTTGAAAGTAGTCAAGTAGTGGGCTGTGGGCAAAATCGGGCTTTAGTCTTGGCTGTCTTTTCCTCCATTTCTCGGATAATAAAACCCAGCTTCCATCTAACTTAATATTTTTCTTTAGTATCGGAAGAAGCCAAGTTTCCACTGAAATGGGAACTTTAACTGCTGCTTTAGTGCTGTCATCGAAGCTGAAACCAGCTTCCTTCGCGGTAGTTGAGAATCCTATTTCCTTTCTGCGCGGAACAAGAAGAAGAACCAGAAGGAATCAGTCCATAGTCCCTGTGAGACTCTTTCTTCGTTCCTTTTTTACTTGAGAAAAATTTACAGGGATTTCTTGGGAAATTAAAGGGCTGTTCTTTTCTGAATCTTGTGTCTCTCCGGAAATCATATTATGTTGGATCAGGTTGCTAGGTTATTTGGGCCAGCTACATTTGAGGCGTCGAAGCTGAGGGTTCTGTTTTTAGGAGTAGATGAAAAGAAGCATCCAGGAATCCTTCCAAGAACGTACACTTTGACGCACAGTGATATCACCTCTAAACTCACCCTTGCCATCTCCCAAACAGTAAACAATTCCCAAGTATACATATATCTTTTCCCTCTGCTTTTCTTATTTATTCTTGTAGTAATCTTTTTGGTGATCCTATGTGTTGTTGATCCCTTCTGATAGCTAGCTGGACATTGTTTATGTGCTTAGAGTGATGATGGAACTCTCATTTTCATGCCTTTTTCTTATTCAATTGAAAACCGGGGAGAACAGGGTTATATTGCGTGCAGTATTAATATTTCTTTAGTTAGATTTTATGTTATTATATAAATATGTGTGTATGTGTGTGTGTGTATCTATATCTGGAATATAATTATTTAATTACGAAAGCACTCTGGTCAAAAATTGATTTTATCAAATAAAATTTTATATTGAGAATATCCCAAATAATATATATATATATATATATATATGTATGTATGTATGTATGCATATATGTGTATTGATGTGTGTGAATCATTTACATTCTTGTAAGGCAAAACAATATCTAAAAAATGATGTACACGACATTTTTTCCCACACCGTCAATGGTTGCTGTTTTCGTTTTCTGTAACTAATGAAAGAAGAGAGAGTGGATATTGATTGCAGTTTCAGGGATGGTACAACAGATTCCAGAGAGATGAAGTGGTGGCGGAATGGAAGAAAATCAAAGGGAAGATGTCCCTTCATGTCCACTGCCACGTCAGCGGTGGCCATTTCTTGCTGCACCTCTTTGCTAAGCTTAGATACTACATTTTCTGCAAAGAACTTCCCGTGGTAGAAATCCCTCAGACTTCCTTTCTGATCCCCATTTCCTTGATTAATTTCATGCTTGACTATCTAACCAAAACGTCTCTTCAGGTGTTGCAGGCCTTCGTCCACGGAGATGGGAACCTGTTGGACAACTACCCCGAGCTACGAGATGCCTTGGTTTGGGTTTGTTTCCACTCCAACATCCCAGAATACAACAGGGTGGTGTGCGGGGGCCCACTCGACCGTTGTGGGACCCACGAAGGGGCTGGTGACAGCAGGCAACTGGGTGCTCCCAGGCCATGCCCGGAGCCATGCAGCTGCTGTTTCCCATCACACAAGGCCTCGACCAGCCGACTTCGGCTAGCTAGAAAGATAAGTACGTCTCACCCGACCTGACCACACGTGGGGCGTGGGAGTTGAGTTCTTGGACGATCCCTATTGTGCATGCTAGGTAGGGTGGGCCTATTGGCGCCCGTCGTGTTTCTAGATTGTTTGCTGGGGCACAGAAAGAAACTATCGTCCTCGCGTATTACATCGGAATCGTGTAAAGGTGTTTATGCAGAATACGTTTGTTGTCATAACTTTGAAAATTCTGTGCCCTGTTATTACGTATCTGCTTCGGTCTTGGGGTATTAATGTACGTATATTGAGCAAGTCCATGGCTTTCATACCGGACCACTACTGCTACCGCGCTACGTATACTGGGAGCATTCTGTTCCGACATTCAGTGTGGAATTAGAGTCCAACAATCAAATAATAAACAAATTGCGTTATGTGATGGGATTATGTAGTTGTTCTCTCTTTTTCTATTTTTTTTTTAATAAATTGGCACGAAACCTTTAAGAAAGTTCAACAATCTGAGCACCAAATGTTTAGTTATACCTTAAAGCAGATGCAATTTCTTTCATTCTAGAAGAAGATGACCCAAATTAATAATAAGTAAGAATTTGGGGAATCATTAAATTAATCGATTTTATTGAAATTAATTCATTTTAAATGAGTGACAAGGTGACGGCTCTCTCCTTATAATCCATTCCAAGTGGGCTAAATTCATTTTCTGCTCACTGTACAATGATCTCTCCCTGATTTCTGGTGTTTCAAACATGAACTCTGCAGGGTAATTGAATGGTATATTATAAGCTTTTTAGAAATATTTTTTTATTCATCGTGTTTGTCAAAATAACTAGTTATGTATTAAAAACACAATATCTGAACTTGTTGGCTAATCAAAAATTTTTTTTAAAATGTCTTAACTGTTGTGTCAGCATATATAATTAAAAATTATTATCTTTCCATGAATGAGGTGTGAATAATAAATTATTTATATGACAAGAATAACAGTAAGTCTTTTTGTTATTTTTCCGATTAAGAAAAGTTTAATAACTCACCAGTCCAATAATATGTCGTCTGTGTGTGTGTATTTTAAGACACAAAAAAAAAAAGATAACCTAGCACTCTCTAAAAATACTCGACTTCCAAGTCCTCAACACAAAACACATTCAAATTATGCAACAAATAGAATTGAGACTAGTAACAAACTACATTCTTTTAGGACATTGGAAGAAAAGTGTATTGCATCTGCCGAATTGACAATGTCTTGTTATTTTATGTTATTTATTTTAATAAAAAAGGTCATTTATTTTATATATGGTTAATTATCTAGACAATATGAAGACCTTGATTAACGAGGCAACAGTGATAATAAAACAGAAGCAAAAAGTCCCAACAGATCATGATCATCATGCAAGCAGCAGGGGCATGTAGGAGCAACAAGACGTTTCTTCCCACAAAGAAGAGATATAAACCATTATTTACAACGCAAATAAAGGATTGGGAGCATCTGATGCCTAACAATGTAGCCTCTCTGGAATTCAGAAGGCAAGGGAGGAGTTCGCACAGGGCAATAAAGAACAAGTCCCGCTATACACGGGTCAATACTTCAACGATGCCAATAACAGACATTTCCCAGCTTGCCAGATTGCAAGAACAATCAACGCAAATTTTCAATCTGCTGCTGATTTCTTCAAAATACTGTTTGAACAGACGCACTTGCGGGACCAGTATAGCCTTCCTATTGCACAAGCTACGACTGTTTTTCGTGTGTGGAGCAACAAACAATAAATAGCATGACACAACACAGTTGTGTTGCCTTACAGGTTCAACGAATTTGAGTTCTTCCGAGAGATGATCCGATTTCCCTTTCAGTGTTCTGCAGAGGTGGTTTTGCACTTTTTTTAGACATTGCCAGCTACAAGAAAGTACATGTAGCACCTAAAACTTTTGAGGAAGGGAAAAATGTCACAAAGGATATGGCAAGCTATTATTCATCTTGGTGGAAAAAATCAAGCCAGCCATTGGGATAATTAGAGCACCCTATCTTGATGCTCTGTGGTTTAAGACATTACGCTCGCCTCCCTTGATTTGAGTGGATGGTCAAAATTCATGTGAAATATAATAAAATGACAATTTCACCCTTAAAATATCCATAAAATATATTAAAAAGAAAAGAATATATTAGAGGTGAAATGATGAAACTACCTTGCTTTCGACCATAGGTTGCTCGTTGACACTACTCTCTCTAAACTGCCTAACAGACCCAATTCATCAAAAAAAATCATCATCCACCAACACTTAAACTCATCAGCAAAATCAGAGTCCACCAGCAGAAAAAGTTATTTGGAAACCATCTCAACAAAACTTTAACTATCCAAACCCCACTTTACAAATCCCACCATTTCACAATCCTGCCACCACCACTGTAAAAGGGTTGTTCAATGACCCGATCAAAGAAAAAGGGGCTGGCGAAATAGACCAATGCCCCCAACTTTTGCATGACTGAGCTGAAAAGTCTATAGGTAAAGAACATGAGGCGGTCAGGGTAGCATGAAGTATGGTAGTGACAGTCCCTGTTGATGTTGAGGGCAAACCCAGGTCCAAGTTCTGATTCTTAGCTGTTCCATTTGTCTTGAGCTTGAGGGTTTTCAGAGTGGTAAAAGGAGAGAAGTTTGGGTTCTGTGAGGGCTCAGCCAGTGCAACAGGCAGAAAAGAGGAGGAATGGAGGAGACAGCTATGGAATGCGTGTTTTCGGAGGTGGGGGGCAGATGAGAGGTGACGAGGTTCTTGATCCCATTGATGTTGGACTAAGGCTCAGGTGCAGCAGGATTGTGCCTAAAAGATACTGTGCGCCTCTTCAGTGGTGTATTTGTGCATGTTTTAGTTTCGTATCTGGAAAAATTAGTATTTCACAGCTGCAATTTGTACTTCCCAGCTGCAGTTGCAGGAGTGGGGGTAGGTGTCCAAGGCATAGGTGAGTTTATGTGCTCTTCAATATTAAAAAGTGGGGGTAGGTGTCCAAGGCATAGGTGAGCTTATGTGCTCTTCAATATTAAAAATCCGCTATCGTTAGTTCCATTATCTAAAGCTACAAACAAGAAAACTCACGAAGACCTGAAGAAGGAAAAAATTCCATTAACAGTTGCCTGTCACTCTCCTACTCTGGTGTTTTAACATACCCGGTGGGGAGGGGAGGATTTATGTTGATTATGTAATTGTTTGTGACCTGGTTCTTGTAAGTTAAATAATGTCATAGTTTGTTCTATTGTTTTATATAATTTTGTAATGTTTGTTTATTCCAATAGTTATTTTACAAGATTTTCATAGCAAAAAGGATGTTTTAATCATAATAAAATCCATTCCTAGAGTAAAATATACTGAATTATGAATACATTTAAGATTCTTATGTTGGTATTTTCATGTTAAATTGTAATTAGAAATGTTAATTAAAGTATTATTGATAAAAATAAAATTTTCATAAAAATTCAAAATTTTCATGAATGATTAGAAATATATTAAATTTGTTACCAAAAATTATCTTATATTTTTTATCATAAAATTCTTATTTTACACAAAAAAATTGTCAAACACTGGATAAGTCAACAAAGGAGTAAATCGGCATTTTATACTATTTTTGTGATGATATAATAAACTTTCGGCAATTTGGTCATCAATTGAGTCTAATTGTTAGATGAAAAGGTAGCTTAATAAAGATAAGTATAATTTTCCAAACTAAGAAGATCAAAGTCTATTTAGTCTAAACATTAGGGGAAGGCACTGTAATTATCCCATCATATTTTTTCACTGCAATTTGGTAGGTCAAGTCCAAGCTTGAATCCCATGCTTGAATCCCACATAGGACACTCTTGAATTAAGAATTAGGAAACTGAGTAAATCTTAGAATAACAACATTTTAGTACTCACCTGAGATTTGGGTGATGGGAAAACATTCCAGAACCTGAGAGTTTCATCTCCTGCCCCAGTCACAATTGTCTGCAAATACATACCCAGTAAGAGAAAAGGCTGCAGCATCAATGAAAAACAAACTTACAATTTGGTTGTTCATTAGAGAATCAGTAGGATGACAAAAACAGGAAATTGGTGGTTTCTTCTCTGTACCTGTCCATCTGGTGAAATGGCAAGATACAAAACCCGGAAAGAATGGCCCGTCAGAGTTGCTAACTGGATTGACAGCCAAAAATAATTTAAAGTATTAGACGCATACAAAACAAGCCACAGAAGACGAGATTCCGCAATCTAAAATACCTTAGACATTGTAGGATATCTCCATACTATAATTTGGTTTTGAGAGTAGCCGTGGGTGCTCACAAGTTCGTTGACATTCTTAGACCACACAAGATTGCACACCTGCCATAGTTACGTTTCAAGTTATCTTAATCAGTTTCACCTCAAAAAGAAGAAATTTTAGATTGTTGGACACAAGCCCCCTTTAGCTGAGCAGACTTCAAATTGAAGAAAAAGACAGGCAGGTTACCTGGCTTCCAGTATCCATGCAACTTAGGTGCGAATTGGTTGTGGTGTTCCAGAAACGAATGCATCTGTCAGCAGTGCCACCGCCAGAAGCAAGGAGTCCATGAAGATGGGGTGACCATGCAATAGCTTTTACAGCAGCAGTGTGTTCACAATATTTTAGCACAGGCTGGGTTGAATGTTGGTTCCACACAAGAAGCTGCATGAGGAATGCATATCAAAGCTAAGTTACTAACAACAGCAACTTCCAGTCCAGAACATTTTGAATCTTGGAAGAATAACTACTTCACCCGATTGTCATTTCCACCAGATGCTAATTCTCGATTGTCATAAGACCACTTCAATCCACAAACCTATAATACACGCGGTTGAGATTCAGAATATGCAGGAACCTTAATAAAACCACAATATATTGAAACAAATAATCATGAAGCAAAACAAAGGTTCTTTAAAATGAGATGCTCCACCAAAGCAAAACCAAGAATCACCATACCTCTGATTTATGTCCACTTAATTTGCTAACATAGTCTTCCTGAGCCCGTATGTCACGCTGGAGGATACTCTTGTCCCTGCTACCTGAAGATAGCGTAGATGCACTCCAAGCAAGGGTACCAACTCGCAGCCGATGTCCCTGCATGGTTCTAATGTTCTTGCAATGAGAGGCATCCCATAACTGCATGACATAACAGAGAAAAACTTGAGACTGAAAAACATTACTCTACCTAGAAATTTACTTACAAAGGTTGATCCAAACCTTCGGTGATTGTATTGGTTTAATGTAGAGTGATAATGAAATTCAATTTGTTTTAAAGTAAAGAAAACTGGAGGATCTACAAGTCATCATGGTAACATACAAGTTCTTATGAAATTAAGATCTGTTAATTCAACTCAAAAGCACTGTCATGCCTGCAAATTCTCCATATCCAGCAGACTTCAAAGTAAGGATGATTTCTTGTTTTAAGATGTACAGAAGCTTTAAAATTTTAGCAATACATTATCATCTAACAGCAAGAAATATGAGCATTAAAAATGTAGCTATGTCATTCATGTTGAAAAGAAACTCCACAAACAGCATATAAATGGAAAGAAATTTTCTCTACAACTTGAAAGAAATTTTCTCTACAACTTGGAGCACAAATTTCAGTCGAAATATGACCCATTACGAATTTTGGTTCCAGTACTCCAATAAAGTCTGACATAATATCACTATAGAACGAGGTTCTCAACAGCTAAGAAAGAAATTAAGGAATTTGCGACCAAATGAATTAGACCCCAGAGGAAGCTAAGTACAGTACAGAATACTGAAATACGTGCAACAACATATTCTTCAGACAAGCATTTAACTAAAACTTAATTCACCGTAGGCGAATACAAAAGACAGTTACTGCCTTTAGACAACACAACACTCATAGGAGTCAAGAAAAGGTGTTGAAGGTTAATCTATCCGCTTTGAAACAATAAGATATTAGAAAACATTTCACAGCATACCTGGAGTTTGCCATTGCTAGTTCCAACAGCAAGATGTGTACCACAGTGTGCCCAGCCAACAGAACAGACACTGTTGTCAATTCCCAAGTCACACAACTTAACTACCTGCTCAAACATGCCAAAGATCAACGTCTTTATTTTGTGAGAACAGTTTGAGCGGAAATAGATCGAGTCAAAAAAGACATACCTTGCTGCTGGAAGCATGCCACAGATAAACACAGTTGCCCAACCCCACGGCCAGCACATTATGTGAAGACCAGTCTACAAGGTTAAGATAAAAATCGTCTTGTAAAGCAGGTGCATCCAAAACCTGTGACAGAATGTCAATTAGTTAGAATAATTCAAATTGCAATTCGTTGAAAAAGAACATGAATACATCAAATTCCCCGTCAACAGAACCCATAAAACCCTCTTCTCAAGAACGTACTTAACAATACTCAGAATCCCAAATCAACATACAGAACCAGACATTCATTTGAAGATTCAGAAAGAAATGAATAAACCACAACACCATGAATACTTCAAACTAAAATACAAACTGAAGGATGAAATTGAGTCGAACAATATTTTCAAACTTAACTGAAATTGCGTCAAGTAACTTGACCATTGCTTACGGAACACTTGCCCATTACTCATGGAAGAACCATACACAGCTATAAAATTAACCGACAAATCATTCAAGAAAACCCTATAAGTGTAGGAAACCAAAGTAAAACCATCTCACCCAAACAATTAACACATTGCGCCCAAACCAAAATCCAAAATTTACAATCATGAAAAATTTTACAGAGTCCAATCAAGGTAACCAAATTTAATAATAAGAGAATAAAATTGAAAACCCTCGAAGGAAGCAAAGTTTACCTTGTATGGCGACCTTGGAACTTTTCTGGGGGCCTTAACAGGGCTATGAGACACCCCAGGGAGCTGGTCATCAAACTCAAACGGCGATAAACAATGCAAAGATTTTCGTGTTTCGGTCTTGTACTTGAAAATGTTACAATTAGGAGGACTACTCTGCAAAAAATTACAATCACTAGTCCTACTACCAAATCTTCCACAGGAAACAGATTTCTCCGGAGTCAATGGATGAAACCCATTCACAACACCAACACATTCTGGCCCAAAAAGGGCACACTTCAAAAGGTCAGTGTAAGCAGAATGCGACTCGTCAGCCGAACTATTGACATTGGAGCTAGGGAGATTGAAGAGGGCAAAATTGGAAGAAGAGCGACTGGGGATGAAGCGGTCGCTGTAGATCGTACGAGACGACGAGGGCCGGCGGTAGGAGGAGCTGAGAAGCTTCGATGCCGGAGTTTTGGGGTCTGCGGAGGATGTGCTTGTGCAGGGGTTTTCCATATGTTTATGGGACTTTCCAGATTCCTCTTTAAGAAGTCGAGGAACCCTTTTCCGACATTAGGCGTAGGCGGCGGCGGCGGTTAGAGTATGAGATACGGTGGTGGATCAGAGAATGTAATGTCCGTGGAGGGAATTGATTGTGTTTCCCGGGAAATTTAACAGAGGGTTAGGTATTGCGGGCATATTAATATTGGGGAAGGAATTGGTAAATATAAATAAATAAATAAGCTGAGAAATGATATTGACACTCTGAAAATACTAAACACACTCCACTTTCATGTTTAGCGAAAAACTGGATTGAAGTCCTCACTTAATCTTCCAAGATTATTATTGTATTATTTTATTTTATGGTAAATATATCATTTAATGCTAATTAATTACTTATTTTAAGTTAAAAGTTGCTATAAGTCACTTACTAATTCGTACAATTTTTCTGTTTTGTATGCAATTTTTTAATGTAATAACTCAATTATATCATTCGAAAGAAAGAAATTAAATGTGTAATTTTTACTTCTTACTCTAATATGTCAATGAATACATAACATTTAAAGGTATGAATTTGCTGCTTTTTGTGACGTTCAAAATCTTACACAAGTTTGCATTTCTCAAAACTTCACAGCATGCAAAATGAGGTGACGGCAAGGAAGAATTGCTAATTGCAAGAGTGGTGCAAGCGACGCTGAATGCTAAAAGAACTAACCTGAGATGATGGTGGATTGAGACCATTAGTATTACACGTTACAATAGTAATAAGGTTATCTTTTGTCTAATCATGAGAAAGACACCAGCAAGATTTAAAAGTGCAAGAAACCAAACTTGGCTTATTTTCACATCTTTGACGTCAAATGCTATACATTGAATGACTGTAGTTATCTTGAGAAGCTTGTTGCAAAATCAAATGAATGAATTTTCTTGAGGGCATTCTCTTTCCAACAAAGCCTATCAAGTATTCAATAGAAGAATAAACACAGTGATATCAACTTAATAGTTGATGATGTGGAGACCAAGAAGACCACAGTGCAAAAACATCATGACCCAAAAAAAAAGATTCGATAGTAAATGATATTAGAGTAAGCCCATATGTGTATACAGATGTTTCAACACATGATGAAAACAATCAATGGACATTCAGTCGATGAAATTGACGTTCCTTACGGTTCCAACAAGTTCAAAATGAACCATCAACTAGAAGCCATAGTTAGAAACCTAATTGATGGAAGGAACACTTAGAACAACCCTATTATGTGATGTCGATCATCATTATACTAAAATTAAATTTCTATTAAGACTAGTACTGTGGTGAATGCAAGTGTTGTGTCTACGGAAAGGGCTTTTGTGCCTATCAATTTAATTAGAATTCTATTAATTAGGTTATAAAAATGTAGTGAAAGTAAAAATAACTAAACAAAAACAAAAACTTAGAAAACAACACCACAAAATTAAAAGGGTGAATTACAAATAGTTGAAACATTTAGCCACTTGTGTTATGTTGATTTTATCTGCATATTAGTTACATTAATTATCAGTATAATTGCACTGCTTATAGATTGTTAATCCTAAACTTTATATGATATTCTTTCGAATTGTTCTATAACTTTGACTTGATATTCCCACAGTTATCAACTAAAATCAAGTTAAGAATTCAAGTTTTGTAATTAACATTGTTTATCCTTGTTAATTCTATGATTTCACTCTTATTATTCCTTACACAACCACAATTTAGTTAGTAGATTGGCCAAGTTTCTCAATTACTAAATAATTCAACAATTGTGAATAACTCTGACAAAGACAATTAATCACAACTCATACATATATATTTTACTAATTACAAACACGAGCGACTAGAAAGAAACTTAGAAACTTATGATAAATTCAATAAAACTCATATTTAAGTTGTTTATCATCCAAATAGCATAAAAACAATAGAAAAAACTAGAAAACTTAGTATAAGGTTTTGCATTGCATGGGCGACAAACACACTCCAAGCCTTAGTGTGGATTCCTCATTTTCCAAGAATTTCAATCTTGTATCTCTAAATTTCTAAGTGTTTTTAAAATGTAAAACTAAGCTAGAGACTCTCGTAAAACCATGGAGAATAGGTATTATAATTACAAGGGTTAAAGTTGGTGTGTACATGCATGAACAAATGGAAAAACCCTTAAAATTTTATGCAAGATCGCTGCTCGACTGTGCTTTGCTTTGTGCTTTGTAGTCATGAAACTAAGTCTAATGGTCATGATGCCCTTTCTCACCCCCACAAACCTAAGCATTGGTTTACATAAACTCTGTGTCTTAGTTCTTATTCTCATGATGCCTCACCCCCATGCTCATGCTAACATCTTTTGCTCTCACACAAGAAATCATGACATTACTACTCCATTATCTAGTGCACTTTACACCTCGATTCACACTTTGTGTCGTCTAGTTTTGCTGTCATGCCCTATTTCACCTTCGTCACAAACTCGATTGCAGTAGATTTTGCTATATCTTTCAGTTCATTCCACAGTCCACTTTGCTATCATAACTCAAGCTCTTGTGCTCGCGACCCTTTTTCTTGTGACTATGACATTCAACTATGAAAATTCCAATAGACACTATTATTGAGTTTTGTAGTTGCATCTTTACTTCTCATGGCTGTGGCTACCTTTTCTGTAGTTGCGAACCTAAAATGCAAGCCCAAAATTGCATTTAAGTGTAGAAAATGTTTAAAAGCAATCACTTTCCAAATCTATAGTCATGCACGCCCAAATCACCTTAATTAATATAATTAATACATGAAAACATATTTTACTCATTTGGCTCACAATCATTCAAAAATTTAATACAAACAAGGTACACATATGCTATAAATCACATGTTATCATACCTTTACTTGTTCATTCGCTTGTTATTAAGCAAACATTGTCTCTTCCAATTAAATTTATTGATGTATAAAATCAAGTAAACCATGAACTTAGCTACTTTTCATAATTTTAGATATCAAATACACCACAACGTCACTTAGTTCAAAATCATTCAAGATCATAGTACTCTTAACCTAGATGCTTACAACATGAATTCCTGTGTATATCATTCTGCAACTCTAAATTACTTTAACCATTTGATGATTTTATAGCAATTCAAAGACAATTAAATCAAGGACGGCTCACTCTAAGTATCAAATTATTCTCTTTTGAACGAGTCAGTTGATAACACTTACAACTAAGAGGACTAGTGTGGGCTGATTTATTTTTCCTTTTTTTTTCTCCCACACTTATTTTTCTCGTTATTTCGTGAGTTCCATAGTCTTTCTTAAGTAGTTGGAAGCCTTTTCACATGAAGGTAAGCAAAGATCACCATGCACCACCCAAATTGTTCAACTCACAACTTAACTTAAAATATTTAGCTACTTGTAATTGGGCAACTGTTTTATGTAAAATTGAGAACAAGAGTCTCTGCATAGTCTTGGCTACTAAGTTACTCCAATCAATGGAGTAGAATAATTGTTACACATTCCCATATATTTATTTATTTCTTTCTTTTTGAATTTTCTTAATCAAATTTTTTTAAGTCCTCTCTATTTTTTTCTTTCAATTAACCCTCCTCATTCACTAGAGAAATATCTAATACCTAAGGTAAGACTTATGTCTTTAATTCAATTATCCTATCTTTACCATAGGACTTCCCAAAATATCTAGTAACCACAAATGAAGAGTGTTGTGGTCAATAAGGTGGGAATCACATTTTCAACACTAGGCTAGCATACCAATCTTAAGAACAATTAAAGAACTAAGAAGCAAAACTACACGAAAGACTTTCATCATAAATTAAGTACAGGGGCCACAAAATTCTTAGTATGTTCTTGTTATCAATTTGATCATTTTACTTCATAATTTGCTAGCATAAAATTTTCAACACTACCAATCACATGCAACGCCATTTATCTCCATCTTTAACATTCATGGCCGCCTCCACACTTATTTTGTTGCCCTTATCAATATGATCCCACAAATAAAGCTAAGCAACAAGAGACAAGGCAACTTGAATGGGTGCACAGACTCTTCTTCTTTGTCCACAGGGCTCATGCCATGCACTCTCGCCTTCTTCATTCTAAATCCTATGCTAAAACTGGAGTCAAATGATATTCCACACAACAACAAAACAAATAACTAAAAAGATAAAATAAAATAACTAAAAACGGTAAGTAGCTTGGGTTGTCTCTTAAGAAGTGCAGTGTTTATTATTTGTAGCTTAACAAATAACTCATGGCCTAAGTAGTTTTAATTGCAGTTTTAGGGATCCAAAACCCTCCATAAGTTGGCATTTCCCTCTTTGTTGTTCCTCCTCTTTTTTCTTCTTTTAGCTTTCCTTTTCTCACTTAAGTTCAACTTCTCTCTCATCTCTTTTGATGCCTCTCCCAAACTTGACTCTTGCTTTTCATCTAGTACCTACACCTCACTCTCTTTTGCATTTGCTTCATCATTGAACTTGTGTGTAAAATTGTTAACCTTAAGCAACATTAAAACATCTTTTTCTTTCTTTTTTGTGAGAGTGACTGAGGGTTTTGAATACATAAAGAATGCTATCTTTTTCAAGACCTACATATAGTGTCAGACTACCCTTTTTTATGTCTATGATTACTTTGGTGGTAGCAAGAGGGCATCTTAAGATTATGCTCTACTCCTTTCACCCTACATATCTGTTACAACTAAATTTAAAGGTATAATGAAACCACTCACCTTAACAAACACATCCTCTACTAGCCCAAGTAGCCTTGTCACCAACCTATCCGTTGGCTTTATTCTCACTCTTGTAGCTTCATTAATTCCATAGTGAGTTCCTAGAAAGTGGGAAAAGATATTACATTCACATTGGCACCTAAATCATATAAAACGTTATTAAACGAAGTACTTCCTATGGTGAATGGAATGTAAAAACTCCCTAGGTCTTCAAGTTTTTGTGGAAGAATTCTTCCATATTCTGAGGTGTTTTCAATGTTGTCTAACTTTTTTTTTTTTTTCTACTTTCTTCTTCTTATTGGCACTTCACATATCTAGGTGACTTCTTTACCTCTGTAACCAAAGAAGCATTAACCTCAAGTTTCTCAAAATCATTTAGGAACCTACATACTTGCTCCTTCACTGTTGCTAGAATTAGTCTCTAGGATAGGGCACCTTAAGCTTATTTGTGGTGGGCTTGTCTTCTTCTCCTCTTCATTAGTCGTTAGCCGCGACTCTTCTTCTTTCTTTTTCTTCCACCACTTGCACACTTTTAACATATTTAACAGGATTAGTTTTAGTTATGCTAGAGAGTGTACTTGTGGGCTTATTCGTCATTTCTTTTGCTAGTTGTCCAACTTGCACCTCTAAGTTTCTGATCAATGATGGCTGATTTTGCAAGAGAGTGACAATCCTATTCATATAGTCTTATGTAATTGTAGCCAAGTTACCTGTTATTTTATGAGTTCAATTTGTAAGGCCGCTAACTATGTCTTCTAGTAACTACTTTTTCTCTTGCTACTAGTATAGTGCTTGAAAGCATAACAGGTTTTGAGTGTTTCTCCAGGAAAGGTTTGGGTGATTCCATCAGCCTGAATTGTAGGTATTTGAGTAGAGATTATTGCCTTAAGCTCCTAGATTATCTACATAATTAACTTGCTCTTTTAGCTCACTAGTGCTTAATCCATCTCTTCTACACTCGTGAGTAGGATACGACCCTGCACACACAAATCACAAGTTTGTAACATTGAAACTAAATAAGGTTGATTATTACTTAGAAGAATATTGTCTATTATTTTGGACAAGAACTCAACTTTAGCTAAAAAGGTAATTACTGTGTCTACGTCATAAACACTAGTGACCCTACATGGTGTAAACCTCTTAGATAGCTACTAGTCAACATTATATGCCATCTTTTCTATCAAAGCCCATGCATCTTTAGGCAATTTGTTCATAAGAGCTCCATTTGCAACTACACTTAAAATGGTTCTTAATTGACTAGAAATCCCACTGTAAAATGCTTGTACTTACAGCCATAGTGGGTAGCCATGCTGTGAGCATTTTCAGAATAGTTCCTTGAAGTGCTCCCACACTCTGGTAGGGTTTCTAAAGCAAGTTGATTGAAGGTTCCTATTTCAAGTCTAAGCTATGCAATTTCTGCAGGTGGGAAGTACATTACTAAACATTTATTAACCATATCTTGCTAGGTGACGATGCTCCTAGATGGTAAGGATTGTAGCCATTGCCCCACTTGATCCATAGTGAAAAAGAAAAAAAAAGTCTTTTTTTAATCGCATTATTAGAAACACCATTGGATTTTACTATATTACAATGTTTAAGGAAAGAAGCTAAATGGGTATTAGCATCCTTGTATGGAGCTCCACCAAATTGGTTCAACAGCACCATGTTAATCAATGCAGGCTTCAATTCAAAGCTATTGACGTTCATTGATGATCTAATAATGCTAGTTATATAAGGGTTCATCATTGGTTGAATGTAGTCCTAATAGCTCACTAGTTTGGTGGAGGTGAAACTCATTCTTAAGACTACTAGTGGTGGTGATGGATTTTCTTCTTCCATCTCTAGCTCTTGTTCCTATTCACATCAGAAGAAAGCTCAATGCTATACAGAGGCTATTCAATTTCAGGATCAAAGTTGAGGTCTACGCTTTTACTCCAGTGCATACAACAAATCTCCAAATGCACAATTCAACCCATAAAAAATAGCAATTTTATTTAGAAAAGCAAAAAAAAAAAAATAAATAAAGAGAAGAGAAATAATGAGAAAAACAAAGAAAAACAGAAAGCAAATAAAAATTGGCCTAATTTAGTAGTCTCCTATAGTATTCGATAGCACTTGTTGCCCCTTCATTGGCAACGACACCAAAATTTGACATAAGTCATCTGCACATCAAAATTAAATTTATATTAAGACCAGTATCGTAGTGAGTAAAGGTGTTGTGTCCACGAAAAGGGGTTTTATGTCTATCTATTTAATTAGAGTTCTATTAGTTAGGCCGCAACATTGTAGTGAAAGTAAAAATAACTAAATAAAAACAAGCACTCAGAAAACTGCAACACAAAATCAAAGGGTTGAAGTGCTAATAGTCAAAATGTCTAGACACTTATGTTATGTTGGTTTCTTATATATACCACTTATGTTAATTACAGTTTATTTGTACTATACTGGTTACAGATTGTTAATAGTAAAGTTTATAGGATATTTTCTTGAATTCTCTTATAACTTTGACTTAAGATTCTCGTGAGTTTTCTCAAGTTAAATTGAGTTAAGAATTCAAGCATTGTGATTAACAATGTTTACCTATATTAACTTTATGGTTTTACTTCCGTTATTCCTACAAAATTAGCGTTCACCAATTGTATGTCTAGCATGCGAGTTTCAATTCTGTTATTCCTTACATAGCCACAATTTAATTATTGAATTAGTTAATTCCCTTAATTACTATCCAATTCAACAATTACGATAATGCATCACAACTCATGCATACATATTTCATCAATCACAAACACAACTGACTTGAAAGAAACTTAGCCACTTTTGATAAATTTAATAAAACTTATTTTAGAGTTGTTCATCATTCAAAACAACATAAAAATAATAGAAAAAGCTAGAAAACTTAGTCTAAAGGTTTTGTGTTGCGTGGGCGTTGAATGTGCTTTAAGCCTTGGTGTGGATTTCTCCTTCTCCAAGCCTCCCAATCTTGCATCGCTAGATTTCTAGAAGTTTTAAAAATGTATAACTATGCTATAGGCTCCCTAAAAACCATGGAGAACAGGTATTTATAATTACAAAGGCTAAGGTTAGCGTGTACATACATAAAAACATAGAAAAACCTTTAAAATTTCATGCAAGATTGATGCTCAATTGTGCCATGTCCCTTGCTTCACAATTGCAAAACTAGGCTTCATGGTCACGACGTCCTTTATCACCCCCACAAACCCACGCACAGATTTGCATAAACTCTATGTCTCGATTCTCGCTCTCACGATGCCTCACTTGCACTTGTGCTATCATTTCTCGATCTTGCGAAGGAAACTGGGACATGTTCTGCTCCATTGTCCAGTACACACTGCACCCTGATTCGCACTTGTGGTGTCTAGTCTTGCAGCAGCGCTTTTCCTCACCACAGTCGCAAACTCGACTATGGTACATTTTGTTTATCTTCCATTGCATTCCACAGTCCACTTCATTGTCGCAACACAATCTCTTGTGCTTGCGACCCTCTTTTTGTAACTGTGACATTCAATTATCAAACTTCAAGTAGACACCATAGTTGAGTTTCGTAGTTACATCCTTACTTTTCACGGTTATGGCTACTTTTTCTACAGTTGCGAACTTGAAATGCAAACCCAAAATTGTGTTTAAGTGTAGAGCATGTTTGAAACAATCAATTAGCTCCAAATCTACACTCATGCACATCCAAATCACCCTAATTAATATGATTCATGCATAAAAACATATTTTACTCATTTTAGTTCACATGCATGCAAAACTTAAACACAAACATGGTATAAATATGCTATAAAATTACATGTTATCAATATCAACTATAGTAAGTTGCGAGGCATCTATGCTTTACTTCTTCCACTTAACCTGAAACATCACAGAAGTTTTAAATGACAAGTTTCAAATTGTAGCCTTGTCGAAAGGATTATCTAAATTTAGCATAATGACATATGAGAATTAGTGGAAAGGACTGAAAGAGTAAAAATGATTGAAGAAAAATGAGCTTACAACAACAAAAGTGATGAATGTGGTAACAGTACTAGGAACTAAGTGGGACTCATGGCATAAGCCTACAAGCTGATAAGTGGCGAATCTGTAGTATATCTTGAAACCCATAATGGTTAATTTTTGCATGCATTGTAAGCTAAAATGTTGTATTATGTTTGAATACATGTAAAAACATTTTTCTTAGGGAGTTGGTGATGTTGGGTGTGTAGTTGGTGGTATTTGATTGAATTTAGACATAATTTGCACTTAAAAAAATTTCTATTTGAATTCTTGGTTTTGCAACTACGAAAAGGTTAGCCATAGCTGCAAGAAATGGTTTTGCAACCGTAGAAATTAAAATAACAAAATTTGAGCATTCTGTTCCTATCAAACTCGTGGTTGTGTTCACGTTTGCAAGGAGATGATTTGCGAGCATAGAGCAAACCATGGCATACATTGGATAGGTCCATGGTCAAGGGCCATGATTGTCAGAGAAGACATCACTAGTGTGAGAGGATGATTTGCACTTGCTAGAGGAAGCATAGTGAAGAGAGGATTCAATAACGATTGAGCTGGCAACAATAGGGAGAAGGCTTGCGACTACAAAACAAGATGGCATAGCCATAGTATTTAGGAAGTGAGCTATAATGCATGCTTGTAAGATTTACGTGAGCAGAGGAAAAACTCGTGACTACGAGAGACGCTGGCGCTATCTTGTAGTCATGGAGTGCAATGCAACGAAAGTCTACAACGCAGTTGCTATGGGCTTTTGTGCCTTTTTTCATTCTTTACACAAATCCATAGCCCTATGCACGTATTTGTACATGTTCTCCATGAGTTGTTAAGGGTCCTTAGCTAGTTTTTATCATTGCATCACCTAGAAAATATCAGAATTGAGCATTGAAGGAGTGAAGGAGAAGGAATTTGCACCTAGTTTAAAAGAATCTGTCGCTTCCACACAAACCATTCATCTAGAATTAGTTTTTCCATGATTTTTAAGTGAGTTTGAATGTTGAATAATTTGGCTACGATTTTGTTGAATAGAACATATGTTGTTAAATTTACTTCTAGTCTCTTGGATTTTTTATTGGTGAAGGATACATATGCAACTTTATAGTTAATTGCCCTTATTTTTGTTATTTGCAATAAGCATTTTGAATAGTAATTAGGGAAGCAAACACTAATTTTGTAGGGATAATGAGCGTGAAACTGTAGGATTAGTGTAAGTGATACTTGTTAATCACGAAATTTAATTTCTTAACTTGATAAAGCTTCAGAAAACCTGCTAAAATCTTAAGTTTAAGTTGTAGGAGAGTTTAGGAGAATATCCTATAAACTTTAAAATTAACAATCCATAACCACACAATTAAATTGATAACTAATATAAATTGACATACATCGAAACTAACACAACACAAAAGGCTAGACTTTTCAATCTTGGTACTCACTACTTTGCGCTTGTGATTTTGTTATCAAAGTGTTTGTCTTTACTTTATTATCTTATTCTTGCTACCTTATTGCTACTTAACTAATTAAACATTAGTTACATCGATAGACACATGCATAAGTACAACACCCTTACTCATTACAATATTGGTTCACTTTGATTTAATATTGGTGCGTTGATGACTCACATTAAATTTTGGTACTGTTACCGGGGAGGGCAATGAGTTCTATCAAACACACTAAGGGACTACTAAAGGTTGCCATCCTTTTTCCTTTATTTTTCTCTCCTTCCTCTATTTCTTCTATTTTATTTCCTATTTATGCTGATTTATTCTGATATTGCTTTCGTGGGTTTCATTTTTCATTTGTTGTAAAGTTTTGTATGCGTAGAAGTAAGAGCATAGAGATTAAATGTGATCTAGAAATCAAATTCACTCTGCATAAAAGGCGAAGAGCTATATTCAAGTGCGAATAAGAAGCAGCAATGGACGACAACCCACCACCACAGGCACAAGAACAACTCCCTTTACCAGTTAATGCTAACAATTTTGAGTTGAAACATGCACTTATCAATCTAGTGCAGCTCAATCAATTTATTGAGACCCCATATGAGGATGCAAATACCCATGTTGCTAGCTTTGTAAAGCATTGTGATATTGTTAAATTTTATGAAGCCTCTGACCATGTAATTAAATTTGGATTGTTTCATTTTTCTCTAAGGGATAAGGTAAGACAAGGGTAGCAATCTTTACCTCCTGATAGCATAGTGACTTAGCAGAACCTGGTTAACAAGTTCCTAGTAAAATACTTCCCATTTGTTTAGAATGCATAGTTGAGGCTAGAGATTAGAACTTTTAAGCAACTGATGTCTAAGACTTTACCAAAAGTTCAGGAAAGATTTAAAGAACTACTCAGGAAATACCCATAACATGGCTACTGACTCTTGATGTAGGTATAAACCTTTTATATTGGAATTATCAATCGATTACATACTGTTTTAGATGCCGCTATAGGTGGAGCTCTCATAAATAAATTACTAGAAAAGGCCTAAGCTTTGATTGAAGAAATGGTTGTGAACACATATGAATGGCCAGCTGGGTGGTTCATAATGAAAAGGGTCACTGGCATGCATGACTTGGATACATTAACAGCACTTTCTGCAAAAGTGGAGCTCTCATTGAAGAAGATAGACAACATGCGATAGGCAACAATACTTCTTTAGTTTCCATGGTTCGAAGTAGTGATAGGTGTACTGATCCATAACCTACGCACGAATGTTGAAGAGAAGGATCTTGTAGTAGACCAAGAGAGCAAGTCAATTATGAAGGTAACCAAGGAGGATAAGGTAATAATCCATATTGAAACACTTATAATCCTGGATGGCGGAGTCACCCTAACTTCTTTTGGATGAACCAACAAAACTCGCTTGGATTTCAAGCGCCATACTAGCCATAGAAGCAATCATTGGAGGATGTTCTGAGCAACATTTCAAAGTTGACACACAAGATGATAGGTAATTTAGCTAAGACGATGTAAAAATATGACTAGAACTGATACTTGATTGCAGAACCAACAATCGTCCTTTAAAAATTTGAAGGTGCAAGTGGGGTAGCTCACTGAGGAAATGGCCAATAGGTCTATAGATACAATACCTAATACTATTGAGAATAATCATGTAGAACACGTAAAAAGTGTGCACATAGTGGAGGAGAGAGGGAGGGAGGGAGACGAAGTATAGCCGTCGAGTGCCAAAGAAGAAAAGAAGAAGGAAATAAGTGCATCA
Organism: Avicennia marina; assembly: GCA_019155195.1. Taxonomy (NCBI): domain Eukaryota; kingdom Viridiplantae; phylum Streptophyta; class Magnoliopsida; order Lamiales; family Acanthaceae; genus Avicennia; species Avicennia marina. Next base: position 10,286,063 of record CM032762.1, on the reverse strand, counting down.
CCACCTTACAAGCCAAAGATACCATATCCATAGAGGCTTTATCCAGCAAAGTAAAGGAGTAGGTAAGTAAATTTTGGGTGAGTTTGAACAATTAAATGTTAATGCTCCTTTGATTGAAGAAGTTAAGAAATCTCTTAGTTTTCTAAAGTGCTTTTATGAAGTAACCTCAAAGAAAGAAAACTAAAGGACTAGGACAATAACCTGGACCAAGGAAAAGTCTTACCACTAAGTTAAAGGACCAAGGGAGTTTTTTGATACCTCACACTATAGGCACCTTTTCCTTTGATAATATTTTATGTGACCTAGGTTAAGTGCAAATGCTATGTCCTATCTACTTTTCAGACATTTGGCATAGGTTTCGTGAAGCCTACAATGATACTGGTGAAGATAGTCAAAAAGTCTATAAAAAGGCCTACAGGGGTGGTGGAATCAAAAAGTCTATAAAAAGGCCTACAGGGGTGGTGGAAATTGTCCTAATTAAGGTAAAAGATTTTGTTTTATCCATGGAACTTGTGATTTTAGAGATGGAAGGTTAGAATAAGGCATCATTAATTTTGGGGTGACCATTCTTAGCTACTACGAAAGCAATCATAGATATACAAAATATGTAGCCTAACAGTAACGAGGTGACCTTTCTGATGTACTTTACACCTTCGACTACTCAAGTCCAAGAGGTAAAGAATATATTTTTATGCTATATATGATTGATGTTTCGACTAATGATTCTAGTGGTGTGGCAAATGGAGCAAAGCCACTAATGTAAGTACAAAGCATGGGTGAAAAGGTAAGTCTGGGGGAGAAGTTGGAAGATATAAAGGAAGAGTAGCTTAGCTTTAGGAGAAGAGTGAAAAAGAAGAAAAGAAGAGGCTAGAGGAGAGGAGCTTTTGTAGCTTATAGGAGGTTGTGAATCCCAAAAGTCTACATCAATCCATCTCAGTCATCAAGATTATGTCGAACTATAGACACTAAATACATCGCTTCTTAGGAGGTAACCCAAGCATCCTTGTTGCTTTAAGTTGTTTGCTTTTGAGTTTTTGTGTTTTTGTTCTTGTTTGATTTTGTGATTTCGTGGAGATTATTTTGTGTTCAACTTTGTGTAAGGGTGAAGAGGACAACTGAGTGTGCAAGCTGTTAATTAAAGAAATATGTGAGGATTTGCACCAAACCCCTCAGGTTTTATCCTTTTTAACTGCTTTATTTTACCTGTGTTAGATGCTTTTGAGATGGACAATAATATAACTGTGGGGCAAGGGTGCTAATATGTGATTGGCATGGCATGATTGAGAAGTGTGCATTGCATGTGATAAATGTTGCCGAAATTTGGCATGTGTATGTGAGTGGTTTACATGACTAAATGATGGCATGACAATCCGTGAAATTCATGGCCACTGAACTTAATTAGTGATGAAATGTTAAGTGAAAACTTTTGTTGCATAATTCTCTAGTTGTTCTTAAGAATAACATTTCTTACTTAGCTGTTGAAGATGTGGGTCCCACATTATCTATCAGGCACAACATTTATCACTCCTAGTTGCTAAACCACTTGAGAAGTTCTATTGTGAGGATAGGATAATAGATTAAGGGATGTAAATCTTACTTTTGAGTGTTAGTGAGTTCTCTAGAGGGTGAATGGGATTGACTAGAAAAAAAATGGAAAATAGAGGACTTGGAAAAGTGAAAATTCAAAAGAAAAAAAAAGGGGGTGAGAGAGAAAAAAAGAAAAAGAAAAGAATGTGAGCATGTTGGAAAAATATTTCTTTTCTGCTAATTGGTGTGATTTAGTAACCAGAATTGCGTAGAAGCCCTTATTTATTCTTACATAAAATTGTCATCTAATCATAAGTATGTAAAACATCTTGAGTTAGTTGTGAGTTAAGTAATCGAGGGTATGCAGTAACCCTTCTTCACCTTCTCGTGAAAAGGCTCTCAACTAATTAGGAAAAATTATGAAGCTCACAAATTAATGGAAATAATAAATGTGTAGGAGAAAATGAAGAAAAACATGTAGCCCACACTAAAAGTACTCTTAATAATGCTTATAGTCTATTGAATTTGTTTGAAAGAGGGGGAGTTGATGCTTAGAGGGAACTGTCCTTGAATTGAGTGTCTTTGAATCTCAATAGAATTATCAAGAGGCTAAAGTGATTAAGGGTTGAGGAGTAGACATATACACATAGGAATCCATGTTGGAGATAAATGGGTTAATGGTGTCGTGATTTTGAATGATTGTGAACTATGTAGTGTTTTGTGTATTTTTTTTTTATTTCTGAAGCTAAGGTGGGTGACCAACCTTATGTCCTCGTGGTTTCATGCATCATAACTTGAACATAAAGAGATGACGTGAAGTATAACTTCTTGAGGACAAGTAAATGAGTAAGTTTGGGGTGTGATAAGTGACGAATCTACAGTATATCTTTACCCCATTCCAGTTAATTTTTGTGTAAATTGTAAGCTAACATGGTTTTATCTTGTTTGAATGCATGTAAAAATATTTTTCCTAGCAATTTGGTGATGTTGGGTGTGTGGTCGGTGTTATTTGGTTGAATTTAGACATAATCTACACTTAGAAAACTTTTCTGTCTAAGAAGTGCTTTTACAACCATGATAATTAAAAGAACAAAATTCAAGCATTTTGTTGCTATTGAGCTTGTGGCCGCAAAAAGGAAGGTCGCAAGTGTGAGGAAGTGATTCACAAGTGTAGAGCAGACCGCAGCATACACTGGATAAGTTTGCGATTGAGGGCCACAACTGCAAGAAAAGATATTGCAAGAGTGAGCGAAGGATTCACACTTGTGAGATGAAGAATAGTGAAAAGAGGATTCTGTTGTGGCTAAGCTGATGACAATGGGGGAAGGCTCATGAATGTGGCATTTAGGATGCGAGCCATGTAATGCACATTGCTAAGGTTTGTGTAAGTGAAGGAAAGGCTCACGACCACAGGAGACAGTGGCACGGACACGGAGTGTAGTATGATAGAAGTCTACAACACGATTTTCATGGGCTTTTGCATATTTTCTCATTCTTTACCCAAATCCTAGCCTCATGCATTTATTTATACATGTTCTCCATGAGTTTTTAAAGATTCTTAGCTAGTTTTTATCATTCTAACACCTAGAAAACACAAGACTTGAGCATTGAACGAGTGAAGGAGAAGAAATTTGCACCAAGTTAGAAAGAATTCATCACTTTCACACAAACCATTCATCTGGAAAAAGTTTTTCAAAACTTTCTCCTTAATTTTTAAGTTGTTTGGATGTTGAATAACTTGGCTATGATTTTTGTTGAATATAAAATGTGTTGCTAAATTTATTTCTAGTCTCTTGTATTTGTAATTGGTGAAGGATGCATGCATAGCTTTATAGTTAATTGTCCTTGCTTGCATTATTTATAATTCGTGTTTTGAATAGTAAATAGAGAATTAGATCAAATGTTAAATTAATTTATAGCTATGCAGAAATAATGAGGATAAAACTTGTATGCTAGACAACTAGTTGTAAATACTAATTTTGTAGAAATAATGAGAGTAAAACCATAGGATTAGTGTGGATGATAATTGTTAATCACAAAATTTAATTTTTTAATTGGATAAAGCCTAGGAAAATCAATTTAAATCTACAGTTAAAGCTATAAGAGAGTTCAAAAGAATATCCTATAGACTTTTGGATTAATAGTATGTAACCAAGCAATTAAATTGATAATTAACATAAATTGGCATATGTTAGAAAATTACACAACACAAGAGGCCATACTTCTCAATCTTGGTACTTCACTACTTCGCGCTTGTGATTTTGTTTTTAAGGTGTTGGTTTTTAGTTTATTAAGCTTGGTTACATTGATAGACAAACTCTCTTCCTTGTGGATATAACATCGATACTCATTATAGTACTAGTTGACTATGATTTAATTTTGGTGTGCTAACAATTTGCATCACACATAGGTAGCCTGGCTAAAATTAATGCAGCTATTGTCAACTATGGCATGTATCCTGGACTTCAAAACATTTCAAATGAATGTTTAAAATGCCTTCCTGAATAATTTTTTGAATAAAGAGGTCTACGTTTAGTAGTTGAAAGCATTTGAAGTTCCACATCTTTCAAACTGTCTGTAGATTAAAGAAAGCACTATATGGCTTGAAATAAGCCCTTGAACTTGGTGGGAAGATTGTTCAAATATTTGTTACAGTATGGCTGCCAACAAGGAGAAGCTGACAAGACATTATTTATCAAAAGGGAGAAAAAGGAAATTAGTGCAACCATGTCTATGTAGTTGATATTAATTTTAGAGCTACTTTATTTGATTTACTTAATTAATTTGTATGTTATATGCAAAATGAGTGCAAGATAATCTTAATGGGTGAACTTAATTATTTTCTAGGTTTGAAAGTTAAGCAATTCAAGGATGGAATTTTTATATCCCAATCAAAATATGCTAGAAATCTAATAAAGAAGTTTGGCCTAGAGACTACAAGGCATGTTATAACACCTCTCATAACAAATGGAAAGGTGGCTAGAGATGGAGCAAAACTAGTAGATCCCAATCTCTATCGAATTATGATCTAAGGACTCTTGTATTTAATAGCAAGCAGTCTTACACACTTTCCATGGTGTGGGAGCATGTGCAAGAATTAAGCCGCATTAGAGGAGTCCCATCTAATTGCGATGAAGCTAAACATACGATATGCCAACGGTACAATTGATTATGGGCTTGTTACTAAGAGTGTTACAACATGGAGTTTTTCATGTACAATGATGCTAATTGAACAAAGAGTGCTTGTTAGAGATATGTCCTCTAACGCCAATAGATTGTGAAGGATATTAGGTGTAAATATAAAGTTTTGACGTATTAATAAGATATTGATTTTGTTTAAATTAGTATTCTAGCAGTTTTTCAAACATGTAAATTTTGTATGATATAAAGTTGTGCATGTGCCTATGTAATTACATTAAGAAGTCTTATTTACAAGAATTCTTACCACGTAACCACCAAAATCTATTTGCAAGTCACAGATTCTCTAACTGAGCATTAGAGATTTAATACAATTTGCACACTATATGTTTGTATGGTAAGTATCATGACATTTAGTATAGGATACAGAGAACACATGTGTATGGATATATTATTGGAGAATGAGTCATTATCCAGTGACTCAAAGAATGAAGCTAGCTAATAGAGTTCACTCTTTATTGTTAACATAGTACTTTGTAATCGTGTTAAGTGCATGATGGTCAGCATATTATATTAGGGTATTAGAAATCAATATCTACGTCAATATGAAATGGGATCATAAGCCCAACGTGTTGTTGTTCGGATGCATATAGAGACATATGTGCCTTTAATAAAAGATTTGTCTCCATGCAAGTGAGCTAAAGGTTTTTCCTATGTGATTGGTGTTACATGAGATAGAAATCTTTAACTAAGGTATTGTATGATTGGAAAAGAATTTTTGATAGCACATTAGTCTCATAAAGTAATATTACTTTGGTTATATGATTAAGCCAATAAGTTTAAATAAATCTATGACTCTTCATACGAAATCTATTTGGAAAATTTCCAAATCACAATTAATCATAAAACAAAAAATGAAAAATTCATCATCCCCTTCCCAAGCAAGAGAGAAGGTTTGCTACCCTTCTCTTAGTTTTCTTTCTTATCTTAAAGCTATCACTCCAAATGAGTTTGCGTCAAGTCCTTATGAAAGTGTTCATGGAGGATTTTGGAGACACTCATATTATTTGTGTGAATGAACTAGAGGCCATTGCTTGATGATTGTGGCTTGTGGGTCATACGTACACTTCAACTGAAAAACGATTCCAAGAGGTAAAATTTTACATGCTTCTCAGATATATTTAGTTTATGAGTGTTATGTGTTGAAAGTCATTTGAATTTGGTTTTGACTATAATATTCCAATGCATATTTCCTATCCATATATGATTTTGAAATTCAAACATTTTTACCCTAAACACATTGAAACCTACCAATGGTATCAGAGCTACTTATATAACCATGAAGTTTAATGAATTTTCTATGATTAATTAATTAAATATATATTTGATACTTGTTTATGGTTGCAAAATTGTTTGTTTGTCTTAAATTGAAAAAAGTTGTTAAAAATCAGGTTTTGAGCATTAGAAAACAAAACTACACCACAACTACTATCGTGGTCAAAGCAGTGAGAACCTTAGGTGCGGGATTTATGTGAATCTCAATTCCAAAATTCACGATTGAAAATGGTAACTCACAGCTGTGGTGCCAAGTATGCAGAATGCTTGATTCTATTACAACTCACATCTAATTGTGGACTGGTGGCTGATGATTGTAGGAACCATTCTCATGGCTCCACAAAGGCTGATAAGGGCTATTTTACACTTTTCTCCAATTTAAAACATAAGAAAAGGGTTCTGTATAAAACAAGAACTAAGGCACAAGATGACAGGTCATAGAAAAGTCATTAAATAGAATTATTAATTTTTACATGTGCTGTATAATTGTTAAATGGATGTCATAGATGGATTTTAGATTTAGAACAGATATGGATGGATGTATTTTGTTTTGAATAGTTTTTCATGAATGTATAAAAGTTTTCCATTGGTCATAAGGACATAAGCCCAAGTATTATTTTAAATAAAATGGGAATTATTTTTTCATGATATACCACATGCATATGTAATATGAAAGATCAATAATTGATGATTGTGTGGAAACTAAGTGTTGGTTCTGTTCAATGTTCATTAGCGTGGACCATTAACGAAAGGCCATGAAGACCAAGACCAAGTGAAGTCAAATATTATTAGCCCATGTAATAGTACAGGGATTCATGCATATGTGCATGATTAGCGGCTCTAATTGAATCTAGAGGCCCATAATCCTCCATAGTATTTGCTTGTTTATTTTATTTTATTGCTTGTATGAAATATGTATGTGGTAAACTAGCTAATATGAAAAGCAAAATGTAAAATACATGGACTAAAAACTTCCTTACATTATATTAAATTGTAATGGTGAAATTATTTTTTCGTGGCCCTCTACCAAGCTTGAAGATCTAGGTATAGTCTTAGAATGTAATATATCATATTCGTACCGTCACGTTGCGATGGTGTATTTGGGGTTTTGGGTGTATTAGATGTGATGTTCAAAAGATACTCCACTTTAAGAATTGAAAGGGCCATGAGTGGAGTTACAAATCCAATGAATTATCAGTTAGTGATTGTGACTTAAATGGGCATACAATGTCAAGAACTATATGTGTGAAGTTTCATTAAACCATGGATAGAAGTAAAAGATTGGATTGTGCATGAGATATATTAGCAACAGTTGCCATTCATTTGGCCCAACATGCCAAGAAATGTATGTGCGAGGAATGTCATATCCATTGAAAACCCGAATCACCTGTTAAAAAATTTTTCTAATGGAATTTCTATTTTTAACTTAAAAGAGTGTAGGATTCAAAAAATCTAGTGGGAGGCTACTTAATTTAAAGTTCATAATCATTTAGTAACATATTTTAAAACAAAAGTAATAATTTTTCTTATTTTATGCAATTTTTAATCTTGATAATATCTACAATTCTTACAAAACTACTTGAGACCAATACACTAATTGGGCCTAATTATGTTAATTGGCTTTGGAACTTGAGAATTATTCTTAATTTGGAGCACATTAGCTATGATTTGAATGTTAATATCCCACTAGCCATTACATAAACGGTTAGTGAGGAGGAGAAGCCCCACCCATAAAAGACAGCTAGAGACGATCTTGGGGTTAAAAGCTACATGCTTACCTTTGTAACCAATGATCTCTAGAGAGCTCATGTGGGCATGTTGAGCACTCAAGAGATTGATTATCACTTACAAAAGTTGTATAGTGAGTAGAGTCATACTACAAGACATGAGATCTCGAAGCAATTGTTCAGGATGTGCATAGTAGAGTGCAATGATGTTAGTGAGCATGTCCTCAAGGTAATTTCACTCACCAAGAGCCCCAAGTCACTCGACTTTATCATGGATGCTAATCTACAAAAAAAATTAATCCAACAATTGCTTCCACACTCCTTCCCACAATATATCATGAACTATCATCAAAATATTATTAAGTGTACATTGGTTGGACTCCTCAATATGCTAATGATTGCACTAGTTACTATAAAGAGGAAAGGGAAAAAGTGGTTCTTATTATTTAGCTCATCTAGTCAAGCTAAGAAAAGCAAGGCTAAGAAGAAGAAGCCCATGACTCCTAAGGTGAGTGAGAGTATCAAGAAAACCAAGACTCTTATTGACAAAGGCAAGCATTGCCACTATGGCAATGATGGGCATTGGAAGAGGAACCATGCCAAGTACCTCAAAAGCCCAAAAAATGGCGTCTAAGGTAAGGAACTTTATATTTATGAAACATCTTATTCCATTGGTGTATTTTCAACTTTTTAGATTTTAGATTCTGATGCTTTATCTTATATTTGTACTTCATTTTAAAATATAGCCAGAATTAAGACTCTTAAGAAGAGTGAAGTAGTGATCAAGGTAGGTAGTGGAACAAGTGTTGCAACCATAATAATTAGGGCCATTTTAGTTAGACTATCATCTAGCCACACCATACTTTTAAGAGATAATTTGATTTTGCCCACCAGGATTAAAAATATTGTTTCCATTCTATTATTAATAAAAGAGATTTATAAATCTTCTTTTAGAAACAAAGTACATTATATTTATTAGTTCTAGAAATTGATTAGCTCAACATCTCTTGTCAATGTCCTTTATTTTTTAATATGAATGATAGTGTTGTGATGAATGTTGTTTCCAACAAACATGCTAAGGACTAGATCTCAAGCAATTGTAGCACCTTAAACTATGCCATGCTAGGGAAGCGAGGATAAGCAAGTTGAAGAAAGATAGGCTTATTAGTCTGTTGGGAGAGGAACCCTATCCGACTCATGAACCTTGCATCTTAAGCAAAATGACCAAAAGTCCAATTTATGGGCATGTCAAAAGGGTTGCATCGGTGTTAAAGTTAGTCCACAATTATGTTTATGGACCATTTAATGAAATGGCTAGAGGAAGGTTCTAATGCTTTAAGACCTTTACCAACAATTATTTTAAGTATATTTGCGTATTTGATAAAGTATAAGTATGAATCGTTGAAAAAGTTCAAAGAATTCAAGGCTTAAGTAGAAAATCAAATCTACAAGCAAGTAAAAGCATTACAATTAGATTTTGGTGGCGAACACAACAGTGCCAAATTGGATTACTTCCTGGAAAAAAATAGCAGTGTAACTTAATTAACATGACTGATAGCTTATCAATTAAATGGTATAGCTAAGCATAGGAATCATACCTTATTAGACATAGTTCAATCTATGATTAACTTTATCAACCTCCTCGTATCATTGTGTCGAAATGCCCTTCTAATTGCCACACACATCTTGAATAGGATTCACTTTAAGTTCGTTCTTTTAACCTCGCATGAGATATGAAGTGGGAGAAAGCCAGGCCTGAAATAAATCAAAATTGGGGAAGTCCAGCTTATCTTAAGAAGAATAAAATGAATAAGTTATAGGCAAGGGCGTCATGGGCTACTTTCTTAGATATCTTAAGGATTCCGTGGGATATGAGTTTTATCTACCTGATGATTATAGAATTGTCTTTGGTTATTAGGCACAATTTCTTAAAGAAGAGTTCATTTGATGAGGTAGTGTGGGTAGAACAATAGTACTTAAAAAGGTCGAGCATGAGCAATAAAGCAACGAGCCTACACAGCAAATTCCTACTCAAGAACAACTTATAACAACACAAGCATTGGGACAATTGGATAGGATCTCTTGTGCACCAAAGAGATATGGTCATGTCCTAGAGAGCATACAAGAGTTGTTCATTGTGGGAGATAATAATCATGAAGATGACCCTACTTCCTTCAATCAAGTGACGTTAGACAAATACTCCATTGAGTGGCTGAAGGCTATTCAATCTGAAATGGATTTAATGTATTCAAACTAAGTATAAACCTTAGTAGATCCACTAAGGGAATAGTTTTCGTTGGATACAAGTGAATCTACAAAAGGAAGATTGATTTGATTGGCTAGATGAAGACCTATGAAGCCAAGATCATGGCAAAAGGTAATAGTCAAAAGAAAGGAATTGACTATGATGAAACCCTTTCGCCTATAGCAATAATCAAATCCATTCAGATAATTCTTGTGGTAGTTGCTCACTTAAACTATGAGATTTGACAAATAGATGTCAAAATTGTTTTCCTTAATAGGTTTCTTGATGAAGACATTTATATGGTGCGACCACATAATTTTGAAGTCCAAGTGTGAGCTCATAAAGTTTGCACGTTAAGAGGTCCATTTATAGCCTTAAACAAGCATTAAGGAATTTGAATCTTCATTTTGATAGTGTAGTCAAATCAATTAGTTTCATTAAGAACAAAGATGAGGCCTGCATCTAAAAGAAGGTTATGGGAACACCATAACATTCATAATATTGCATGTGGATGACATATTGTTGATTGGAAATTATGTTAGGATGCTACCTCAGTCAAAACATGGTTGTTTGGTACATTTATCGTAAAAGACTTGAGAGAAGCAACCTAAATCTTGGTATTTACATTTATAAAGATATAACAAAAAAAAAACTAATGGGCCCCTCCAATCTATATACAGAGACCAAAATGTGACGACATTCACAATGGAAGCCTCTAAGAAAGGATTGCTACCATCCAACATGGCATCCATCTATCAAAGCCCATATGTTTCAACTATTAGAAGTTTGATGTACGCAATGTTATACACAAAGTTAGATGTCGCCTATTCCATAAGTATAACAAGAAAGTTTTAGACGAATCCAGATAAAGAGCATTTGAATGCTGTCTAATATATCCTTAAGTATTTGAGAAAAAATAAGGATATAGTACTTATTTATAGAGATAGATATAGTTGATAGAAAGTCTATCTTTGGGTACATATACCTTTAATGGACAAGTAATAAGTTACAACAGTTTCAAATGGAGCACCATTGCAAATTCCAAATTGAGACTGAGTATATTGCGGCATGTGATGCTATAAAAGAGGTTGATCGGATAAGGAAGTTCATGACAGAACTTCAAATGGTACTGGATATGGATTGACCATTACCACTTTATTATGACAAAAACGGCACAATCACATAGGCAAAGGAACTAAAGTCTTATTTGAAATTCAAACACATTAAAAAGCATTATCACATTATTCAAAAATCACAGAACAGGTGATATTACCGTGCAGAAAAAAGCTTTAGCAAATAATATTGGTGACCTACTCACCAAGTTGATGACACAAATACAATTGGATCACCACCTTAGGAGAATGAGCATTAGATACCATAATGACTGGCACAGGATTATTAGTATTAGAGTGTAAGTAGGAGATTGTTAATAATATGCCATTAACGCTAATAGATTATGAGTAATATTAATTGTAAATGTAAAATTTTAACGTATAAATAAAACATTGATTTTACTTATATTGATATTCTAGCTGTTTTTCATGCGTGTAAATTTTGTATGGGTGAATATATGCATGTGCCCATGTAATTAAATTAAGAAATCTTATTCATAAGAGATTATGAATATAGATACAAGGTTTTTTAGTATGCAACCATTTAAACATATCCGCATGGCACACATTTTTTGAATGGGCATTAGAGAATCAATATGACTTACACACCGTGTGTTTGTATGGTGAATATCATGTCATTTAGTATGAGATATTGAGAACACGTGTGTAGATGTATTATTGAAGAATGAGTATTCAAACACTAACTCGAAGAACGAAGTAGACACACAGAGTTAACTCTCTACTGTTAATGTATGGCTTTGTGATATGTTAAGTTTACGTGGACTTTAAACTAGAAACAAAGTTGTTGTCTTGTGTGAATAATGGTCAACGTATTATTAGAGCATTAAAAATTAACATCTATTATAATATAAGATAGGTTCCTAAGCCCAACTTACTATTACTAAAATGTGTATAGAGGCATGTAGGAATTTAATAAGGGATTTGTCTCTTTGCAAGTGAGCAAGGTGTTTATTCTATGTAATTAATATTCTATGAGATATAAATCCTTAGTAAAAGGTATAATATGATTATAAAGAAGTTTTCGATAAGATATTAGTCTCACAAAGTAATATTAATTTAATCATATGATCAAACTGTTAAGTTTAACTAAATCCATGTCTCTCACATAGACAAAAGGCTTATACCCAACAATCCTAATGAGCGATAGAGTACCATAGGCAGTTGTTTACTCTTAGGCAATAATCTAGTGTCTTGATACAGTAAGAAGAATAATTGTATTTCCTTATCAATCACTAAAAGAAATACATCATTTTAAGTAGCTATTGTTCATAGTTGCTATAGATAAGGCATATGATGTTATATTATAGACTGCAATAGGAAGAGCTTAAGTTTTATATGATACTATGAGTGCTATTAATATTTTTAAAAACCCTTTGCAACACTAAAAAACAAAGCATATAGACATTCAGTGCCACTTTATTCAAAAATTGGTGAAGAACAAAATTGTTGTATTGAAATATGTTCCAATAGATTGTCAATATACTAACCAGTTCACCAAAGCCTTGGATGTTACCAAGTTTGAGACACTAAGAAGTGCTAACGTGCCATCCAACATGACTAAAACTATTTTCAGTTTATCTATTTTCCTACAAATTTACGGAGACATTATTGTTGTCTAATATTTGATGAAATGCACAAAGAATTGGTTGACAAAGTTGTGGTTTAAAAATCACTGATACGATAGATAGTATTACCCCAACCTTAATTATGAATTTTTATCAAATAACCACATATGGTTATTACTGGAACAGTTCAATCACATGGAAAAAAAATGGCATTCGCTTTACAATTTTCCTTGTGAAAAGAATTGATGATATCATTTTCCTTCTATATCAATAGGTAACTAAATTAAAGCAACCCATTGATCATCTTTTTTTTTTTTATTGCCGACATCAATATAATAGAAAATAATTACCCATTCTTCCTGAGTGCAACGCAATCCACTTACACCCTTAAGCTGGACACAGCCTTTTAGCCAAAATTTTCAAGGCAAAGTAATTTCCAAATTCCTCTATTTTGAGGCAAAGCTAGGCCACAACATTCATTTTCATAGATAAAAGCCACGGTATATGACAAATTCACGATAAAATAACTAAAAGAGTAATACTCCCACGAAATGATAAAATCATTATAAAGCACCTTTGTTCTACCACTAAAAGTGAAGATGGCCTTAGAGTTTTATCCTATGTCGGGCTACATGGGTAATCCAAAATACCATGAAAAAAAATAGAAAAAGAAAAGAAACCTTGTCATACTCCAATCCAAATGGTTGCAGTCATTCTCAATTTTTATTACAAATTTTCATTGATAAAATAGTCCATTCAACATAAACAAATTCGTAGCAAAGAGGATTGTTGGTCTAAACCTCTCCAGACTTTGTGAAAATTAATTTTGACGAATCTATGCATTGGAACAAACCAAGAGTTTAGGTTGGAGTGATTGCCAAAGATCATGATGGTAGATGCATTGTGGGGCAATGAAAATCTTTTTAACTATGTTAGTTTTCATTTTTTTCAACCACAAAATGCGCACTGCAATCATTATTCTTTTTAAATTCTCTCTATCTCTTTATTGCTTTTATACAATTTTTTTAAAAAAACACACACCCAAAAACAAAAATAAACATATCTTTTTTATGCTTAACGTTGAACATGCAAAGCTCCTCACGGAGAAAATGAAACTAAATTTGTTTTACAATTTTAGACAATAAAAATACACTTAATTATTACACTCATTCAATTTTATTTTATTCTCTCTCTTGAAACACTTACATATAGCTAAATTTAAAATAACTAAAAACATACATCCACATTTAAAGGCAAGATGAAGATGATTTGTGGAGGAAACTAATGGCCTCCAAGTCATTTCCAAACTCAATGCTACACGAACTAATAGATTGAAGCCGTGATAACAGTGAAGGGGTTTTAGATCCCCCTCTTTATATCTTAGGGGTTTTAGATCCCCTTCTTTATATATTAGGAGTGTTAACGAGTTAGGTTAACAAGTTGACAAATTAAGTTGAGACACAAGTATTACACACAACCTATCAATCCAAACCCAATTCATTTATTTTCACAGGTCAAAAAATCTAACACAAACTCGACTTGTCAATTTTCAAAGTTATTTAAACTCAACCCATCAACTTGCCGACTAAAAAATAAAATAAAATTTACTTTATAATAATTAAGTATTATTAAAACAAATTTTGTATGGTGAAATTTGATTAATCAAAATTTTTAAATTTTTATCATACTAAATTAGGAAAGCATTATCAATCATTTCATAACAATAGCTAAATTTAATTGTTTTTAAATAATGTTTAATTATTAATAGCAGATTAGGTTTTTCAGGCTTAGTTTAACTAATATTAAGGGTTAGAATTTTTAAATATTTACTACTTTTTCATTTAATTTTATTTAATTAATTTTTCTTTTCTATTTAAATAAATATTTATTAAATTATTTTAAATATATTTTCACAAATTTGCAGATCAGCCCACTTTCTTTTCGAGTTTATAGATTTGACTCGATTTCAATCCACACCTGCAAATATTTGACTCAAACTAATAAATTTCGTTTGAAGTTCGAATCGTGTTTTGAAGTCATGTCAAAAATTGACAACCCAATTATATCTTCTCCCTTATTCAGAAGGATGGTAAATAAATGTGTTCTAGTTTCAAGCTTTAAATATTTATATTTTTATAATATATACATATATATATTGTATATTAAAAAGTGCAAAAGGGGAAAAAACCAATGTAAGCTATTATCAAATTTAAGCTGATTATAAAACATTCGAAAGAAAAACACTAACTTTTACAATCGAAAAATGGTTCCAAAGTATCTGGTAGAGTTGGATTCATTACAATTGTATAAAACTTTACAGAGCAAAATAATTGTGACTTTATTTTTCTATAAAATCCAAACTGATTGAGATTGCATCCCAAGTTTTCAGCGCAGAAATCCAATTGAAAGTGGCACTTGTAATTAATAAATAACCCAATTCTAATATTTGAGCAAGAAAATGCATTACATCCACTGCAGAACCACCATGCAAAGAACTGGCACTACTTGCTTATGCAGAACTACATATATGTCAATCCGAACGATGCGACAGACAAGAGTCCACATGTTCTAAAATCACAAGAAAAAGTACAAAAAGAAAAGGAATAATCATCATTCGAACAGTTAATCATCTTTCTTCTTTATTAAACGAACATTGATAAGATACACAATCAATATGACTATTTATACAGTGCTCACAGTGTTCTCTGCACTGAAACTCTTCTTAATTACAATTCTTTCATTTACTGTTGCTGTACCTTTGTTGATCTTCTTCATATAAATTGAGCCATATTGCAAATTAAACCACAACATCCTGCAGGCAAAGTGAGCTCGATAAACAGATAACCCAAACATGCATAAAAAAGGGCTTACTATGTTTGAGGTTATTTCCAGATGCGCAAATCAGGTGTATCTGGATTTGCAGATACTCGTCTAAATTGGAATAGCCATAACAATCAAAGTAGTTTGCAGAGAAAAGAACATTTAAGAACTCAAATAGGAAATGGCAGAACGTTTTGCTTCTATTAGAAGGTGAAGATAGTTAAATAATGTGTTTTGATGAATTAATTAGTGAAAATGCATCTAAGTAAATGTAACAAAGGTTGGTGAAATATACCTAGTTAAAAAAAATGTCTATGTTTGTAAAGTTAGTGGGATAGGTGTAGTGATAAATCTCAACTTTTGGATCTTTTGCATCTCAACTATCCATTCATGCCTAGAACTAGGATAAATAGGCTTGGGGTTTCATTTGTATTCATCATCAAGAACAAAGAAATATAATAATGTTTAAGTCTTCCTCTCCCAATATTTTTTATTTTCAAAGATCTTATCTTTTTTAGCTTGATATCCAATGAAGTGATATCAGAGATAATGATTCATAACCTTAGTGGCGCAATCCGAGAATCGCCAATTTTTTATTAGTTTATTTTATTTTATTTTAATACATTTGCTTTTGAGCTTTCATGTATTTTGAGCAACATAGGCTTTAGAAATTTGGATTTAATAAACTTTAGTATAAATATTTATTTTATTCAATTGTAAGATAAATATATTAGAAGTCATTGAGTTATAGAGTTTTGAGTTTTCCCAGGGAATAAAATTCTCTATTTTACTTCCTTAAATTTGTGGAGAGATTCCAAATTCATCAAACAATTCAAATCGATTCAATAGGAGTAATTCCCGTTTAAGTTGTAACGTCTCAATCGACTCTAGCAAGTCAATTGTGGCTGTCTTTTCACACCAACTATTCAATTCATCAGGTTTAATTTCAATTCTATTACAATAGTTTGAAAACTTGATGTACAGTTCATATCTTTGGAATCTGGAATTGAGTTCGATTTATTTTTCTTGCTTCCACTAGGTACATCTGATCATGTCACTTAGATATTAAAAAGATAGATATTACAAGATGGCTAAACTAGTGATGCACCTTCAATCCCTATATTTTCTGGTGACATTACAATCATTGGTGTGTCAAAATGAAAACAATTTTTAGATTATAAGAGTTTCAAAAGTATGTAGAGAACGGCTATAGAAAACCCAAAAGTGAGAGGTCTCCACCAATCAAGAACTAAAAATATTCAAGGAGCATAGAAAGAAAGATGCAAAAGCCCTGGCATATCTACAACAAGGCCTAAGTATGGGTATCTTCTAAATAATTGTGGGGGTTGATCAAGCCAAAGAAGCACAGGAGATTCTATAAAAGTAATTCCAAGGAAATCTCAAAGTAAAAAATGTTACTCTTCAAACTCTTAGAAGAGAACTTAAAAATTTTAAGATTGATAACAGTGAAAGTATTCTAAAATAGTATACAAATATTAAAATAATTGTAAACGAAATGGAAACTTTCAGTGAAAATAATAGTAACAATAGAATCGTATAGAAAATTCTAGTTAGTTTATCCTCAAAACTTGATATTATGGTGTCCATAGAGGAGACAAGCTATTTCCTTGAGGAGTGTTAAAGAATTGATGGCATCCTTATAGGTTGATGAGAAAGGTTAGACACGTTGAACAGTCGAAAGTGCTTTTAAGTCAAAGTTGAAGTTCAACTCTAGAACATATGAAGGAGGCTCTTCATACAACTTCCAGAGACGTGAAAATTCACAAAGAGGTGATAGCAATAGACTTGGAACCTGTAAGGGTAGAAATTCAAGAGGAATAGAAGGAAACAATCTTCAAAGAACCGCCAGTGCTGAAAATTCATATCTTGTAGCTACTATGGTAAGAACAATCATCTTTTAAGAGATTGTTAGCATAAAGACAAACAAAAATGTTACTACCACAAGAGATTTGGCCACATCAAGAAAGATTGTAAATTCAAGACCAATCAACAAGCACTAAAGAAACGAGGAGAAGAAAATTTATTCCATGCCTGTCATATGACCACCAAAATCAAGAATGACAGTAGTTGAAACGACTTGACAAGAAACAAACCAAATTTCATCGACTTAGATGAATCTATGAAGAATGAAGTGAAGATAGGAAATGGAATCATAGCTCAAGCATAAGGATTGGGAATAGTTGGAGTCCAAACTAAGCAAGGTGCGAAATTCGTTCATGATGTTTTATTTACACCTAATTTGGACTAAATTTTATTGAGTTTTGGAAAACTGCTTAAGCATAAATATGCACTTAGCTTTGATAATTATGAGTGCTATATTTATTAAAAAAAAATGGTATACAACTTTTCATGAAGATCAAAATACAAGCTAATCAAAGTTTTCCAGTTAAGTTTAACTAAATTGAAAGTCAAGCCTTAAAAGGATATGTTGATAAAGATTCATGGTTTTGGAATTAAAGACTTGGCTATTTGAATTTTCATAGTTTCAAAGTGCTCCAACAAAAAAGGACGGTGTTTGACTTGTTAGGATTGAGAAGAAACATGAAATTTGTAAAAGGCGAGTACTTAGAGAACAACACTGACAATGATTTCGCAAAGGCATGGCATGGCAAGTAAAAAATATTTTAGGGCTCATTCATACATATGTGTGTGGACTAGTGAGAACTTCTAATGAAGATATCAAGTTTTTCATTCTTTTTATTGATAATTTTTCAAAAATGACTTGGGTTTATTTCATGAAAGAAAAATCCAAAACATTTTCATTTATTAAGATATTCAGAAGTTTTGTTGAAAAACAAAGTCCCTGCTACATCAAAATGTTGAATGATCACGATAAGAAGTATACAGTATACCTAAAATGAATTCCTAAAATTTTCTGAAGAGGAAGAAGGAAATTCAACAAATGAATAAGGAAGTGAAAAGCATTCAACTCCAAAAAGCAATCCAACATCATCTCTAAATTCAAGTTCAAGTTCAACAAACCCCATTTCCCAAGAAAATAAGGAGTTTAAGTGGCATCTCTATATCGATCGATTACGAGTCTATTCTCTTATTTCGTTTAATACTTATTAGAATCGACTTCATTGAATAATTTTTCAGATTGAAAGATGTAATTTTTGCATTATTGAACATAAAACTTTAAAGAAGCATATGGAGATAAAGATTAGAGAAAACAAAGAAAGAAGATCTATGTAATTGAGAATTACAAGACTTGGAGCTTTGTTCAAATGCCTCAAGACAAGGAGATTATTAATGTCAAGTGGATTCACAAACTCAAATTGAATTAGGATGCCTCCATCCAAAAGAAAAAGGCAAAGTTTGTTACGAAGTGTTATTCACAAAAGCCCTGTATTGAATACCATAAAACTTTTACTCCAGTTGCAAGATTTGACATAAATAGAACAACCATTACCATGGGCCACGACAACCCAAAAAGGTTGGAATTTTTTCCAACTTGATTTCAAATCAGCAGTGTTAAATGGAGAATTAAAAGAAAAAGTGTATGTTCAACAACCTTAAGGATTTGTAAAAGAAGGAAAAACAAAGTATACAAGTTAAGAAAAGCACTATAAAGTTTGAAATAAGCTCCAAGGACATAGCACAATGAAATTGATTTTACTTCACAAAGAAAGGAATCATGAAGACTAAAAGTGAGCTAACCTTATAGTGAAGATTGAAGGTAACTCTTAACATTCTTATTATTGCTTTATATGTTGATAATTTGCTTTACATCAGTATCAATGAGAAAATTATTGCTAATTTTAAAAAAGACCATGATGAAAATATATGACATGAATGATATGGGCCTACTACTTCAATATGACAATAAAGCCTTTATTTGTCAAAAGAAATTTGTTGAAAGTATTCTTGTGAAGTTTGGCATGGTTGATTGCAAACCTATACTTATCCCACTTGTTGTGAGTGAAAAACTAGTTAAACAAGATGGTGATAAGAAAGTTAATTCTACTATGTATACATGTTTGGTGGCAAATTCACTTTATCTCACAACTACAAGGCCAAATATCATGTTAGCTTCAAATTTGTTAACAAGGTTTATACACAATTCCAGTTCATTATATCTTGGAGCAGCTAAGATAGAATACAGTAGAAGAACACTCAACCATGGCATAAAATTTTAAAAAGCAGTTACTAAAAATTTGCATGGCTTGTGATTAGGTGGATGTTTGGATTATATGAAGAGCATCTCGAGCTATTGTTTTTCACTTGATTTCGGAGTCTTTTATTGGGCATCAGAAAAACAACAAAGTGTGGCACAATCTTAACTTCAAGATTATTTTGCATCTAAACGGTCTATTCATGGATGGAATTAGTATAAATAAGTTTGAAGTTTTGTTTGTATTCATCAACAAGAACAATGAAATATAATAGTGTTCAAGTCTCTCTCTAAATATTTTCAAGACTCCTTTTCAGTACTTTCATCATTCTTGGCTTGATATCTTACAATAACAGCCACATTTTGGAATGGAATCTGGGACACTTTACTCATGCAGGACTAATAAAAGAACGAAGAACAACTACTTATACATACAACAAGACAAGTATTCTTCGACAGAATTGTGATTGGATTTAATATAATCACTTTCAAGCTATGTACATAGAACTTATTAGTGAATTTTTCAGTTGTTCCTATAGGCAAGATATTAGCAAGCTCACTTTCATATCATTTGCATACGCTCAAGAAATTCATTAGTTTCATCTGCTTTTCTCATGATGTCTGTACATACATTTTTCTCAAAATCCAGGTGGATGGACGAATATTCTTACTCATCTTTCGATGAAGAGTAAGCTCCAGATAAACAGCTGGGTTAAGAGATTGGGTGGGTACCTGAAATCATGCCTCACTTCCTTCGGGCAATGTGATCAATCGGGTCTTAGAATCATACACCATCTCATTGGCACAACTGGCACTAACGTCGGAATGCAACAATTACAAAAAACAAGAAAATCTGTTACTCAAATGATGGACAGAGAAATGATATTTTCCTGACAAGTGCCTCTTATCATAAAACTTACTTTGAACATTTAACTCTATTGACTGAACCACCACTAGAAACTGATAATATTGTGCCAAAGAATGAAGTGTTTTCTGTGCCACAGTTCGGACAGGGGCCCTGGAGCATCAAAGTTCATCTCTCAATACATAGAACGTGTGATAAAATGTTACCAGTAATTTTATATCCTGATTCTGATGTGTTCAACAAAATCTTACCACCAAGATCAAGAAATCTTTCACAATGGCATTAGTGATTGTGAAAGATAACCACAGTATTATGGGCACAGCCGCAAACCACGTGAAAAGGAAACTGAATGGCTCTGGAAGCTGAAAAGATGATGCCTTTTAAGTTAGTGCAAGAACATGTAAGAGTAACACTCAGATGATTATAAACAATACCATGCAATCAATTCTTTACGTGAAACTATGGAAAACTTAGGGAATCATTGTTTGCATCCTATTGTAGCTGCCACGCAATATTATTATAATGATATTTTGTTACCTCTAAGAGATACGAGATTTCAAATCCAGTCAAATCATCGAGAAAGAAAAACCTAAAAAAGACAAATGAATATATATTGTTAACTCCAGCATAATATGCTCCCACAAGGAGGGAATGAGAGTGCTTATTCAGCATGCAACTCCCAAAAAGCCACTTACAATCCTAATGCAACAACTGTAGCCGGAACATTCAGAAGAAACATCTTGAGGTAATCAACAGAAAGGTCACTATATACCTGCAAATTTAAAAATAAGTTTGCTCCAAAGGGAAAAGGAAAATGGTACATTGATCAATATCATTATTTAATTCAAATCCATAAAATAGTTGATTTGAATTGTGATATATATTACTCTAGCAGTTCAAAATTGAATTTCTATCAGAATTGATGTGGAAAAACCAAAAAAAAAAAAAAGAAAGAAAGAAAGAAACCATTTGGAAATAATCCAAGTTACAGGAAGAAGTACAGGTAAATATATTTTGCCATTGTATATATATTGTCGTCATTGCCTCCTAAGCTTTGAGTTTTTACACCATCCTTGCAAAAAATTGAGCAACCTTGTCTACAAGAGATTTATGTGAGACGGCAGATAATCAAAATTAATTTTACTCGGCATAAAAATTATTATTTATTTATTTTAATTGTTCCTTCTCTTGTGCACTTCCATGATGAATCCTGCCATTGATGGAACAGCAGAGATGTAAATCACAAACAGGAAACCACTGAATAAATGAGGGAACACTGATACTTCAACTAGAGTAGATATCATTTTCAACCGAAAGAAAGAGGAGATGTGCAAGAAGATTTTCTGTTTTCCTGTTCTTTTCACATACTATACCTAAACATTTGATGTAAAAATTATCCACATTATATATATAGTCCATATACATTGCATATGAACAGACCAACTCCAATCAAACAACATCACATTGTATACAGTCCGCTAGTTTCCAAGTGCAAGAGATAGAATCTGTTATAAGTCCGAAGTAGGCCATCTGAGTAAATCAAGTTTAAGCGTTATTGTTGCTCAGACTTGGGACTGATCTCCCACTTTTCATGGTAATTTCTTCCTGACGTAAGGTAAGATTCAATAGAGGATAGACAGTCCAATATGCTCAAACTGTAGTTTACTGCACAATATTGTCCTCTGAGTCATGAGCCATATGGAGTTCAAATAGGGCAACGGATAGAGCCCATATCAGTAGTAGGTAACAAAAATCTCAGATATGTATTCTAAGTGTTGGCATACTGTTACAGTGCCAAGTCTAGCAAATGGAAACTCCACACAAGTGCTAACATGGGAAAATGGGGAAAAAAAACTAACCTTCCTACTACGAAGACTGCATCGGGGACCCTCAGCCACAGTTTCACTGCCATCCACCTACAAGATGGTAATATATTGAAAATCAATAAATGGAAAGAATTGACAGAAGCCCACAATAAGAAGATTCCAAGTACTGTAATGAAACAAATTAGTTAACATAACAGAACTATAGAAAGCCAGACCATCAATAAGTACTGAAAAGCAGACATCAAATACAAAACCAAACTAGCAGCTTTGGAGAACATGACTGGCCACAATATGACAATTAGTTTATGCTGACACAAATATGACATAAAGTACAATGAATATGTTTAACAGTCTTAAAGTACATCACCCTTCAAGATGTGCTCAGATATCAGAATTAATTTCGCAAGTCAAATACAGTACCTTAAGTTTCTGCTTCAGTTCATCAAACTCCTCATCAGACATAATTTGTTTCCCAGATGCATAAGCCATTGAAGCTTCCAAAAACCTCTGTTCATCTGCACCTGATTGCAGCAAACAAGTGACAGGCAAAATTGATCTCTTAAAATGCAAATGCTGCAAAGGATTCTGCAATATAAAATTATAAAGAACAAATTAAAGAATTGAAGCTTCTCATACTTAGCATTACAACACTGCTTCCCTCCCACATAAGTTCTTCCTTTAGATTATCGAACTCTTCATTTGACATGGTAGCCTTTCCTTCATAATAGAATGCCTGCAAGTAACAGTAGAGAACATCTGAGGTTATATGAAACTGGACACACCAATTATCCAATCAGAAAATGAACAAAACCTGTTTAAGATTGCTGAAGATAGGCACTCCGG
Organism: Avicennia marina; assembly: GCA_019155195.1. Taxonomy (NCBI): domain Eukaryota; kingdom Viridiplantae; phylum Streptophyta; class Magnoliopsida; order Lamiales; family Acanthaceae; genus Avicennia; species Avicennia marina. Next base: position 10,262,904 of record CM032762.1, on the reverse strand, counting down.
TATAAATGAAACACGCCCAAATATGCAGGAAAACAGCATAGTCAAATGCAACAGTTGGAAGAGATAAAGAAGTTTGTATTTTACAACCTGAAGTGCTTGAAGAAATTCTTCTTCCATCTCTCCCAATGATTTTTTCTGCCTTTTGTCCAGGTTGCAATAGGGCAAGACATTGCTATCAACAGCTTCATCTTCTTGGACCTGACCTGAAGTAAAACAAGGGAATCCATGAAAGCAGCATGCTTAATGATTGCCTACATTTCTCTTCTGTAGCCAGGAAATAACATTAGTGTCGCTGGTTTGGAAGTTCAACCATGTTTTTAGCTACTGCAACATAATTCATGCATCCAAATTGGTTAATACAAGACTTCAATGTCGATCGGAAACTTGCAAATTGTGATTGGAAAGTTGTAATTTGTCAAGACTCGTGAAACTTGTTCGGTATGTTAGAAGAGAAAGTTGGAGTAATAGTTCTTGTATTTCTTTCATTACTAGAGTGCCAATTTATGATAAAGGCAATTATAATCATACCTAAAAAAATGATTACATGACATAAACGCAAACCAATGAACTAAGAAGTCAAATATTCTCAACTCTAAATTAGGTAACACAATAATATTAAATATAAATAAATATTTTAGAATATTCTCTAACACTCTCTCTCAATTGAACATAGGGTAACTTTCGAAATATTCAACTTAAACTACATTCAACAAACATAAATGACAAAGTTAAGCTTTAACACTAACAGAGAAGTCATGCTTCACATAATACTTAGTAAGAAAGGTCAAATACAATCCATGATGCACTAATGGAGAAATCACGCCTCACACGTCATGATAGTTAATGGAAAGTTATCTTTAGTCGACCATATTGGCACTATTTTTCTTCGTTTGCTTAAGTATGATACACAAACTTGACTTACACGCATCATTAATAATAGCAGGCACTTGAACTAGAAAAGAGTTTTTCACAATACCTACACAGTATCATATACTTAGAAAAACACAAATTTACTGTCTACACGGCAAAACTGAATAACATTAACACAAATATCTATGACCATAAAAAGCCAGCCACAAGAGTCATTAACACAAAACTACACAGACACACGACGGACTTCATCAGCCACTAAATTAATAGGGATTTGCATGCAAAGGAACCCAAATAAAACAATTTTAAAATAATTCATATTAACCCAAACACAAACAAATTAGCCTACAAAACTAAAGCCCAACAAAAACTTCAGCTCACTACCAACAAATTAACCCACACAAAATCAAGCCCAACACTAAAAACACAAGTAACCAACCTAAAAAGAAAAAAAAAAAAAAAAAAAAAGAACTGCAACTTTAGCCCAACAAAAAACCAACCATAATACTAAGCCCAACTAAACATTAACAAAGGCATAAATTGGCCCATGCCCCAAGCGCAGACTTAGGCAACCATCTTCTTCCCTTCGGTCACACATGGTGGCAAACAGGCACACATAGAGGAGTAACAGTGGCACATGGAAGGCACATGGAAGGTTCTAGACTCACTCTTTGCCGCTTACGGCGGCGAAAGAGCACTCGCAGTGGGGCACAAAGCAATGACGCGAGCTGCGATGTTGGCAGTTTTGACGTCCTCTCCAGACGTCATTCAAGCTAGCGATGGGATGGAACCAATAGCAGAGGATAGAACATCACTCATGGTGGAATCGGGGCAAGAGAGCACCCTACTCACGGTTTTAGTTACGAGCAGAAAGGTGTGGGAGATTGCGTTGTGTTTGATCAGCCTTTTCAATAAAATAGTTTATTTTGTCTGACGGCAGGAACGGTGGGCAAGTGTTTGGGATGAGGGCATGTTTGGTTCTGAACTAGGTTGCAACGTGTTTCAGGAAGGAACCTACTGAGAAAATTGGGGTAAAAGTTCTTTTTGTATTTCTTTTACCACTAGAGTCCCAAACAATTATCAGGATATCGCCATACTGGTGAGAAAATAAGACGATTACTGCAAAATATAGAGGGGCTTGAGTATTTGAACCCATTAGCAAACATTTTCAATGACAAATAAACTTGGAAAGTTCTTCTATGTTCTGAAAGATTTAGCTATAGATTGAGAATATTTAATTTCTTAATTTATAGATTTTTAGTTTTAGAATGATAATTGTTTGAACTGCAGTGACAACAAAATACAACAAGAACTCTACCCCAATTCTCAGCCTGAAACCCGTTGCAACCTAAAACAACACCAGGTAACAAAACCAAAGGATCGAGTATCCTCCAATTCTCCACAGCTATGCTGGAGACTCGGTATAAAACCCAGAAAAAACTTCAGAAAATCATCAAACTTAAACTCGTCATCTGAGCAAAAACGACTTTGAGAAGAGGAATCTTTCCAATTCATCCATCGATTAGGTTACCTATATCACACTTGTAACAAACTACGATTAAATAAATAAAAAAAAAGAATGTGTCTCACAAACACAGAAAATTTACCTTAAAGTTCGTAAATAACCAAGTATACACACACACACTTGGATTCAATTTAATCGAGGTCATAATTTATTTTGAAGCAAAAAATGTTACCTGGTTGATCAGTACTGGCCTTAGGAGAAATAACCACCAACCTGCGTCGAAACGACGACTTTCCGGCACCAAAATGAATTGAGTGAACTCCAGGAGCAGAAGACGGTAAAGAAGAGGCAGAAATAAAGGGCTTTCTAAACTGCGCAATCAAGAATCTCGGCTTTGCAACAGCAAATCCAAGTTTGACGGCCATTTGCGGCGGAGCGTAGGCGTTGGAAGCAGCGTAGTGGAGGCTGAGATTCTGGATATGGGCACATTCGAGAATCCGGGCACACGTGGAAATTTGTAGGTTATAGCGGAAACTGTGACCAGGGGAATGCTCAAAGATAAGGCAAGTCCAGAATATGTGGAGGGAAATTTGAGATGGGTTCTTGAATCTTGTCTGGATTTTAAAAGAATATCGTCGGGATTTCCGTTTGGATCACTTCCTCCTGGGATGTTGCGAACTCGCCATGACAGGTGTCTGCAGTCCATGGCACGTGGTGTGACCGTTTGTTGCCGCCTAATCACGTGGCACTATTGCCCCGCAACAGAGGAGGACGTTTTAGATTATTTATGTCAAGATGAATATATATATATATATATATATATATATATATATATATATATATATTTATACACACACGCGCACGTACAAGCCACCCGGACACGGGTTTTTTAATTAAATATTCTAAATTTTAAAAAATTTATTAAAATAACTAGGTGCATGGCGAGTTCTGGTGGATATAATCAGTAAATTGTCCATAGTGTCGAGCAACTATCACAACAGCGAGTCCAGCGAGATTTTCCACCATACTACCAGATGGATGACATTGCGTCTGCACATCCCACTCCAGGACGTAGCACACCCTATCACCACGATGTATCAATTCCTGGCACATCATATCAGCATGAGGTACCAGGTCCTAGCACTATAGATCCGGCAGATGTATATGTACCTCAACCACTACATCAGAGCATCCACTCTCCATATACACCACAGGCCGATTCTCCATACACGATATTTTCAGAGTCTCCTTACACCCCCCTTCATGCGTACACTTCACAAGAGCAGCCTTGGCAATACCGTGAATCCCCAGTGTCATTTCAGTAGGACTCTATAAGTATGGAAGCTCAACAACCTCATACTTTGCACCATCCTCAAGGAGATCCAATACCACGAAGAGGACATCGTGCCAGACGACCAACACACTGTGGCACCGGTGGTCATTTGAAGGATGAGGATGAGGATGACGTGTAGTATTTAATATTATCTCTTATATGTATTCAAAATTTTCAATTTTATTGGCATTTATATTGATTTTATTATAATTTAATTATATAATTTCATTTAAAAGTTATAACACACATCTTTTAAGCTATTATTTAAATAAATTTTTCCTTTTAAATAAATTCATTATAATTTTAAATTTCAATTAATTATTATTGTAATGTGAATGTCTAAACATAAAAAACTCAACAAGTATTATATAAGATTATAATTTAAAACTCAATTTATTGAAAAAAAAATCTTTTATTTAAATAAATTTTCTTATTTAAAAAATATATAATAATTTATATTAATTTATTATAAGATATTATGACGTCATCTCGCCGTTACAAACTGCAAGATGACGTCATTCGTATTTCTTCCATCATACTGGCAGAAATACGAAATATTATTTATTTATTTTGAAAAAAGTGTATCTCGCCGTTTAGAACGGTCTTTTAAGCTATTATTTAAATAAATTTTTCCTTTTAAATAAATTCATTATAATTTAAATTTCAATTAATTATTATTTTAATGTGAATGTCTAAACATAAAAAACTCAACAAGTATTATATAAGATTATAATTTAAAACTCAATTTATTGAAATAAAATTCTTTTATTTAAATAAATTTTCTTATTTAAAAAATATATAATAATTTATATTAATTTATTATAAGATATTATGACGTCATCTCGCTGTTACAAACTGCGAGATGACGTCATTCGTATTTCTTCCATTATACTGACAGAAATACGAAATATGGGGTAATTTCCCAAACTCCCCGTAAATGGGGTAATTTGTTAAATTATAAAAAAAAGAATAAAAAATAAAAAACCCTGCATGGGAGTGTAGCAAAATAAACTTTCCCGCTATTTGGGACGACAAAATTGATTAATTCGACCATGAAAAATTTAATAAAAAAGTAAAAAGATTATTAATTCCACCCTCCAGCCGCCGTTTGGGATGACAAAATTGATTAATTCAACTATCCTCAATAGCAAAATTTAATAAAAAAATAAAAAAAAATATTATTTCTGCCATCATGGAGGGCGGAATGCATAAATAATATATATTTATATATATATCAATTTTGCCTTCTTTGAGGAAAGAATTGGAACGAAAAAACTAAAGTTTATTATTAAAAAATTTTATTTTTATATATCTTATTGATAACAAATTGAAAAGATATTATATATGTTCTTATTCTACTAATAATACAAAATCAAAAAATTGTTTTATAAATAATATAAAATTGTGTTATGTATGAAATTTAGAATATATATTTAGTGGTTTATGGTGGCTAAGGGCGTGTTATTCTTTTTCACTTAGATATTAACTTTTCTCATTTTGTGAAGCAACTATGTTTAAGCGATTAAAATATTTTCACCTTTATAAAGGGCAGAAATAGCTAAAATAAATAAAATTATAATTGCAACCTCAAAAATTATTTTTTTTAGTAAATTAATGTATTTTATTTTTCATATTTATGTGTTTTTTATTTTTTTTTCATATTTATGTGTTTTTTTACATTAATTTGCTCACTACGATTTGGGCTAATTGTTCATACTAATTAATATGCTTTAATTTTCAAAACTAGTTTTTCAATGTTATACCTCTAATCATCTTGAATTTAATATATTTTTTAATTTTTGTAGTGAATTTTTTATTTTAATTGAATTATTTAATTTTTAATATTAAATTTAAAACTCATCATTTAGTATATTGTTAAATTAAATTACATTTATTTTATAAATTAATTTAAATGGTTCAATAGGTTGAACTAATGACTTAGTGAGCTGATAAATTTTGTCAGTTTATCACCAGTTTAGTTTTAAAAATATTACTTCAAAAAATTAAATTAAAGTTTTTAGAAAAAGTGTAATGCATGTATAGTAATGATTTTACATATACTATTTAATATACAAAGAAAAATGCTATTTCAAAAAACTAAACTCTAAATGTAACAACTATGACGACCCCTAGTGCCACACAAAGGCGGTTTAACTATGCACCGTCGGCATTGTCCTCAATTTGCTTCAAATGTAGTACTATCCTTGAAGTCATGTTGGTCATTCTATGATGGAGAAGGTGATAAATCGATTAATGCTATGGACGATGCATCAAAATCGCGAAATTCTAGTGGGACTATGTATACAAATTGAAATGGTATAAACCCAAATCCCAACTGAAAATCTGTAGGTACATTAGTGTGATTGGATGAACATAATCGGCCCAACCAAGTGTAATTGGTGTCTGATTGTAAATGGTGTCTAGAGGACCAGGTATGTAGACATCAGTGCACTTTGCTAGGTGATATAAAGTTAATAAATCAAGTGCCTCTGCCTAATAAGAAGTGAAAGGTCTCGACATGTCTATATAATATAAAGTTAGGGAGTATCGTATGCTCATATCTTCTATATATGATGTAGACAATGGGGGACCAAGCAACTTCATATAGTGTGAAGTTCCTCATCATGCATAATGTGCACAAGGCTCATATATTTTAAAGGGCACTATCATCGTCACAGTAAAAGGTCAGGTGGTCAATCTAATCTACCTGAAATAAAATTTGATTGGCTAGACATCAATACATAAATATATAAATAGATATAACTTAAAAGAATTTGAGAAAATAATATTTAAAAGACAATTTTAATGCACACCAGATATGCAAAGATGCCGGTTTAACCCGGTTGGTCGCTATTGTCCATGAACTCCCTAACAAGACTGATATATAGAAGTGTAACTTGCCCTTTCCACTCAGCGTACTCATAGACTATACAAGGTATACGGTCATAGTGAACCTCTCCCCAACTAAGTTCTCCTATCTCGTCCATCGTGTAATGTAGCTAGCATAACGTTTGGACCAACCTACTCCCCTACTACCACGACAACTAACTCTGTATAGAGGGTCCTTCTAGTGTGGAAGGTCATTCGATATGTACTATACGATCCCAAATTGTTGTAGTACCTTCTCATCATAATGCATCTCGATAATATCATACAGTATAAGTGGACTTGAATGAGTCCACATATGTTGCCCTACATGGCTAGATAGAGCAGTTTAACATGTTTTAGAATAGGGCCACCATATAAACTATCACACAATGAAAACTTGTTAGCAATATGACATACGAATATATATATTAATAGATTTAGCATTATAGAAGGTAGCACTTACCAACTATGTGCCTCACTGTAAAAGATATCGTGTCTAATGTGTAAGGCATGGGTCCCAATCATAGTTTGATATTTATCTCCACGACCCATCTACAAAAAAAACATTGCAAGTTAAATTGGAAAGGAATAACATACTCTATTTAAATAAATTGAAAATTTATTAAGGTACATTTGATATTACCATGCACCATAGGGTGCAGCTGGCAACTCCTCACCGAGCACTTAAAGTAAGCTTGTCTAAAAACTCTTATGCTGACCCAGCACAAGAGCTATGCCAAGAATCCTACTTCATGCCTATATCTGCATGCACAACATACATAAATAATAAGTAAACAAGGGTCTCAAATAATAATACCATTAAAATCAATAAAATATACTTGTAAGAGCATATAAGCACCACCCATGCATTTACTATTTGCTGTTAATGATGTACACCACTTACAGTACATATATGCGAGCATAATTGAACCCCAACTGAGGTGGCCAGCCCTATCCATGTTCTCCAACGACTGTAAATATAGCAATTTAACCTCATTACTCAATGAATTGGGCATCATCCTAATCCCTAACAATAATAATGGACAACAGCAAGCATATTGTGTAATTTGTACCTCAGTTCTATCATCTCTTGGGTAGTGATCCATATGTGCTAAGCAAGTGTAAATAGTTAGATTGTGGCACCTTTAGAAAACTTCGATAGATTAGGCCGAATGCTTAAGAATGTCTTGCAATACACCTGTCACGCTATCTTATTCTGTGCAAGGTTAGTCCCAATAACTAGCTCACCAATAACTGACAACTATCATATAATAGCCAAGTCCTCTAATATAATAGTGGCCTAACCAGACATAAAGTAGAATGCATGTGTCTCATATTGCCACCTCTCGACTAAATCTATGATCAGAAGCCAATCCAGTGATAGGTGACGACACCTAAATACTCCATAAAATTCAATATCATAAAAAATATGTACCACAAGATCTAGCAAATCATCTAGCACAAAGCATGTTCTATCAGGGTAGTGAACCCTTATCACGGAATCAAACTGACTGGTCCACACTTTCTCAAACTTATGATGATCATATCTCCATTACAATGCATGATCTACTAGTCCAAGCTTTATAACATCCTCCATCCTACAAATCGAATAAGCATTAATTGTTCCCTTATGTAAAATCATGTTATTTAAAGAATGAAACAAACATATGAAAAATATTACAGCATAAAGTTAACAAAAACTCAATTCTATAATAAAAAATATCAGTTTAAACATTTATAATTTTCATTTGATCATTAATATATTTTTCTTATGGACTATTATTAATGAATCATTTACGTGAAATTTCAATTAAATCATTCTTGATTTTCGCTCTAACTTTATAAAAAAATAATGTCATCATAAGGATAAACTACCATTACTTAAATAGCACTAAATAAAAGCATATGATGGATAATACATAAGATATTCTAACATATATTAGGTACTCATTTGTATAACAAAGACAATAGATAAGAAATATAATGTCAACATAATAACTAATGAAGTCATCACTATCGGGATGAGGATGCTGCTTGCAGTCTTGAGGAGGATCTTACCTGCTGTCTCATGTATTGTTGCATCACACGAGTTTGTGCCCAATCCATCTCATTCTCGATGCGTGTTGTTCAATCTCACCCCCTTCTTCTCCTTATGCAATGGGCTGGATTGTGCACTAACTGAAAGGGTAGAGTATCCCTCATAGGCTCGCTGTATGTCGGCTCAAATCTCCCTTCATATGTTTTCAAATAAGCCCCAAGGGAGTAAAATTCCTTTACATATCTTTTAGAATTTAAACCTTTTTTTCGACAAACTACAATCGCACGTGGACAAGGTTTCTCATAGGTCCTTCATCACTTGCATGAACATTCTCCATTTCTAATCTTCACAACTTGTTTCCATTCTCGGTGATTTCATTTGCCAATAATATTCTATTGTTGAACATCTGCACCTTATGGTAGACAGATTCCTCTTCAGCCATGGCACACTTCGTATAAGGCCAGTCAGGCCACTGTCGCCCATTTCCTGCCTCTTTAAAAATGCATTGACAGTTGTCTCAAATGTAAGTTGAATTCTTGCACAAATTGGGAAACGCCTAAATCCTTTAAGCACTCTATATAAGCTTTTACTCATATTTGTTGTTAATATATAGGTGTGCTATCCATCATCGTGTGCTAGTGTCCACTTACTTTTGTCAATACTGGACAACCACTCACCTGCTCGTGGTTTAATTGCCTTGATCTGCTTCATAATCCTATCAAATTTATGAGTTTAGTTCTGCATGTCTACTCTCCAACACAAGTTTTTCAGTTGCACTTTTTTACACTGTTTGTTGAAATTGACACACAAATGTCTAAGACAGAACCAATGAACACCTCGAGGGGCTATAAAATCACAATTAAATTGCACTATAGATATGACGCCCACGTGTCAATCTGAAATACAACAATTATCCTCAACCCCTCTAATAATATGCTTGCTAATTATGTCCAAGAACCACTACCACGATAAAGAAGTCTTTTCATCTACTAATGCAAAACATAGAAGTAGAACTTAGTAATTAGCATCCAACGCAATAGTAGTTAATAACTTCTGCTAATAATTTGTGTATAAGTGAATTCCATCAACACATATCACCTTACAACAATGTTAGTATCCATCAATACATTGCTTGAATGCCCAAAATACATAATACAACATATACTGATTTGGGTATTTTGTGGGAATATTTTTCCACTCCATGACTATGACTAGGTTGAACTTTTGTAGAGCTCCCAAATAATATGGCAACTTCCTCACTAAACTCTCTCAAGTCTCATACGCATTCTCAATAGCTCTCTTTGAGGCATACTAGGCTTTTGCATATTTGATCTTATATCCATACCAATCCTTCACCATTTGTCTAATATATTGTACCTTATACACCACATTCTCCTGAACTATTCCCAATAACATGGCAGCAACCATATTTTTATCTAAATTAGCACGATCCATTGAAAGATCAATTGGAGCATATATGCCCACATCCACACTTTGTAATCTTTTACAACCCGTAATGTTTGTGAAGACTAGCCCTAACATACAACCACACATTTGTGTGAATATGTTCTGCCTATATGTGACATACCAAGTTGTAGTTGTGGTCTTTTTCACAACATTCTTTGAGTACCCCCTTGTTATAATCATAAAACTGCTCCCATTTTCTAGTTGGAAGGTTAATTGAATCTTACTCGATGTTAGGAGTAATATTAGAAAAAAAAAAGGGGCAATTGGTAAAACATTCCTTCTCCAGTTGCAAGCACAATCTCACGTGTGGAAGGCCCTTCATGTTGTTGGCCCCATAGTGTCTTTGCAAAGGCATCGATGTTAGTTTTTTCTTCATCATCTGTTCCATCACCCTCGACTTCCTCATCATTGTCCTCAACATCGTTACCACCATCAGATGCAGTCTGATTGTCATTTCTTTGTTCATAACTATCTCCATATGGTCCTCCTACATGATCTTCAATAAACTAATCAGGTTCCTCATCTACTAGCATCTCTACCTATAAGTCTGCACTAGCATATGAAGTTGTGGCATGTTGATGTGCCATTAGAGAGTCCCAAATATGGAATTGAGATAAAGACTCAGTTATCGCAAGTAAAGTAATGAATTGCTTGATAGTTGAATAGCCTAGTGCACTCTTAAACCTCTGTGACACCACTGGTTCATCATTGGAATCTTTCTATTCTGTATCAATGTACAACTCCAAGTAGTTGATGTAGTTGCTCAAATCCAACAAGAATCTCAAAATTTGATCACTGTCTACAAGCTGAAAACAAACTGCTGAGCTCCAAACATATCCCTCAGAATATGCTTCACGAAAACGTTCTTTGTTATTTATCTACTATCAAAACTTATCACGTGATATAACATTGCTAAAAATTGATAAAATTTTGTGTAATGAGAAATTATACTAATTCTACATAGGTCACGATCATATCCTATATAATTCTAACTTCGCATTATGTTGCCTCCCCAACACAAAATAATTTGTATGTTATCTCCCATTATTATATCTTAACAACAAAATAATCATCAAGTTACTATTGCATTGCTAAAACCTAGTCTTCAAATATTCAATGATCAAACTATTTAAAAATATTTAAATTCAAATATAACTAATGACATATAAATTACAACTATTACAATAACATCATATAAACATAAATTTTAAAAATTAGCATAAAGTATGACAGGTAATTATTTAAATAATAAATTTTAAAATTGAATATAACTGATGACATATGAACCATAATTAATACATTAACATCAAATAAATTAGTATAATATTGTACTGCATAAATTAAAAAACTGTCTAAATTAATACAACAATTAGAAAGTAGACTGTGTTTGGGGGAGAGATGGAAAGCAGGCCATTTTAGAGAGCAGAAAATAGAAACAGTAATTAAAAACTATTCTACCCTTCTTGAGGGAGTAAAATAGAAGTAATTAAAAAATATTTTTTTCAGGATTTTTGCCATTTGTGAGAAATTCCACCCTTGCAAATGGCAAAAATGCTTAGTTTCGCAATTCCCATCCTAGTCGGTCATTTTGATAAAAGATTTTTAATTTCGAATATTTAATTAAAAGACCCTAAGCCTTTATCTTCAATCTTTTAGAAAATTTAAAGATTTCAAATTTAATATTTATAAGGTAGAAAATAAATTTTCTAAAATCTTTAAACAATAAATTAAAAAATAAATATTTATATTTTATTAATTTTTTTTGTACTTTTAAAATTTTTTTATATTTTAAATGTTTTGTTACAAAAACATACCTCTAACATTTATTTTCACATAATAAAATAATTTCTAATTTATAATTAAAATAGAAAACAATTTTTTAAGATTTATTTTATAAGAACATAAATTTTTATTTTCTAACTCATAAAATAAATTTAAAATTTCAATTTTAAATGTTCCTAAAAATGAAAATAAAGATTTATATTTTATAATATTAAAAATTCAAAATTTGTTACTTATTCCAAATATATTATTTGAATAATAAAAATATATATTTCAAGAATTATATGCCATAAAATAAATTTTTAAAATTAATAAAATTTAGAAAATATAATTTAGAATATCAAAACCCATCAAGCCATACAATGTTGCCAGAAATTGGTCAAAATTTGTATAATGAGAAATTATATCATTTCTAAATGGGTAACGGTCGTATCTTATATAATTTCCAACTTTGCACTATGTCACCTCCCTAATACAAAATAATTTGTATGTTGTCTTCCATTGACGTATCTTAATAAGAAAATAATAATTAAGTTAGTGTTGTGCTGCTAAATTTAATTAGACTACCTAATGTTCAAATATTCGATGATCAAATTATTTAATAATATATAAATTCAAATGTAAATAAAATAATGTCATGTAAATTAAAACTATTACAACAACATCAAATAAACATAAATTTAAAAATTAACATAAAACATGACAAATTAATACATAAATCATCAAATAAACATAAATTTAAAAATTAACATAAATTTAAGAATTAAACATAACTAATGACATATGAACTATAATTAATGTATTAAAATCTAACAAATTGGTCCAATATTGTATTCAACAAATTTTAAAAATTGCCCAAATTAATACACCAATTGTATTAATATCAAATAAATTAGTCATGTAAATTTCACAACTAATTTATATAAATTCAATTGCCTAAAATCTTCTATAAATTAATATGCATAAATTTCACAACTAATTTATATAAATAAAATTGCCTAGAAGCTTATATAAATTAATACACATAATTTTCACAATAAACTTATATAAACAAACACTAATTATCATAATTTAAAAGTACTATTACAATTTAGCTAATTAATCTGTAATTTTAATCCACTACATAAAACTAAATATTAGTTTAACCTCAGATAAATAACTACATATAAATTACATTTACTACAATAATTTCAACAAAATATAGAATCCTTACATATAAATTCGATAAATTAACATCACATAAATAACTATAAATAAATTACAACTACTACAAAAAAATATCAATTAAACATAGATTTAAAAAATTAAATATATAAATTACAGCTACTACAAATTTTTTTTCTTAAAGATAGAATTAATTTTTTATTTTTGAATTTTTTTAAAACATATTTTATTTTTCTTTTTTCTTCCTCCCTTCCCCTTCCCTTCGTCTCTTTTATTGCATCCATATGAGCATCGTCATCATACATGTAACACACACACACACACATATATATATATGAAAATTATATTTTTGCACCTTTTTGTGCTTATCATCTTCTGTCAACTACATCTTCTTTTCACAAACATATTGACAAATAGATGATAGAAATTTTGAAAATATTCAATATAAAATAGCGTAAAATACTTCATATTTGCTTGTGTTTTTGAAAACTATTTAAACACTTGTTAACTATATCTTCCAAAATCCCTTCCATTAAAACCAATAGTAATTTTCCAACTTGGACACATTACTTGTATTTTGGAAGGCAATAATATCAAAATGTGACATAATATGATATTATTGGCTTTGTAATTTTTTTGGCATGCATTTATTACACGTAAACTTTGTTGTTTACCCATGGTGATGGTGTTTAGGAATGTGATTCTTTCCAAAGAGCCCACAATGGCATATTTTCTTTGAATTATTGTGTTCTGCTAGCTGGAATATGGGAAAAATTTTGGTACGAGTGCGTGTGTCCATTTGTAAAAAATAACATGTAGACATTATTAAGTTGCACAAATAATGTAGATTCGTGAAGAAGACGCTGAGATGAAGTTTTATATTTGAAAATCTTGTTGAAAAGTTATACGAGAAATGCTAACGTAATGCTGATTATCAATTGAACTACAGTAAGACATCTTTGTAGACAATATTTCTAGTATATACACCAGTACTATGTTCTAACTTTTCACTTTTTAATCAAAATTTTTGTCAAATCTTGTAAAACCCTTCCTGAAAGTGTCATATATAGTTGTTCATGATTGTACACATTATTTTGCAAAAATATTCCTGCATGCAGTATTGTCTAACCTTGGACTTTGTTAACTGAAAGAATTAAGCTTAACCTTATTAGAAATTGAAAATGTGTCATCGCAACTGGCAAGCCAGAATTTTCATCACTTTTAAATGGCATCCTATGCAGGAAGTATCTATTACCTTTGTATGGACCTATAATAATCTTTGCTTCAATAAAATTTCTTGCAAGATTGTGATATATGAGTCTTGTCCCATTATAGAGTCCAAGGTTGAGTGTAGCATTTCGCAAAAGCATTATAGGACAACTTCTTTTACCACTTGAAGTTCGAGAGTTTAAGAACTCTTCTTGATAAAGGAAGTTATTGCCATTCTCTATGAAATCCCAAAATGTGAACACTTTCTTATTTTTAGGAAACAAATCTATTAACTTTTCATTGACCATATCAACATCTACATTTTTTTGGAGTGATAATAGCCCTTTCCACCATATAGTTGGCATCATTTGCATGGCTAACCATGTTTGGGAAGATAGAATCAATCAACTGCTGAAGCGATTATTTGCCTTTCCAAGGTATGACAACAAATGATGCAACTTGATAAAATCACCATAAATGACATGATCAACCATTTCCAACTCCAAGTAAAAATTGAGCACAACTTTTTTCTTGGATAGCTCTCATATTTTGTTGAAGATAAATTACGTTCATGTGTCTCCAAAATGAACCTTTTTAAATGCTTGCTACAATTTGTTGTCCAATTGATCCTCCTTTGATTACAGGCAATACTTGTTTGAAATCTCCATCAAGAATAATAGTTTTTCTACTGGAAGCCATATTATTTTTCATAATATCTCAAAATGATCTGTTCACGAACTCAAGAGCATAGCAATTTGCCATTGGTGCCTCATCCTAAACTACATCAACAGCACATCTATTTAACTTAGCAAGATTAGTTTTTTCGTTAATGTACATAAATTATCTAGTGTAGGCCTAAGTGGAATATTTAAATACGAATGAGCAATCCTACCACTCGATAACAATGTAGCACCTATTCTAAAAGTTTCTATTACTATGAAAATTTGGCCATTTCTTACGAGGTGACCTAATAAAGCATGATATGAGTATGTCCTTCCAGTTTCTCCCAGGCCATCTACAAAGAAAATTGATGGTTGGTTGTGTATAATAGTATATATGATTGCATCAAAAGCATTTTTTTTTTCACCAACCTTCAACGTTTCTATGCACCTCAAATTTTCCTCAAGTATATGAATAGACAACTCTTCCTCCATTATCATGGGAAGGGTTGAATTGTTCACAGAGTTATCAAATTCTTCGTCTAGATTTCTTTTGTACTAATTTAACAATCTTTTTAATTCTATTAGTAGTCTATTGACAACCTAAAAAGTATTTAATGAACTTCAACATTTACAACCCTCAAACATGAAAGGATAAAACTCATCTAATAGATGTTTGATATTACCTAAAATTATAGTTAATTGTGGCATTATATTTAACAAGTTTGGTGATATAGATTGTGCATGATAACATTAAATTGTGAAAAATGGACATTTTTTCAAAAAAATCTTATGATGAAAAAAAAATGCTTAAATCACGCATGAATTTCATTAAATATTATGATACTTGTGAGCATTATCATAGTTGCAGGGTTGTAGGAATTAAGTAGTGACTTTGGAAAGATGCCGTGTTGTAGTGGAACATTCAATTAACTTGAAACTTTAGAGAATAGAGGAAAAATGAATTGGATTTCCCATGGTGCAAAAATCAAATCAATCGAACATCGAACGAGAAAGTTACATGTAAAAGTATGTACACCACTAGAACAATCTGAAACACTTGAACTGGCGCGGTTAAGGTCGCGATTGGGGGAAGGGGAGCCGTAATCATGAGGTGGAGGTTTGCGGCCGTAGTTGAAGATCACGACACGCACTGGAATTTCCTTGGTTATAGGCGTGACTGTGGTTAAGGAGGTCGTGGTCGCATGTAATGGCGCAAGTAGACACATTATTTCTGGAAACCAATTTTTCTTGCCATTTTTTTGGACCTGTTAGCTTGACCTAGTTCTCCCCTATATAAAGAAGAAACTTGGATGAAAGAAGGGGTAGCTGCTGAGGGAAAAAGCTAGAAACTTGGATTTTAAGAGAGCTACATCATTCAAGGACAATTGGGAAGAATTCTTGCGGTGTTGAAGACATAATCTAGCGTGCAATTGTTCAAGACGTCAGACTAAGATTTTGTTACCTTTTTTTTTTGTTTTCTTGAATAACAGAATTTTGAATTTGAGTATTATACTTGCTTTTATTTTTATGGATTACTAGATTCCTACTTTAGGACCCTATGTCAGTTGAGAATTTTTAATGGATAGGTATATGTGATTTGTTTTCGTTATTCTTATTATTTACAATTGCAAGTTAATGTTTCAAGTGCTTGATGGCTTTTTGATTTAATTGTGACCACATGGAGAATAACGAGAGTGAAACTCGCAAGTTAGACATCAATTAAAAATGTAAATTTCATGAGAATAATGGAAGTGAAACCGAGAAATTTACGTGGAACAAGTGTTAATATTCATATTCTCAACTTAAGTGGGATGTGGGAACATGCTTGTTTGGGTTGTGCTTTAGGATAATTTAGGAGAATGTCTCGAAGATTAAGAGATTAACACACTATAATAAGCCAATTGAATTTGATTGCAAATGCATTTGTTATTCGTTAAATCTCTACACTGCACAGGGGCCTAAGCCTTTTCACCACTGAATCTTCTTAATTTCTGACTAGTTTGATTACTTCATGAAATATATGTTTTCTTGTTTTCTCTCCTTGCTTTTATTCTCTCTTTCACACTTAAGATAGTTTAACTGATGCGTTCAAAGTCCCAAAAATAGAAACAATTCACACCCTCTCTGTGGATATGACATTCATATTTAATTAGTACTAGTTATTAGAAATTTAATTTTGGTGTGCTACAACAACATGCAACAAATTTTGGAGTGATTTCCAAGGAAGATAACGAGTGCTATTGCATATTCTTAGGGTGTACCATTTCTTTGTACTTGTTTTTTATAAAGTATATTGCTTTGTTGATTAATTGGTTATTAATGTTGTAGGTGTGGAAGAGACATTGTTGTTGCATGTGCTGAAGTCAAGATGCGGAGTTGGTTAATTTTGATCCAGAGATTAAATGAATGCTCCGACATAGCAGATCTGTAAAAAGACAACTGCAAGAATGATTAGACATGGAAGACCATTTGCACATACCACAAAACCTTCCAACACCAAATCAAAGGGCCCTTCGAGATTATGTCTAGCCAGTGGTGACACAAAACATAAGAGAGATAGTTAGACTGCCGGTAAACTCAAACAATTTCAAACTAAAACTTGCATTAATTATATGGTACAATTAAATCTGTTTGGGGGAGGCCTTCCCAAGGATGCAAATATGCACCTAGCAAGCTTCCTTGACTTATGCGATACAAAAAAGTTCAACGGAGTGTCCGAAGACGCAATCAAACTTTGATTATTCCCTTTCTCTCTATAAGATCGCGTTAGATAATGGCTCCAAGGCCTACCCACAAAGAGTATCACTACTTGGCAAGAAATGGTTAACAAATTTAGTCTAAATTTTTCCACCTGCTAGAAGCATCTTGAAATAGGTACCTTTAAGTAGATAGACCCTAAAACACTCCCAGAAGCTTGGGATAGATTTAAAGAACTGTTAAAGAAGTGCCCACAGCATGAATACCTAATCTGGCTTCTAATTTAGAAGTTTTACAGTGGTATTAGCGAGAACCTGTGAACTGTGCTGGATGCCTAGCTGGCGGCACCCTAATGAACAAAAGGCCAGAAAGAGCTTAGACCTTATCGAAGAGATGTCGTCGAATGCCTACCAATGGCCTTCAGAAAGATCTGCCACTCGATAAGTGGTAGGAGTTCACGATATAGATGCTTTTACTGCTTTAACTACTAAAGTCAATTTGCTTACATGGAAAATCGATAGCTTAAACACTAATACTAATTTGTCTATTTCTTCTATGCAGGTCTGTGACATGTACTCTAGTCCGAACCTAACACATGAGTGCCAGGTGGGCAGTACTTGAGGAAATTAGTTAAAGATGGAACAGATGAACTATGTGAATAGCTAGAACTGGACACAAAATAATCCATATTCCAATACATACAAACTGGGGTTGAGAAACCACCTAAAATTTTCATGGAGAAATCAAGCGAGCATGTCCAACCCCCTAGGCCTACAAAGACTAGTTCCACTAAACCCTTCATATCAAACATAAGAAAAGAAACAATCATTGGAAGATATAGTGGGTAACTTGGCCAAATTAACCTAAGAAATCATTGGAAACTTGGCTAAAATGACTTAGGATTACATGAACAGAACTGGCTCAGTACTCTAGAATCAATAGGTATCACTATGCAACTTAGAGCAGCAAATTGAGCAATTAGCAAAAGATGTAGCATCACAACCCCAAGGAACATTGCCCAACAATATAGAGGCTAACCCAAAGGAGTAATGCAAGGCAGTTACCTTGAGAAGTATGAAACACCTACAAGAGTTGCCCTTCCAAAATAGACAGTCAACATAAAGGCAATGTGGAAGAAGGGTCCAGTGAACAACCTGATAAATGGCAAAATGATGCTGAAGAAAAAGCTGATTCACTTGTTAAGCCCTACAGACCACCCCTTCCGTACCTGCAGAGATTAAAGATTGCACAAGAGGACAAATTTTTTTTTAAATTCTTAGATGTATTCAAGAAACTTCACATTAACATTCTGTTTGTAGAGCCTTAGCATAGATGCCAAGTTATGTGAAGTTTCTAAAGGAAATCTGCTCCAAAAAGAGGAAGCTGAAAGATCAAAAAATAGTGTTACTAATTGAGGAGTGCAGTGCCGTCATCTAAGATAAAATTCCTCCTAAATTGAAGGATCTAAAAAGTTTTACTATTGCATGCAACGTTGATAATGTGGAGTTCAGTAAGGCCTTATGTGACAAAGGTGCTAGGATTAATCTAATGCCTTATACTATTTTCAGAAAACTCAGTCTAGGAGAAGTCAAACTAAACTGGATGTCTATTCAGCTGGCAGACAAATCTATGAAGGTCTCGTAGGGTCTTATGTGACTTAGGCGCCAGCATTAATCTAATACCTCATACTCTTTTAAGGAAACTCGGTCTAGGAGAAGTCAAACTAACCATAATGTCTATTCAGCTGGTAGACAAATATGTGAAGGTCCCACTCAGGCTAATTGAAGATGTCTTGCTAAAGGTAGATAAATTCATATTCCCTATTGATTTTGTTGTTTTAGATATGGACGAACATACGGAAGTGCCACTTATATTGGGGCGACCATTCTTAGCAATAGGTAGGGCATTAATTGACGTGCACTAAGGTAAGTTGACGTTGAGGGTAGGAGGTGAGGAAGTCATATTTAATGTATTTGATGCCTTAAGGTTCCCGATAGATGTTGATACCTGTCTCAATGTAGAGCACATTGATAAATGCACATGTGAAGTTTTTAGGACAATGCATGAGCTGGAGCCAGAGTTAGAAGAGCTATTAGCCAAGATGGAAACAGAGGACGATGGCAACAAGAACGAGGTGGTAATGATAACACAACCCCTAGTGAAATCATTACACCCACTAAAGAAATTGGTGGAAGAATCGCCAACTCTTGAGTTAAAACAATTGCCAGCCCACTTAAGGTATGCTTTTCTCAATAAGTCCTCTACACTCCCCGTGATAATTTCTACTGAATCAAGAAGAGGAAGAAAAATTGATGCAAGTTTTGAAAATTACATAAGTGCCGTAGGATGGACTATTGTAGATTTGAAAGGTATTAGCCCTTTCTATTGCATGCATAAAATTTTGCTAGATGATACCTATAAACCTGTAAGGTAAATTTAACGCCAAATGAACCCGTACATGTAAGAGGTTGTTAAGAAAGAAGTTATGAAGCTATTAGATGCAGGCATAATTTACCTAATCTTAGACAATGAGTGAGTGAGTCCAACCTAGGTGGTACCTAAAAAGGGAGCTGAAAGTAGTAAAAAACAACCAAAATGAAGCAATTCCATCTAGGGTCGTAATAGGTTGACACGTAGGCATCGACTATAGGCAACTTAATAGTGCCACCCGCAGAGATCACTTTCCACTACCCATTGTAGATCAAATGCTAGAAAGGCTTGCGGGCCATCTATACTACTGTTTTTTAAATGGGTAGTTTGGCTATAACCAAATCTCAATTGCACTAGAGGATCAGAAGAAAACCACCTTCATCTGCCCCTACAAGACATTTGCCTATATGAGGATGCCATTTGGGTTATGCAAAGCACCAGTAACATTTCAAAGATTCATGATGGCAATTTTTTCCGATTTAATCAAAAACATAATGGAGATTTTTATTTAAGACTTCTCTATCATATGTGACTCTTTTGATAATTGTTTATGTAACTTGTCTCGAGTTTTGTAGAGATGCGAAGTCACTAATCTAGTTTTGAATTAGGAAAGGTGTCATTTTATGGTACAGGAAGGGATCGTTCTAGGCCAAAAAATTTCACAAAATGGCATCAAGGTAGACAGAGCGAAGCTAACTTACCTGCACCTTTGAACGTGAAAGGAATTTGAAGCTTTCTCAAGCATGCCGGGTTCTATAGATATTTTATAAAAGATTTTTCTAAGAATTCAAAACTCTTGTCTAACCTATTGGTTGAAGATATACCATTTAACTTTGATGATAAATGTCTAGCTACTTTCAACAGGCTAAAATAGGAGTCAATGAGTGCACCCATCATTGCACCTCCAGCCATTTAAATTGATGTGTGATGCTAGTGACCACTTGGTAGGGATAGTTTTGGGATAGTGAAAGAACAAGAGACTCCATGTGATCTACTATGCTAGTCGCACCCTCAATAAAGCTCAATTAAATTATACAACAACAAAGAAGAAGCTCCCAGCTATAGTGTTCGCGTTTGAGAAATTTTGACCATATTTGATTAGAGTGAAAAATGATTGTTTATACAGATCATGTTACCATCAAATACTTGTTTGAAAATAAAGATGTAAAACCTAGGCTAATCCAGTGGATTCTATTGTTGGATGAATTCGACATGGAAATCAAAGACAAAAAAAGGCTAGACAATGTGGTGGCTAATCACCTCTCCAGATTGGATAACAAGGGCAACATAGAGGAGCAAGGCATTGCTGAAGAATTTTTGGATAAACACATCTTTGCCTTATTTACTACTTTTACTACTTTTAACTATCTGGCCTATGATGTATTACCTCCTAATATATCTTATCAACAAAAAAGAATTTTTATCAAATGTTAAACATTACTTCTAGGATGAACCTTACCTGTATAAAATATGTGTGATCAAGTTATTTGGAAGTGCATCCTAGAGGAAAAGATGGAGGACATTTTGCTTCATTGCCATGAGCTCAACTGTGGAGGACACTTTGGCGCTAATCGCACTGTCTACAAGTCTTCAATCCAATTTTTACTGGCTAATGCTTTATAAGAACACCTATGCATATGTAAAAAGGTGTGACAGGTGTCAGAGGCTGGGGAACCTCTCCAAAAGAAATGAAATGTCACTAACAAATATACTGGAGGTAGAGTTGTTCAACGTATGGGGCATTGATTTTATGAGGCCATTCCCGCCTTCACATGACAATAAATATATAATAGTTGTAGTGGACTATGTGTCCAAATGGGTAGAAACCATTGCACTTCCTAGTAACGAGTCAAAACTTGTCTTATAAAATTCCCACACAAACACATTTTTACCAGGTTTACGGTCCCAAGAACAATCCTAAGTGATGGGGGGCTCGCACTTTTGCAACTGATAGATGGAACCACTGCTTAAGAAATACAGCATGTCCCATTGTGTCCTAACCCCTTATCTAGAAGTATCTAATAGAGAGTTAAAACAAATCCTAGAGAGAACAGTTAATCATAGTACGGAGGATTGGGCTAGGAAGTTGGAGGACACACTATGGGCATATAGAACTGCATTTAAAACCCCAATTGGCATGTCCCTGTATTGTCTAGTTTTTGGTAAAACTTATCACCTACACGTTGAAATAGAGCACAAGGCATATTAGGCTATAAAATTTTTAAATTTTGAACTGAAAAGAGTAGGAGAAAACAAGCAGCTGCAGTTAACTGAATTGGAAGAATTCCGCTACAATGTTTATGAAAGCGCTAAACTTTATAAGGAGCACATGAAGAAATGGCATGACTGCCGCATCTTAGCCCTAGATTTCAAAGTCAGAGACAAAATAATCTTGTTCAATTCATGCATGAAATTATTCTCAGGTAAGTTACGGCCTCGCTAGTCGGGCCATTTTCAAATTGCTAATGTGTTTGATCATGGTGCAGTCGAATTGCACAGTGGAGACTGAACTTTTAAGGCAAATGGACATTGACTCAAACACTATTTCAAGGGGGGAGTTTGTGCCATAGATGCATGGACCTTAGTTGAACTATCTTGTTGAACTAGCAATGGTCAAGCTGTCGACATAAAATGCAGTACTTCGCAGGAGGCAACCAGTGCTTTACTTACTTTTTTTTTTATTTTTTTCATCCTTTTCGTTATTGTAGTCTTGTTTTGTGTTTTTGCACCTTTCAATTCCTCATTGCATTAATTTGCGTTAATTTTCAGATTTATGTTCTTTGAAAAAAAATCGCGCTGGATGAGCTGTGATCGTAGGGCCTTAAATCGTGATCGCGGACCTTCATGTTGCACTTGTGGTTAGGAGTGCAGATGCTACTATTTTTCTCACACTCTTGATCACGATTGCGGACTTTAGTCCTACGATCATAGAATATAACATCGCGATTATGCACCCAATTGCGACTATTTTATCTGCGACCATAGTGCTTTCCACCGCGATTGTAGGGACTTTGCGGGAGGCTATTGTGGTCGAGACTTTTGGAATAAAAAGCACACATCAAACCCCGACACACACATGCTACATACATAGGCATGAATATCACACACACACGCACGAACACCACACTCGCACACAACATGCCCGTAATGCAGACACCATGCCAACACCACATCGCACTCCATGACCACGGTGCCATTGGATGCAATTGTTGGATTATTTCTGTCAATTATTCCCCCAATTTTTGGGAAAGGATGTTAGGTTTGTTTTCTTCCAATTTTCTTATTGAATTTTCTGGGATTTGCTGTTGATTTTTTGCCTTATATGGTGCGAACATGGTGGGTGTTTACTTGTAGAGGGATCTAACCTAATTAGCACTAAACCACAATTAGTACCTAGTAGTTTATGATTCGATATGCTATATACACAGGCATACTTTTAGACTTAGGTCAGTTATTCTATGATAATATCATGAGAATTGTAGATAGGCAAAAAGCTGGCATGGCCCATCTTGTTGTCATCCTAGAGCTCTACCACTAGGTGGGAGTAAACTTGGTGGATTTTCCTCTAGATGTGGCTCCAGTGGCACCGATCAACCCACCAAAAGCATTGGTCCAGCAGGCAGCTCTAGGAGGTAAGCTAGGATTACAGCAACACCCTCGACGCCATGAGCATGATTATGCAGATCAAGAGTTTTGGGCTAAGATACGTGAAAATTTTTAAAGGATGGCCTAACACGTCGATGCACACCTAGATGGCCTTCAACAATCCATTCATTTGTTCTAGGCCAACCTTGCCAAATATTTTCAACAAGTGTACCCCGATGTGCCCTTTCCATTGCAAGCAGCATCGTCTCACTTTTCGTACCATAACCGTCCTACACCTTCACATCTGGTTGAGTCTTTCGCTACCTACTATGTGATAATTGAGCAAGACAATGATCTTGGCAGCCTACATGAGTGATGCAGTTACCTACCTTTCCTCAAGATCAGGTGGTTTTGTTCTTTTCGTTATATGTTTATCTCTTCCACCTGTATGCTTATTGTAGTGTGGACACTATTTTGTTCAAGTCTAGGGGAGGGATTTGTGTATGATTTTTATTCTCACTTCTAAGGTTTATAAATTTTAAAAACTAAACACACTACACTTTCATCGGATAACAACTGCTTACTTATTAATGCTATTCGTATGATTGCTTGAAATATATCAAACTTAAATTAACAAGGTGCTCAGGATGCTATTGGAAGAGTAAAGGTACAGTATTGTGGCCACTAAACTTAATTTGTGATGATAGGGACATTTTTTTTAAGATCTGTATTGCGTTTGATAGTGGCTTAATCATTTGTGACTCTAGCCTTTCTGACAATTTCCTTGTATACGTGTGACCCTAAATTTTATTGCATGCCACCCCATCCCTAATTACTAAGTAGCTTGAGAAGTGTAGTACTTTGTAAAGGGTTAGGGTTTGTAGGCATCAGTCTAACCTTGAGGAATTTATAGGCCATTGAACTATAAGTAAGGACTGTGGGGAATGAAAAAAAAAATAACAAACTATGAGGAATTGAAAATGACTAATGGCTTGTGAAAAAAAAAAAAACCAAGGTGAGAAGAAGATAGAAATTTCTACTCTGTTGGTTGCAGTGATTGAGTAATCAGAATTGTGTAAAGATCCTTATCCATTCTTGTGTAAAAAAGTTACCCAATCATGAGTATGCAAAGCAGCTCAATTGTGTTGAAAGTTGAGTAACCAAGGATGCACAATTGACCAATGTTCATTCTTGCATAAATTAGTTCATGACAAATTGAGAAAACCAAGAAAAAAAAAAGAAGTAAACTTGCTTGGAAGGTGAAGTGGAAAAATGATGCAATTTGGCCTTGATCTTGCATGATACACAAGTCTTTATGTTCCTTTATATTCAAACCTATAGGGAGATAGGTTGGTGGGTCCTTGAGGTGAGCAGCATGCAAATTACTTATATATATAGGCCTTGATCTTGCATGATGGACAAGTTTTTATGTTCCTTTATGTTCAAACCTATAGGGAGATAGGTTAGTGGGTTCCTTGAGGTCAGCAGCATGCAAATTACTTATATATATATATATCCACATATATCCACCCTTTTAACCACTTTACCTCTACCCATACATGGAATTCGTTTGTTTTGAGAATTATTCCAAATGAAGTGCTGTGGAAATTCTCAATAAATTTACCTTCCAGTCAATGTAGGATCATAGTTCATTTTAAAAAATTTAGTTAGCATCATCATTGAGTTATGCTCAACTTCTAAGATATCATGTATAGATTGATTAGCTTTAAAATTAACTGGACACTGATTTGGCAAAAGTATCTGGAGTCGTACAACTGAAGGGTACATCCTACTCTTTGTGAATTTAAAAGTTCTCAAAATGCTTATGGAAAAAAATCTATGTTCCATCGACTAGTTGTTGAATCTCAACACAATTTGACTAGAACACAACTCTAAAGTAGCTTGATCTAGACTTGATGAATGTAATTGTGTATATATTTTACTGTCTTGATCCTGCCATATATTTCAACATTGATGTGGCAATCATACTTTAAAAGAAGCCAAGGATTATAAGGCAAAATCCAATCATTGTCCACTGAAATTATTTTGTTACCAATCACAGGGATTACAGGGCTTTCATGCCTCTTGTACACTAGATATGAGCTATTTTATTAAGTTACTATGGGGTAAATGGTTTTGGAAAATAGTTTTTACACTTACAATTTTTGATATGCAAACATTGAAGATTGTGTGAGGCATAGGGTTCATGAATCATATGTTACAACACTGCTTCATACGAAGTAGGTTCACCTTCATTTAAAGGTATTTCGGCACGGACGACCTAATCAAAATGTCATCATTTAAAGGTATTTCGGCACGGACGACCTAATCAAAATGTCAAGAGTATTCAATTTATCTCTATTTACAGATATGACTAATATGTGAGCATGTAGCAATCCTTTTTGGCACTCAATTATGTACGAATAGGCACAAACCATTCCCAGAACTCCTCTTTCCACAATATCTTTCTTGAATTAATTGAATTTTAATAAAAAATTCTTAAGTAATCAAATCTGATGTTCTGTATGTTTGCACTAAAGTCATGGAATCTTGGTACCTTTGATACATATCACATGGACTTCCAACAAAGGATGATGGGAGTATTACTTAATATGTAGTAGTTATGATCAAATTGGTTCTGTATCTCACCAAATCAAGTTGAAAGGTGCGTGCTCAATCCCACAACGTCTAGATCAAGCCTGACTACGGCTTGGAGCCTAAGAATTGTTGTTAAGTTAGGATTTCTTTTCAATTTTTATTCCTAATCTTCCTAAAACACTTATAGATAACTTTAGAAGGTTATTAAGGGTTCCTAACACTATATAAAGGACTTTTGGCTTTTTTTTATATAGATCTTTTTGATATTTTTGATGAATAAAATTCTTCCTTTGGTTTTTCCTTGATTCAGTGTGCCTCAATTCTTGTGAATCTAACATTTCAAATCGAATTATTCCAAGTGCTTTTTTGATTAATTCGTGATGTATCAATAAATAAAGCATGTTAGTTGTGGTCATCTTACCGCTGAGTTCACCAAAGATCATTGTATTAGCTCATTCTTCATGGTTTGTGCAAGCAGGTTTTGTTAGGTTCTCGTATATGCCACTATCTTTTACTTTTTATGCTTCCGCACATGCACCATAAAATTATTCCTAGGCCCCCAAATTTAGCATCATTGGAACATAATAATTGCCTTTCACCAATACTTTAACTTTTGGTAAGTTTCTACTTGTGATCTTATACTCATATTCTTTACCATACACATGTTAATATTTAAGGCCAAAATTCACATGAAAAAAATAATAATAAGGTATGAGCTAACATTAATTGCTTAATTATTCATCAGAAATATTAACCAAGATTTAATCAACTAGTCCTTAAAATTTGATAAGGTTTAACTAGCTTAATAGTGTACATATTGTCTTCCATATATCCTTAATATTACCCCACTTTATTTACACCAAAAGTAACAATAAAATAAATAATTTATCGAGCAAACCCCTCTCTAATAAAATTTTTATAACTACGATTATTGTGCCCTAAAATTTCATAATATTACATTCTCCCCTTTTTACAAAAAGTTTCGTCCTTGAAACATGCATTATCTAACTCTGTAATTAAGTGGGCGTATTAATTCCTCAATTCCTCATTTCCTTGTAGTGTGGCTACCTTATGCTTAATGCTTCAAGCTTACGCTATACGTACACCATCGCGCTACTCTTTAGGCTTCCCTTTTTCATGAATGGGGTAGGGCCTTACCACGCTTCCACTGTGCCACTCTAATTCTTTTGTCTTAGCACTTCTAGTTCTTGTGTCATCTATCATCTAGGGTGGTTGAGCCACTAACCCCTCACATAGTATTTCAAATCAACTCTCAATTCTCAAGTTGCGATAAGGTTCCTAGTCACAATTCTTGTATATATTACAGTGGCCATCACAATTTCATTTCCTAATGTGGCTATTCTATGGGCTAATGCCCAAATCATCTAATAAAACTTTCTGAGACAAAAGAATATGACATACCACAATTGCACAAGGCATAATCAAAAAATTGGCTAACAAATATGTTACCAGCAATCATGTCTTTAGCATTGTCAAGCCTCCTCTTGGGTCATAATAAACACCCGTGTAATCTCTATTGTCTCATGGTTTGGTAGGTTGGGCTTACGATTATAGGTGTTACTGTTCGAACCATTCCAGTTAATATTGGTGGTGGTGGCAGGTCTGGTAGTACATTGTGGGCACTTAGCCACCAAGTGGCCTTGCCACATAGGATGTATGCTCTAGTCTTTCGTTGGCACACTCTCATATGTCTGTTGTAGTAGATGTTACATTAAGATAATTGAATTTGGGCCCACCCAATTTGGGCTTTGTTTGCCCTCTTATTGGTTAATGGTCAAGACAAAGGTCCAGACTAGCTATTCCTAGAGTTCAGACTTAATTTAAACCTCTTCAAATTGTTCTTAGCCTCCTGACAATTATTATTAGCTTCGGCCTTTATCGTGGCTCCCAACAATTTATTAAATGTCCATGTATCATACGATGTGAGGGCTGTTTATAGCCTACTCCTCAGTCTTTTAGTGAACTTGTGCATCTTGAGTGCTAGATTAGCCACCACCATGGCGAGTACTTTCCTAAGGTGTGGAACTTTGTCAAGTACTCAACCACAAACATATCAGGTGCTTGGACTAAGTTGTCAAATTCTATAATCTTTCGCAGTCAAATAGTGTTAGGGAAGAAGTGGTCTAAAAATGTTTCACAAAACCAATTCCAAATAATCAACCTTTCTTCTCATAGCACTAGTGAGATATCTTCCCACTAGATGAATACCTTGCTAAGTAAGAAGGGTATCACTACTTTTGGTCGTACATTGGATAAAACTTCCATCAACTCTAAGTTGTCCTATATTTTCTTGAGACATTTTTAGACAACCTCTAAATCATGCGAGCCATCGAATGTAGGCTTGTGGGCCCTCCTTAATGCTTCATAGTGGACCTTAAAGCCTCCATTAGGTGGGGTTTATGTTGACGTTGGAGCTTGTTGTTGGTTCCTAACCACTTGAGCCACGACAGCTACTATGGCTACTAGGTCTTCTTGTCATAAGTTCGTTAGACCTTTAGCTAGCTATGGTTGGGGTTATATTGGTGGTGGAGATGGTGAATGGACATATGCTTAGTCATTTACATCTTCCACATGGGTAGCGTAGCGTAGGTTTTAAGTCGAGTGACAAGGTCCCCCAATCACCTTCATACGTTGGGGGAAATTGTTTGTGATTTAGGCAAATTGCTTGAGTTGGTATACACATATACCTATTTGAAAAATAGGGGTTAACAAACAGATAGAACAATAAGACAAGCAATGGTCACGGAAAGTAATGATTTCATTATTATTACTTAAAATTGCTAAACACAGTAAACAAGCCAGCCTTTTTGGTATTGCAATATCCCTATAGCTATATAACTTTTAATGTAGAATGATTCATATATCACTATACCTCTAGTCTAGAATAGTTCATATATAACTATGCCCCCATCTTTCAGCTTCACCTCGTTAGGTATCCCCTTAAGATCCTCATTTGGCTTCTTATTAGGATTGAGATCCTCAAACTGCTGGTGGATAAGCTCTCAAAGCTCATCATTCTCACGGTTGAGGCACTGCACTTGTTAAACTAGCTCTTCTCGCTCCTCCCGTGTCATGTTCATGTGGCGCTGATAATTCCTTCACAAGTGCACATTCATCTTTGCAAGCTTGTGCTGCTCAACCTCAACTTCTTCTAGTTTCATCTTGAGGGTGTCCGAGTGATCCCTTAATATCCTATTCTCAATGTTAAGTTTGTCACATTGTCACTGGGCCTCGGCCAATGTGATAGCTACGTCTCCTAGCTAGGTCATTGTGATGAAAAGGTAGTCCATGACCTCCTTAGGGAGAAAGCTATAGGCTCAAGGTGCCTACTCACTCAAACCTCTAACCCCGTCTATTTCCTATTCTAAGTATTAAATTTCTAAGGTAAGATAAAATTAATTATATAACTTATGCATGTACGAAGTGAACTACTAAATTCTAAGTCCTTGTCATGTGATCCTCCATATTCCTAGCTACATCATATGTTTTAGATTCTCAATGTCAAAATCTATGCTCTGAAACTATTTTTGTCGTACTCCAAATCTAGGATCATGATATAGTAGTATTCGTGAATTACTTCAGTGAATACTAAAGTTAATATATCAAAGTAACTAAACCATCAAGTTCTTTTATTACAATATAAGCATTTAATACATCATAACAAAAAAGTAAAGTAATCTACTCTATTAGAGTCTCATTGTCTTATTCACTTAACAGTAAAGCAAAATAACTAATTCTTCTAGGTCTTGCTTCTACCATCCCATGCCTGATCATTCTCTCTAATGTCTTTTGCAAAAGAGACCACAAGGATAAACGTGACTGACAATTCACCCAGTGAGTGAATCTCTGCATTTTTTTTATTGAGATGTGAACATATTAAAATATTTATAGAAAAATTCACATGTCATCATATTAAAACATTTTCAAATTATTTGCAAAAACAACAATTAAACCATAAATTTCATGTTACATGTATAATTCACATGTACCGTGCTTCAGCATGCTCAAGTTGTCATGTAGCTCGTTTACCATTTTCAATGGTCATATTCTTAATTTATTACCTCGGTTTAGGAGGGTCATGTTGCTCAACCTACAACCCAATTAAGTAGGTTATGCCGAAGTTGAGTGGGTCACATATCCCACTTACTGTCGTGAGTGGGTAGAATTAGTCCCCACACTAACCTAGTTGATCCCCCAAAGCATATTTTGCAATATTTTATTGTATTCATTTAAACAATCGAATAATTACCATCACTATTATATTCCAAAACAATTTTGAATAGATATTTTAGCATATGTCCACATCTAAAATCCCCTTTCAGAAGTATTTCATTTTAGAATAAATACATGATTTTCATGAATAAAATTTGAAATAAAAGTTCAATAACAATATGGTTTTTCTAAACACAATTCATTTAAAAAGGCAGTTGCAAAATTACAAGATATCCCACTTACCTATTGCTAGGCTTTCTGTTTCAAAATCTCACCGTTTACTATCCCTTGAATTTTTATTCACCAAAGAGTCTCATTCAATTCTTATATTCTCATCTCTTTAAAGCATCCTATGTGCCTTGAATTTAAATCTCATCTTAGTTTTCACTTGCCTACGAATTGGGCTTGTTATTTGAATTTACTCAGGTAATTCCTCCCCATGTTCTGTCAAGTTTTATACTCCCCTTTCATACTATGTTAGCCTTAAAAAAAAAAAAAAGAAGCTAAAAATCAACTTTCCTCTTTGTTTACTTGGGTTTCACAGCTATGAAAACACAACTCACAACCACGAAAAATGGTTCTACGCCTGTGAAAAAAATTGCAACACAGTTTGTTGAGTCTCACGCTCAACAGTCGTGACCGTGAATAATCTTTCCATGATTGCAAAATGCTTGGCCATGACCACATGTTCAACCACAGTGCCACTGTTATATCCTGAATTTGAGACCATGACGTGGTAGTGTTCGCGAATTATCTTAGCGAATATTAAATCTAACATATGAAAGAAACTAAACCATCAAATTCTTTTATTGCAATATAAGCATTTAATACATCACAACAGAAAAGTAAAGTAACCTACTTTGCTACAGTCTCATCGTCTTATTTGCTTAAAAATAAAGGAAATTAACTACTTCTTCTAGCTCTTGCTTCTACCATCCCCATGCTTGATTATTCTCTAAAATGTCCTCTACAAAAGAGTAGTTCAGGATAAACATGAGGGACAATTCACCTGGTATGTGGATATCTCCTTTTTTTATTAGGATGTGAACACAGCAAAACATTTATAAAAAAAATTCAAATGTCATCATGTTAAAACATTTTCAAATCATTTGCAAAAACAACAGTTTAACCATAAATTTCATGTTACACATATAATATACATGTACTGTGCTTTGGCATGCCCATGTTCTCAGGTAGTTTGTGTACTATTTTCACTAATTAGGATATTAATTTACAATTCCAATTGAGTAGGTCACATATCCCAACCTATAACCTAAGTTGAGTGAGTCACATATCCCACCTACTGCTCAGTAAATGGGCAAAACTAGTCCCTATACTATCTCAATTGATTCCCCAAGACATGTTTTGCAACATGCCACTGTATTCATTTAACCAATAAAACAGTTCAACATTTACCATTGTATTCTAAACAGTTCAGAATAGATATTTTGGCATATGCCCACATCCAAAATCCCCTTTCAGAAATAATTCATTTCAAAATGAATACAGGATTTTCACAAAAACAATTTGAAATAAGACTTTAGTAACAATATGTTTTTTCTAAACACAATTCATTTAAAAAGGCTGTTGTAAAATTTACTGGGTATCCCACTTACCTGCCACTTGCCTTTCTATTTCAAAATCTCACTAGATACTATCCCTTAAATTCCTATTCACTAAAAAGTCTTGCTCAATTCTTATATTCTCATGACTTTAATACATCTTACGTGTTTTGAGGTTAAATCTTGTCTCAATTTTCAATTACCTACATATTGGGTTTCTTATCCAAGTTTACTCAAGTAATTCCTCTTCATGTCGTGTCAGGCCTTTTTTTTTCCACTTTCATACTATTTCAGCCTTAAAAGATTAAAAAAAGCTAAAAATCAACTTTCCTCTTTGTTTTTTGGGTTTTGTGGCTGCTAAAACACAATTCGTGTTTGTGAAACAAATTCCTACACATTCTGTTGAGTCTCATGCTTGGCAGTTGTGATTGCTAACAATCTTCCCATGATTGCAAAACACTTGGCTGTGACCACACTTTTGGCCACAATGCATTTTGTTTTTCCCACAGTTGGACTCCATGCTCCTAAACATGCCTTCAGCGATTGTGAAATCAAGTTCCACAATGCGTAGTGTCTTGCACTGCAATCTTGCTTCGCATGCGGGTCAGCTTCTCGCAACTTTGGAACAATCGTAAAACTAGCTTGCATATGTGTTAAGGCATTGTTTGGTTCCAGTTTTATCCCTACTCAATTTTAATCCTTCTTTTTGATAAATAATTGAGTAGCATGGATTCTAAGGACCTTCTAATCATATTCAACTGTGAAAAATCCAACCTTGATGCATTTATAAAATTTTTCAAACAAAAATCAAGAGTTTA
Organism: Avicennia marina; assembly: GCA_019155195.1. Lineage (NCBI taxonomy): Eukaryota > Viridiplantae > Streptophyta > Magnoliopsida > Lamiales > Acanthaceae > Avicennia > Avicennia marina. The sequence goes on along the minus strand of CM032762.1, from coordinate 10,230,123 downwards.
TTAAAGTTCCCTATGTTTTTCTTATATGCGATATCTACTTGAATTTCCTATATATGGTTTATCCAACATAACTCTAGTATCATCATCTAGATTTTTAGTCTTGTTTTCCTATACTTTTACATGCTTTAGGTGTCTAAAACATGCGAAATAGAATTTCCTATGGCATGCACAAATTCTCTCAAGGTTTTTAGGTAGGTGAATAAATTTTTTCTAGGTTTTAGACAATACACACACTCATATGTGTTTGTGTGTGTGTGTGTGTACATATATGGGTGCAAATATGCTAGTTATGAATGTTTGGACCTCTTGTAATTTTGGGGAGAATTTCAAATGATCTTTCAATGAATTCTAAAACCTAAAATGACACGAGTGCCCAGTTGGAACAAAGGATGTTTGTTAAGCTTTGGGTGCAAATTGAAGATTATGAGCTCCAAGAAGCCAAGAAGAACATTGAGCATGAGTTTCAAAGAACTTTTGGATGTTTTGAAAAGTCTTGGAGCTCAAAATAGAGCTTATGGATCATCTTGGTGCAAAACAATGATGAAACTAGCTTTAGAATAGCATTAAGATCGATCTCTAGGAAGTCTCAATCGATCCTAACGGGTCTAGATAGATCCTGAGTTGAAGTGGATCGACTTACATGCAATTTTAGACATTCTATAATTATGATCACATAGGGTTGTGCTTGATGGCAAGTATTTAGGATTGTAAATTTAGCATGCAACAGTCATGATTGGATTTCCAAATTACCCTAGATTGAGCTGAAGGGTGCGTGCTTGATCCCACAACATCTAGATCCAGCCTGACAACGGCTTAGAGTCCAAAAATTGTACTTTAGTGAGGATTTCTTTCCAATTTTCATTTCTAATATTCCTAAAATACTTATAGACGACTTTAAAAGGTTGTTAAGGGTTCCTAATACTTTATAAAGGATCCTTGGTTATTTTTTTAGAGAACTTTTTAATATTTTTTATAAATAAAATTCTTACTTTAGTTTTCCTTAATTGAGTGTGCTTTAATTCTTGTGAATCCAACAGTCTAAATTGAGTTATTCTAAGTGCCTATTGAAGGTTGTGGTCGTCTTATCGCTAAAGTTCACCGAAGATCATTGTATCTAGTCGTTCTTCACGGCATGCAAGCAGGTTTCGTTGGGTTTTGGCATATGCAACCATCTTTTAATTTTTATGCTTCCGCAATGCATTAGTTGGCATTAGAACTGACTATTTTGGATTCTTATTCAGGCAGTTGTCCAAGTACCAATTTATCTTGTTTCTTTTTGTCTCAATGTTTCCTATTCTTCGTATCCTGTCTCCATCTTTCTATAGTCCAAAAAAAATTCATTGCTTATTTGGTTTTCTTGTTTTGTGGTGATTTTTGAAAATCAACAAAAAAAGAAAAACAAAAAAAAATGTGTTGCACAAAAGCTAAATTATAGAAAATTGGGAAAAAAACAAAGAATAAAAAGTTGTGATTTTTGATTGAGTTCAGACCCTAAATTGATCTTTAAGTGTGGGAGAACATTGGGAAGACAAAATAGATTGATTTAGGATTAAATTGTGGGAGTTGAATTGGTCAAATTGTGAAATTTTAGGCATGGAATTGATTGTACTACTAGTCTAGATAGATTGTGTGTGGTCTATGTATCCCCCCAAGTCAATTGCTATTTTCACACTCGATCATGCCTACTCCTAGGTCGATCACACAATTGTTTTTTGTTCTAGCTCGATCTCTCTTACTCTAGAATTGATTACGCTAGGTTCTTTTGGGCTAGATCAATCTTTTAGAGTCCAAATTGATCCATTAATTTGTTATTCAGTCCTAGATTGATCCATTTGAGTTTGAATTGATCCTATACCTTCAAAGCTCCATCCTTATACATGCACTATTAGAGGATAACTCATTTGAATTTTTGAGAATTACTTGGAATTCCACAAGGTAGCAAGATTTGAGTGGGAAAGTGCATTGTTGAGTGTATTAACTGTGTGATACACCAATAAGAGGTAAGAAACAAGTGAATTATATCTTATGAGGTGAGAGGACACCAACTCACACAATACACGTTCCTTGCCCTTTGTATTATCTATATTTTAGGATGTCAAGAGACAATGCATTTTACATGAGACGGTTTTCAAGGACATTAGTGAGCATAAATTGTTGGTTGGATAGTTTAGAGGATTTATATACCAGTGCACCCAATAGTCCAGCACCCCATAGGAGAACGAGTAAAGAGGAGATGAGGCCTAGATTGAATGGTGCTACATATTGCATGAGGCAACAAAGGTATGTAGGTTATGATAAATTTGACGGTAGTCGTGAAGTTAATTACTTCCCTAAGAGGAGCACTTGGAGACATCACAAAGAGAACAGTAAGTCATCAGGGAGGACTGAATTTAATATTCTATAATTTATAGGACTGGTTAATCCTGATGCATACTTGGCATGGAAGAGGCAGGTACAAGAGGCATTTGGCTCTCAATCATGTTCAGAGGTGTATCAGGTACATTTAGCCACTCAATCTTTTGTAAAATATGTTAAATATTGGTGGTATGAATTTGGATATAGTAAGAGGAATTGTAGAGGAAATAAAATTACCATATGAAAGGATTTAAAAAGGGTGATGAGAAATCTATATATTCCATATTCCATGTTGAGTAAGTTGCGTTATATATTAGATAATTTGACTCAAGATGGAATAAGTGTGGAAAGGTATTATGATCAATTGAATTATGCCATGAGGAAAGCTAATTTAGATAAGAATGTTGAAGAAACAATGAATAGGTTTTTCAATGGATTAGATGACGACATTGCAGAGATTATGGAGCGTCATAGTTATGAGGATATTGAGGACACAGTATGGAGGGCCATCTGAATTGAGCGTAAGCTCAAGAGGAAGGGTGCTAGAGAGCTTATATGACAAGACCTTTCTAGAGATCTTGTTGTTAAGGGATATACATGAATTAACACTTGCCGGGATATTAGGAAGAGATCACAAGAAGATATTGATCACACTGCATCAAAGGTAATGAAGGAGGCGAGTTGTACATATTTGTAATTTAATAATTGTAGTGTTAGTCGTATTGCAACCTATGAGAGGGATGAGTCGAGGTTGGATTCGCTTATGATAGAGACATGCCATGATGATAAAAAGGGAATTGTTGATGAAGTCACTGAAGAAGAAAAAGCTTGTAAAATTGAGGATAAGTTAGATTTAGACGATGAGGTTAGTAGTGAAGATCACAAAGAATTCACATTGATAAAGCATGAAGATGAAGCATTGGATAAAGAAACCTTTATAACATTCATGGGACAGAATGATTGTAATCTTGTTGATGAAACTTTAGCGCATTGTATTTCTCTAAGATTTGTATTTGATAATTCATAGTATGATGAGAAGTAGTGTGAGCTAGAGTTGTAGAGTGAACATGAGGCAGGAGAGAATGAGAGAGAAGAAAGGAACAAGGAGAGTGAAAAGGAAGAAAAAGTGTGTGAGAGAAAAGAGAATAAGTTGACAATAATAATAGATGAGGAAAGTGCTTTGGAGTTCAAGAGAGATTTGAGAGTTTGTGAGAGGATTATTTATGCTAAGCCTTTATATTGCTCTATGTCTTTTGTTGATGATTTCTTGTAGGAACACAAGGATATTATAGATAAGTTAACCATGGAGTTCTCAACTAAAGTTGATGAAGATTAAAGAATAAAAGAGTTGGTGATTCCACATGAATTAAAGCCATGGAATGATTTTTGGTAACCTTGGTTCCGATAATTTCCTGATAATTTCCTGAGTTACTATTTACATGAGTGCCTGGTGTTACATTATTTGTTAATCTTTGTCTTGGTGATGATTTTTACTTAATGGGTTTGGAAATCAATGGTGAGTTTATGGGAATTAATGGACTTGAGAATCTAGCATGTATAATTCTTGGTGGTTTGCATAATATTAGGTTGACATTGGAAACTTGCATTTTGTCATTTGTGTTTGTGACCTTAGAGGAGAACTATTGAAATTCCTAACTTTTGATGAATTTAGGTGGACTGTGTTAAGAAATCTAGAGTTATGTATAGGCATGATACATACACAATAAGTACTCTAGGATTCTACACGAAGCTTCTCTAAGTAAAGTTTGTAAGTGCATATTATGACTATGTTGTAGTAGTGTCACTTGATGAATTTGAGCATAATGAAGTTCATTCATTTGGTGATGCATTGCATATCCATAATATTTATGATGTTGGATGGTTATAGTGCTTGTATTATTGGTTACATATGATAAAAGTGGCATGATTATTTTAGGCCAAAGGAATTTACGATTCTTATGTTTAATAAGGTGCGAATATGTTGAACTTTTCATAGGTTTTACGCACAATATTCATAGGTGCATGAATTGTGATGTGTATGGCGTAATTGGGAATGCTAGAGAATTGTGTTATCATTTGCATGAGCAAAATGTGTTTTGAGATAGCATGATGATGTATGTTATTCCACTTGATTATTCATTAGTTGATGTGCATTGTCATGAGTTGATTTTTTGTGATCATTATGTTGATAACCTTAGATTGTTGGAATACACTAGTGCTAATACATTGGAACACGTAAGGGTTACCAAAGAAAGGTTGCATTTGTAGGGAAATGTCCTTAGAGAAGTTGAAATTACTTCTAAAAGGAGGAAACCTAAGGGCATTCAATAGATTGTGTATGAGTGTGGGCGCAGACATGTAACAACGATCTTTATGATTTTGGTGAGAGGTTGATTTTCTTTAAACCTATTTAAAGAACCTTCTACATAACAATATTTGATCTAAGAATTGAGCTATAGCTTGAAGGAAGTTTGCCTATGCTTACAACTTGTGGAGGGCTGCGTGTGTCTACACACTCACAACAAAATCGAGTTGCAAGGCTAAAGTATAAGGTAAATATAATATTGGTATTACATTATATTATTTCTTACTTAGAATTTTGTTTTGTAGGCAACAAGAATCCTAACGAATTGAGGTCAATTCGCCTTTAAGAGAAGGGGAACGACACGAGCGCTGGATCGGAACAAAGGATGTTTGTTAAGCTTTGGATGCAAGTTAAAGATTGTGAGGTCTAAGAAGCCAAGAAGAACCTTGAGCATAAATTTCAAAGAGCTTTTAGATGTTTTGAGAAATCTAGGAGGTAAAAATGAAGCTTACAAGATCATCTTAATACAAAACAATGATGAAAATAACTTTAGAATGACATTAAGATTGATCTCAAGGAAGTCCCAATTGATCCTGATGGATCCATATGGATCACGAGTTGAAGTGGATCAACTTAGATGCAATTTCAAACATTCTGTAATTAAGATTGCATAGGGTTGTGCTCAATCATAAATTCAACATGCAGTAGTTACAATCGGATTGGTTCTAGATCTCACCAAATCGAGTCGAAAGGTGCGTACTCAATCCCATAATGTCTAGATCAAGCCTAACTATGGCTTGGAGTCCAAGAATTGTTTTTTAGTTAGGATTTCATTCCAATTTTCATTCCTAATCTTCCTAAAACACTTATAAATAACTTTAGAAGGTTATTAAGGATTCCTAACACTATATAAAGGACTTTTGGCATTTTTTTTATAGAACTTTTTGATATTTTTGATGAATAAAATTCTTCTTTTGGTTTTTCCTTAATTTAGTGTGCCTCAATTCTTGTGAATTCAACATTTCAAATTGAATTTTTCCAAGTGCTTCTTTGATTAATTCATAGAGTATCAACTAACAAAACTTGTTAGTTGTGGACATCTTATCACTGAGTTCACTGAAAATCATTGCATTAGCTCATTCTTCATGGTTCGTACAAGCAGGTTTCATTAAGTTCTCGTGTATGCCACTATCTTTTAATTTTTATGCTTCCGCACATGTGCCATAAAATTATTCCTAGGCCCCAAATTTAGCTTCCTTGGTCATAATGATTGCCTTTCACCAATACTTTAACTTTTGATAAGTTTCTCCATGTGATCTTATACTCATATTCTTTACCATACATATGTTAATATTTAAGGCCATAATTCACACGAAATAAAACAAAATAATAAGGTATGAGCGAAAATTAATTGCTTAATTATTCATCAGAAATATTAACCAAGATTTAATCAACTAGTCCCCAAAATTTGGTAAAGTTTAACTAGCTTAATAGTGTATATATTGCCTTCCATATATCTTTAATATTGCCCACTTCATTTACACAAAAATTACAATAAAATAAATAATTTATCCGACAAACCCCTCTCTGATAAAATTTTTATAACAACCACTATTGTGCCCAAAAATTTCGTAATATTACATCCTCCCCTCTTTACAAAAGGTTTCGTCCTTGAAACATGCTTTATCTAACTCCGTAATTAAGTGGGAGTATTGATTCCTCAATTCCTCATTTTCTCATTTTCTCGTAGTGTGGCTACCTTGTAGGACTACCCTAATGCTTCAAGCTTATGCTTTAAGGGTGCCATTGCGCCACTCTTTAGGCTTCCTTTTTTCATTGAGGGTGTCCGAGTGATCCCTTAATATCCTATTCTCAGCGTCAAGTTTTTCACATTGTCCTTGGGCCTCGGCCAATGTGACAACTACATCTCCTAGCTAGATCATTGTGATGAAAAAGTAGTCCATGACCTCCTTAGGGAGAAAGCTATAGCCTCAAGGTGCCTACTCACTCAAACCTTTAGCCCTGTTTATTTCGTATGCTAAGTATTAAATTTCTAGGGTATGATAAAATTAATTCTATAACTTATACATGTACGAAGTGAACTACTAAATTCTAAGTCCTTGTCATGTGATTTTCCATATTCCTAGCTACATCATACATTTTAGATTCTCAATGTCAAAATCTATGCTCTAATACTATTTTTGTCATACTCCAAATTTAGGACATGATATAGTAGTATTCGTGAATTACTTCAGCGAATACTAAAGCTAATATATCAAAGAAACTAAACTATCAAGTTCTTTTATGACAATATAAGCATTTAATACATCATAACGAAAAAGTAAAGTTATCTATTCCATTAGAGTCTCATTGTCTTATTCACTTAATAGTAAAGGAAAATAACTAATTCTTCTAGCTCTTGCTTCTTCTATCCCTATGCTTGGTCATTCTCTCTTGTTTTTTGCAAAAGAGACCACAAGGATAAACGTGAGTGACAATTTACCTAGTAAGTGAATATTTGTATTTTTTTATTGAGATATGAACACAGTAAAACATCTATAGAAAAATTCACATGTCATCATATTAAAACATTTTCAAATTATTTGCAAAAACTACAATTAAACCATAAATTTCATATTACACATATAATTCACATGTACCGTGCTTTAGCATGCTCCAGTTCTTAAGTAGGTCATGTACCATTTTCATTGATCAGATGCTTAGTCTATTAACTTGGTTTAGGAGGGTCACGTTGCTCAACCTACAACCCAATTGAGTAGGTTTTGTATCCCAAATTATAACCGAAGTTAAGTGGGTCACATATCTTACCTACTACTGTGAGTGGGTAGAATTAGTCCCTATACTATCCCAGTTGATCCCCCAAAGCATGTTTTGCAATATTTTATTGTATTCATTTAACTAATCAAACAGTTTAACATTCACTATTATATTCCAAAAAGTTTTGAATAGATAATTTAGCATATGTTCACATCTAAAATCCCTTTTCAGAAATTTCATTTTAGAATAAATACAAGATTTTCATAAAAAAATTTAAAATAAAAGTTCAATAACAATATGGTTTTTCTAAATACAATTCATTTAAAAAGGCAGTTGCAAAATTACAAGATATCCCACTTACCTATTGCTAGCCTTTCTATTTCGAAATCTCACCGTTTACTATCCCTTGAATTTTTATTCGCCAAAGAGTCTCATTCAATTCTTATATTCTCATCTCTTTAATGCATCCTACATGCCTCGAATTTAAATCTCATCTTAGTTTTCACTTGCCTACCAATTGGGCTTGTTATTCAGATTTACTCAGGTAATTCCTCCCCATGTTTTGTCAGGTTTTATACTCCCCTTTCATACTGTGTTAGCCTTAAAAAAAAAAAAAGGAAGCTAAAATCAACTTTCCTCTTTGTTTTTTTGGGTTCCGTAGCTATGAAAACACAACTCGCAACCATGAAAAATGGTTCTGTGCCTGCAAAACAAATTGCAACACAGTCTGTTGAGTCCACGCTTAGCAGTTGTGACTGCTAACAATCATTCCACAATTGCAAAATGCTTGGCCATGACCACACGTTCAACCACAGTGCATTCTATTTTTCTCGTAGCTGAACTCCCCGCTCCCAAACATGCCTCTATGACTGTGAAGTCGAGTTTTGCAACTTTGCTGGCAACCGCAGTGCTTATTGTCTTGTGCCACAATCCAACTTCGCACCCACAGGTCTGTTTCTCACAACCACAAGACAGAGTCTCGTGACCCTGAAACGGGCTTACATGCGCGTTAAGGCGTTGTTTGGTTCTAGTATTATTCCTACTCAATTTTAATCATTCTTTTTGATTAAATAACTGAGTTCCGTGGATTCCAAGAACATTCTAATCATATTCAAATATGAAAAATTCAGCCTAGATGTGTTTCTAAAAATTTTCAATCAAAAATCTAGAGTTTATTAAAGTTTTGCTATATTTTTTCTATATACTATTTCTACTCAAATTCCCTACGCCTGGTTCATCTAATATAACTTCAGTATCACCATCAAGATTTTTAGTCTGTGTTTTCCTATAATTTTACATTGTTTAGGTATCTAAAACATACAAAATAGAACTCCTTAAGGCATGCACAAATTCTATCAAGTTTTGGATTGAAAACTCACCTTAATTCTATGTATTCTTAAAGTTGGGGCATCCCTTTCTCTTCTCTGTTGTTTCTGACTGTCTCTAAAGGTTTTTATGTGGGAGAATAAACTTTTTTCTAAGTTTTAGACTGTGTGTGTGCGCGTGCGCATGCGTGCGCGCATAGATAGGTGGAAATACCTCTTGTGATTTTAGGGAGAATTTCACTTGAATTTTATGTGAATTCTTGGACCTAAAATCATCCCTATGCCCCCAAATTTGGCTTCCTTGGTCATGGTAATTATTTTTATGTTTCATACTCGAAAAACACGTATTATAATTATAATACTTTTTAAAATTTATTGATTTTTTACTTGTACTCAATTTTTTTAAAATACACTTAAAAACACACACTAAAAAATTAAAACAAACATTGCCAATGTTGTTTAGGAATTAAGTGAGTAATGAGAATTCATTAAAAGTGAGGGAATCTTTGTAATTTCAGTAAACGTCGGTGTAGTGGATATAAACCTCCTTTCTTATTATTGAATAAATTTATTTTTATTATTTAAAAATTTAAAATATACAAAAAAAATTTATTATAATTATTAGAATTAACATATTTTTAGTAATTATGCATACATTGCATGTGCCATTTAACTACAACTATACTGACTATATTTTATCTATTCTATGAATTAAGAGGGAGGATTTAGAATAAATTCCTTTTCATCTCAGTTGACTAGAATCCCCATTCCTTCTTTCACTTTTGATATTCAATCTATTTTATTCCTTTCACTTAATCATGTCGTCTCGTCTTGAAAACTCTCAATTATTAAGATTAAAAAACCAAATTTCTTAGAAGTTCCTCAAATGAACCATGTGCACATCACGAGCATACACTAAGAAGCGTCAATAAGTCCCATGTCTAAATATAAAACATTTGATAAACTAAAACACCGAATGGAACGTGTTAAGAAAATCGCATTAATTCGTTTAAATTTGTATAAAAGTACTTTGCTATGATCTAACTTCTATAAAACAAATGACACTCTTTTAGCCACGTCATCAAATCTGAAAATTTTGCCTTCAAAGAGCAAAAAATCATTCGTGAACGCATCGAACATTAGTTGCCACACCCACTCGAACAACTGTATCAAATGTACCGACAAACCGTCAGCTAACGCCATCCCTCGTGCTTCCACTCTCCAGTCAACAGAACGTGCCGTTTCTCTGTCCCTTTCTTACCAAGTCTTCACAGCCATTTTAGGTGCACCGATAACACCCACCTCTCTTCCTGTCCATATATACTCCCCACTTAACGTGGAAGCATGATGCATATTTAACTCACAGACTTGTCCAATTTTCAGTTTCTATCCAACGGAAAAAAGAAATGGCATTTCCTATGGCTTCGAGGCCACAGGTCGAAATCTTGCCCCATTCTGAAAACCAAAAGATAGTGACAGAATACGTCAAGCCCGAAGAAGAGTCGAAAGGCCTAGGCAGCATTCCCGCGAATGGAAACAACAGCGGCGACGGTCGTGACGCCCAACAGGTTCTCGCTTATTCTACTTCACTTGATTTAAGAATATTTTGGTTTTCTTGAAATTCAAATGTAATCTTTAATTTTGATTGTATTATTTCCCAACGCTACTTCACTTAAGTATTGTTCGTATTATCGTATTGAATTCTGAACAATTAATTGAAATTTCGACAAACCACAATTTTTTTAATGATGTAGTTCAGCTCTATGTATGTATCGTCCATATTTATAATTTATAAATATGTACGAGTGCTACGTATCTTCAACCCAATCCATCACCCTCAATTGGAAATTTTTTGTCGGGAGAGAATATACAAGGAAAAGTTAAGTTTCCTTGAATTTAATTTATATATTTTTTATCGTATACTAAAGGATGGATGACTGGGATATGCGATACCCCTATGGGGCCCGCCATTTGGATTAATCATTTTTTTCTCTATTAGTTTATAAATGGTTTAACATTTGAATGTAACAAAAGCACGCCGTATAATTTGATAAATGATTACTTATATTGCATTTATTAAGAAAGTAATATATAGCACCTAATAAAAGTGTCACTTTCTATGTGCATAATTAAGTTATTCATAAATTATATAATTCTATTACTTATGATATGATAAAAATGAAATTATTAAATAATTAAAAATATGTTTTTTTTTAAAATATATATATATATATTATATCTACGCTGTATCTCATGCATATATAAGTTATATATAAAAAAATTTAAAAGAATAAATGTGGTATGAAAGAAAAAAATTAGAGATAAAAAATAGAAATGATAACAAATAACTTAAACAAAACATTATAAGAAAAATGCATAGAAAATATCGAATTCACAAATGGGTAATTGGGTATTGTATTAATTGAACTTTATGCCATTCATGATGGTTAATTTACGAGACAAATGTTCTAATAAATGATTATATCTATACTACATCTTTAAGTGTGGTATTAAGTTTTCCGTATTAAATTAGTAAACTAAGTTTAATTTTAGTCTTTTCATTTTTTATCTTGTTATTTCTTATTATTTCTATTTTCATTCCCAGTTAATATTAGATTTCTTTTTCTTTTTTTTGCGTCGTTACTCTCACCTATAAAATATTTATTGTCTCTAATTAAAATTTTCTGATATAATTTTAACTTTTAAGTAACTACAGTTTTACTATTGAAATTCACAATAATAGAATCATTCTATAATTTTATAATAAAAACTAAATTAAATTTTCACTAATTTTGAAAGGCCACATAAATTGAAAATAACTATAATTCCATTAATCTCAATTGGAAAGTTTTTTTTCGCTTAAAACACAAAAATTTCACCTAATCTATGTATTATTAAAATATTTTATTATGGAGTGAATTAAATATTCCCAGCCTAAGCAAGTATGCGTAGAAATAAATACAAACTCACCAATCCCTTTCACTCCATCTAAGCATGAGAAGGCAAAACCAGTTCCTCCAATCGGTCCAAGCCCACGTGTCGAAATCCTGTCCCGCAGTGGAATCCAGACCATCCCGAAGGAATACGTGAGGCCGGAAGAAGAGCTGAAGAGCATAGGCGACGTCTTCGCCGATGAGAAGAGCAGCGACGGGCCGCAGGTGCCCACAATCGACATGGAAGCCATCGACTCTGCGGACGAAGAAAGGAAAAGGAAGTGCCACGAGGAGCTGAAGAAGGCGGCAATGGAGTGGGGGGTGATGCACCTGATCAACCATGGAGTGGCGGAGGAGCTCATGGATCGGGTAAGGGCTACAGGCCGGGAATTCTTCGACCTGCCGGTGGAGGAGAAGGAGAAGTACGCCAACGATCAGGCGTCGGGGAACGTGCAAGGCTACGGGAGCAAGCTGGCAAACAACGCGAGCGGGCAGCAGGAGTGGGAGGACTACTTTTTCCACTGCATTTTCCCAGTGGAGAAGAGGGACTTGTCCATTTGGCCAACCAATCCGGCTGATTATATGTGAGTCATCTCTGCTAACTGTATACGCTTGCTATGATTCTGACTATATGTAGCTTCAATAGTTCGTTAGTGGTTCATTGTTGTTTTTGTTTTCCAATTTTTGGGTTGTTGAAGCAAAACTCTCCTCTACAATTTGACTGACTTGTGGTTAATTATATTCAAGTGTTATTATGGGATTTGAACATTTTAGAGGTTAGGTTTGTTTTGCAATTTTAAAGTTCAATAAGACAAACTCGACCGTTACAAAATTTTATATGTTTTTGCTTTTAATTTTATACAATTTTCAAAATAAAGCATCTAAAAATATGTACTAAAATTTAAAAACAAACGTAGATGCAGCTGTGATACATAAATGGGTTAATGAGTTTGATTCAATTAATTTTGAGTTGAAGTAGAATTTTGCATTGGATCCACCTTTGCTTAATATTTTCGAACAATTGCTTTGAGTTTCTCTTTACGAGGAGTGACAGAAGATACAGCTCCCTCAATTTTTGCGGAACATTTTGCGACCCAATTATTTTATTGCCTCTATTTATTAGAAGCATTATATGCACGAAATACCTTGTATCCCCACAAGACATGGTCAAGATGTCGAACTGTATAGACCTCTTCCAAGTGTTTGATGAAATGCCTGTGCGATCACATGTTCCAGTCCGGCTACAAGTGAGTATGCCAAGCAGGTGAGAAGCCTGGCCTCCAAGATACTGTCAGTCCTGTCGACAGGGCTAGGGCTGGAAGAAAGCAGACTTGAGCAGGAAGTTGGTGGCATGGACGAGCTCATCCTTCAGATGAAGATAAACTACTATCCCAAATGTCCCCAGCCGGAGCTCGCCCTCGGCGTCGAAGCTCACACAGACGTAAGTGCCCTCACTTTCATTCTCCACAACATGGTTCCAGGCCTGCAACTCTTCTACCAGGGCAACTGGGTCACCGCCAAATGTGTCCCTGGCTCCATCATCATGCACGTTGGCGACACCGTTGAGATTCTGAGCAATGGCAAGTATAAGAGCATTCTCCACAGGGGCCTGGTGAACAAGAAGAAGGTGAGGATTTCTTGGGCCGTTTTCTGCGAACCGCCCAAGGAGAAAATCGTTCTCAGGCCGTTGCCGGAGAGTGTTTCTGAGGCTGAACCGCCGCGGTTCCCGCCTCGCACATTTGCTCAGCATATTAAGCACAAGCTGTTCAGAAAAAGTGAGGACGATGGTGAAGTTGTTCTTGATGCTCAGAAAGCAAAGGTTGACGAGTCAGCCTGAGAGTTGTCTTCCCATGTTTCCGCCCTGGTAGTTTGCTGAATAGTGAATACGCGGATGTTTTTATTTCATTTTCACTTGCATTTTACGTGTGACGTTATGGTGATTTTAATTCCGATTATGTATTTCCTGTACAATATGTTCACTAGACATCATTCAGATGCATCATTTTTTCTGAAATTAATCCTACCTATTTACAGAATTGTGTTGGCCACCCGAAACAGAGAAATGGAAACAAACACTTATTTAAAACATTTTACTGTAACACAAAATCCGTGATGTGTGTTTCCATTTCACATTGTTATAATTAGTTTCAACTTTTGAAAACTCTGAATATCAATGCCATGAAGTAGTACCCACCACATTGTTTTTAAAACTATTGGTTTTGGTCATCCATTTTTTTATGTTCTCAAATTTATTTTATTTATATTCTGTCTTCTTCAACAAAATTTTTGTCCCCACCACAGTCTTTGTTGACGATGAAAAAAAAAAAAATTGAAAAAAATACTCTGCAAATATAAGCAGTGCGTAGAAATGTTTAAATTTTTTATTCTAAAACTCACATACAATTTGAATAACTGGATTAATTGTATGCATTTTTATTAAAAGTCCTTATGTTAATTATTTTTTTTGTTCTAGGAAAATTTCATTATATAAATATTTTATAAGATGCAGATTTCATTTAACCAAAGTTTCGTTTATCATCCCGGAAAAATAAAACAGAATGAAATAACTTTTTTTTTTTTAATTTTTATTTTATTTCAAACTATTTTCAAAAGATGGAGCAAAACTCTCTTCATGTGTGCCTTGATAAATCTCCCAGAAAGATGTCCGAATACATTCGCTATAAACCATTCAAAAGCCTAAATTAACTGAGAAGTAATTCTGAACAAAGCCTTTGGGGACGGAAGGATCAATTCCGAATTTCAATTTTTTTAACGCAATCACAAAAGCAAAGCTCCATACCCGACCCGGACCCGGCCGGGCCGGGAGGGCCCAAATCGCCTGTTTTTGTGGTCTTCGGCGGCACTGCCTCTAGTTATAGCCGCAACAAATCCTTAATTCGACACGAAATTTACTGGAAATTATGGCCTAAGATTTCAATTCTTTGTACTGATGAAATATTTCTTTATTACTTCTTTTAATTTCCCCGAAAGTTAAAGCATTAGAGCATCAAATCTCGAAAGGACTAGGATCTCTGCAGTTCCTTATATGTGCATTCAATCTGTGAAAACCAATGCAAAACACTGGTTTTAACGGCGGTGGAGGAAGTGGCGACGGAGGGCGGATAAGAGCTGAAGATGTGATTTCGAAGCTGAAAGACGATGGCGATTTCGATCTGCTTCGTCTGAAAATCATCCGTAAACTCAAGGAGAATGTGAGTTTCGTGTACTTTTGCGGATGCCCAATGTACATGTATGCATATATGTGGATATTAGATTTCTTTAGGAATTTTTCCCCGAAATGGGTCAATTTGTTTGATTTTGTGTAAGTCTATTACCCAGCGTTTTCGATTCTTTGTAATTGAGCTGAATCTTGTGCATGTCCTTGTGCTAGTAAGTTTAGATGATTCTTCCTGTGCGGAGAATTGGAGAATTATTATAAGTTTCATATTTTCGATGAAGAATTGTTATTTGAAATTGCCTCGTAAAGATTAGGGTTTACAAGCTCTTGGGAGCAAGTTTAGAGGATCTCTTTTGTAAGGGGCACCTTCTCTAATCTGAACTGTCCTTTTATCTTTTCTTAGGATGATTCCAGTTAGGATTGGTGCCAATTATGAGGGTGAGATTACTTACCTTCTAGTCTTGAATTTCTTCATTGTTCCAGAAATTATATAACTAAATTTTGTCGGAAAAGTAAGGCCTATAAAATCTGGAACAACGAGCAATGGTACGCATGCTTTTATTCTGAAATTTTGAGTGTCCTCCTTACCCATCTACGCAATTGCTGGAAGGTGGAATTTATCTCCATAGATTCCCATGTTTGTTTGAGTTAATGCTATTCTTTTGTAGTGCTTTGAGAAAACTTCTTTCCACAGTATAGGTTGCTAAGCGTGCTTTGTTTAATGTCCACGTTGGAGTTGGGTGCCCTTCACATGATTTGAAGAGTGTGAAGGACAGATGATTCTCTTCAGCATGGCTGTTGTATATGGCACATGTATATGTCAGTTATTGTGGAGTATTGTTCTCATGCGTGTATTCTTGATCATGACATGAGAAGGAATTCCATTACTTACAATGGAATTTTTCTGCATAAAAGTTATTGAGCTTAAAAATAAATTACTAGGACATAGCTTGCATCTATAAATAACATGTTAACATATTCTCTATATGGGTTCATGATAAAAAATAAACAAATAAATAAACAATCTCACTCTGTTAATAATGAGTCAAGTGTTAAAATCATATCCTAGACCCCAAAATCATGTAAATATAGGGTAGGCTAACCCTTAGAAAGCACTGAAGTAACTATTCAAATTTTAACTCCTTCACCATTGCCGGGCATATAATTGGTTCATTATCATGTCATTGACTTGCCATTAAAACAGAGGGTATTGATCATTCAGTTACTTGTGAGATTCTTGTTCTATATTAGTTTTATATTGGTTTTGGAAGAGGAAGCAAAAATCTAGCGATTTCTGAAGACAAATTGAGCCATAAAAGAAAATGACGCTTGACAAAGATGATTGGATAAAATTCTTTTCATGAAGTCGAACTTCAAGTTAAGGTATGACTTAAAAAACTAAAACTAGATAGAAGAGATAAAGACCAAAGTAATGCATGAGAAAAATTGGATAGCTTTTTCCTTTGAATGTCTAGTTGCTGAAAAACTTTGAGCCTGTTCCAACTGCTACATGTGAGGAATCATTTTACAGCTGGTTATGTAGGGGAGCAAGATTAATGGCCTTTTCCCTTCTTTTGAATAATGTTTTGGTAGCTTATATCGAGTGAGTAAGAAGAGTAGAAGCTCTCCATGTAATGTGGGACATTTCCAATTGATAGGAAAATTTTAATTTATACCATTAACAACTGATTTCTGTGAAGCGTAATTATCAGCATGTAAATGGTAATGGAATAACTTCCATTTTTTTAGACGAATTATCGTTGCAATATACACCGTCTTCCCACACCGAATATTCCATTTTGAATTGGCACTGTTTTAGATGACAGTCAAAAAGGTAACAGTTTGGAATGCCTTGATATTTTTGCCTTGTTGAATCAACAAATTATTTAATTGTGACGCTCCAACATTGCCTACAGATGCAGTGATGGTGGATAATTAGTGGGGTCACATTATTGCTTTAAGTAAGAAAATGTTTGAAAAGAAGGTTTTTATTTTAGTTAGTAAAATGTTGTGGCAGACTTTTATAAAGGAAATAATTTTGTTCAATTTGGATGGAGATGTAGTATATAAGGGTTTATTGTGTGAACTTATAGTTCATCTACAACCACAGTATACAGTTTGGGAGCAAACAATGGAGCTTCAGGGCTGACTTTGTGCATTTTTCATCAACATATTGTCTCTTTTATAACATCTGGATCCTGTTCCCAATTTATTGACTTGGTTCCCTAGTATTTGTGTATCTTTGTTATTGTAGCTTGGCTAAGTGCATGGTTCTGTAACATCTGCTCTTGGCATAGTTTTGCAGCACAGAAACTTGTTTATCTTACATCTTTTACTAGAACAGATATGGTGGAAACTGTCCTGATATGTGTTTATGAAAGTGTTGGCTATCCCATTTCTTGGGTGTAAAGAATTCTGTGTCTGCCTGGGCAGACTGTAAAAAGCATTCCCCAAATTTATGTCTTCTTGTCGTAATCGTTCAATAGAATAACAAATTTGTTGCTTGGACATTGGTAATTTTGCTCTCTAGATTGCTTAGTTTGCAAGCTACCCTTATCATAAGGTGAATGGTAAGCAAATGGGTGAGATTTTTGGTGGCACCTTAGTATGCTTTAACAATTATTTGATTGGGTGGTAGAATATCTAGAATTTTTTCTCTAATATCCAAAATTTGAAGAGTGGAGGCGGTGGTTGGACATGGAGGTACACTTTCAAGCAGTGTAGAGGGGCAAACATAGTGGGCGGAGCTGATAAAAGGGCCCTGGCTGATGGCGGGGAATCAGAGTAAGGGGGATGAACAGTGGTGGATAAATGGGTAGGATAAGAAAAATAAAAGCTATGGTTGATGGTGGTAGTGGAACATACACGATGAGAAAATAAGCTGAAAATGGATGAAAAATGTTCAAGAAGGGAAATTGAGAAGGAAAGCAAGAGAAATGGAAGTGTATAATAATGAAAACAAGGACAAATGGAAGAAAGGGTGTCAGAAAGTTTGCAGGATGGTTTGCAGAAGGCATTAGATTACATGGTTTTATAGCATGCATTTATTTTCTCTTACTCAAAAGGAAAGGGAAAGTTTAGAGTGAGCTTCAACCATTTCACTTTGTGTATAAAGGAATAAATTAAGTAACTCTAGACTAGCAATGGAAGACATATTGAGAACATTAACTTGTACAACTGAAACTGTTATTTGCTATTTGTCTGTCTGAGAAAATTTAGAACTTAGTGAAGTGTTATACTTTTGTCATTTTTTGGATTATAGTATTATAATTGAATGTTTGAAGATAGGAGCTTTCCAGATTTTAAATGGTTCAGCCTTTTCTTTTTGGTATAAGAGAAGTAATATTGTGGAAGATGGGTGCAATAACGCAGTGGATGTTTGCAGCATGCCCTGACTAGTTGAATGTTTAGGTTCTATTTGTGTTTACTTCTTACACATGTTTGAATTTCCTATTATGTGAGACCAAATGCAAGTGCATTAAGTCCCTATCTCTTATTCTTTGTTTTTCCTATATTCACTCTTGCTCAATTCTATCATCTAATTTTCCACAGGAGGATTTGCGAAGTGATATTATATCAATGGTAAAACAATCAGCTGCACTTAATCGTCCTGGTGCTGAAAATATGAAACCAAGGCAGCTCTCTGACGCAATACACCAAGAAATTGGGTAGGTTGTTTTCAGGAAACTGACTTTTCAACAAGACATAGCTAATACAACTATATACTATAGCCACATAAACTTGCATGACAACTTTGACACTGCAGGGTTGTGCAGATTGTCAAGTTTAATTTAAATTTTCTGCATCAGGGACAAACTCATGAGCCAAGTTTCTGATGGGGTGTGGAGTATAATTAGATCTGCGGATGGCATGAAATCTGAAATAACTGAAACTGTACAAGCAGTTTATGATAATTTATCAAACCCCCAAGGAAAAGACAATGGTGAGTCATCTTGTCACAAGGCTTCAAGGTCAGTTCAGAATAAACTTGAGAGTAATGGTGATTCGGCTGGAGGTATTGAAACTAATGGCGTACTGTTAGATGGAGGCCCAAACGAGCCACCTGGATTTGGTTTAACCGACGCAGACCAGAGAGGAAAGAAGAACCTAATGATCCAACCAAATAATATTGGGATGCCCACTTCTCATAATGGACGATCTGTGGAAGGAAACCAGGGAAGCAACTTACAATTGGAGATTGTGCCAGAGCCTGACCATTTGGAGGATGACGCTCCACCTGGCTTTTCTTCTGTCCTCAAGCATGAGAATTCAAGAGAAGTTAGTGATGAGGATCCTGATGTGCCTCCTGGATTTGGTTAATTCAACATGCAGCTCCGAGTTTGAGTCTCCGGAAAACTATCAACTTCAGCAAAATATGGCAAGACTCAACTTTGTGACTCGATGAATTTGAATCTAAATTCTAAAAGCTTGCACAGCAAGGGTAACCAGAACAGTTTTCCATTTTATACTGCGATCTAAGGTTAGAGGATAAACAGTGAGGAATCATCTATATCATCAATTTGTAGTAGATATTTGAATATTACAATACGAGGTTGAGAATTTTCTGTCTCCAGTTTAGAGATATCGTCTTTAATTCACTTAGTAGGCTCTCTATGTTTGCATTTTCATTAGATCCATTCTTATTGACCTCAAATTATATATTTTGTTTGACATGGATTTGATTGGATTCTAACTTGTTCTATTTTTTTGGGCTTGTAAAGCTACTTCCAGTTAATCTTATGCCGCTTATTAATCTAACTTGAGAAGCATAAAATTTGTCTCTTATTCATATATTACAGATGGACGATTGCCTATGTTATGGATTACACGCATCAGACTGTTTCCATTTTTAGCTTTGTCCTGTTTAGTTATGCTAAATTTCCATAAGTGGCCCATGATACACATTTCGTAATTTGGGTTATTTGTTTATTTATTTTTTAGTAGTTTGACTACCAACAATTATATTGGGAATATCTGGGCAGGGAGAGGCATAGGGTAAAAGCCACCATGCTAAAGGCAGTTGATTCTTACTATCAATGATCTGATGATGGTTGATGTTGAATTGTACAGATAACATTGAATTGCATGCAAAAAAGCAACATTCTGTAGGTTTCTTTTAATATACTCCCTAAATTCTGACATTAAATGTTCTTTTCTTTGTATTATTTCCTAGGATCTACAAAAATGATGAAACGGTAGAGTGCTTTTATCTAAAATGGCGACAAAGAACTTCTGGTGAGAAGGTATTTGACGCAACCCTTCCTGTTTCTCCAAGCCTCCTCCCATCAGTTGTTCTGTGTTTCTTTCATTTCCTGCTTTTGCATTCGCTTAGATGTGAAGCACCTTGAAGCTGATCCGGTTATAAGATTTATGTCTTGAAGCAGTCAAGCAAGCAGCACGCAACATCGCCTTCCTCTTGGTTCAGCTCATGAATTTAGGGATATTTTGTGCTTCTGGGGCTGTAAGGTTAATCTGCTTGGGCATGCCAGTCTGCAATGTAAGGCATGAGTCACGCCCTGATGAATGGAGGTCTAAACAAGTCATTTAAATGTTTAAAGTGTAACACTGGCTAATGATACCCCTTGATGATAGAAACAAATGTGGCCTTTGTTCACTTAAATGTGCCCATGTTTTCTTGATTGACTGTGTTCTGTGTTCTTCTATGGAGTAAAGAATTTTCTAACCAGTGGTTTATTTTATGCCTTGGAAGTCTGTAGTTTGATTCCACGATTGTGAGTTTAAACCAACGTTATTTAATGTTATCTGAATGAGACAATCAAGTGTTAAGTAGATCAGGGCTGCAGTAGGGAACTTTCAAGGACGTGTTGCTGGAGGTTGAAAGTTAAACTTAATTTTGTGATCGTGCCTTTGAAGACAAGTAACTTGACTTCTTCATAGGTCTCTTAATGGTTCACATCGAATTTCTTTCGACTAATCGGTTTATATTTGAATTGGATCATATGAAAAACTGAAGAAGAATAGAAAGCGAAAGGGGCAGAAAATTACATTCTCACATCTGTAAAACTGATAAACGGGCTGAGTGAAGTCATCAGAAGAAAAATTCTTTCGGAGTTGCACCATTTCAATTTAAATACTTCCATTCTACTAGCAGGAACTTATATGTGTCCAGAATTAACTGCTATAACTGAACTTGCAATACTAATCTTGCTATTTTCATTTTTGATACTCGAAGATGAGCATGTATATTTTTCAAGCTCATGTTGGACAACGGCTTGTCAAATCGTGTTGAACACATTGTCAACAAGTCTACAGGCCGTTCCTTTGCTCTAATATTTCTTTCTTCTATTTTTTTATTCTGTACTTTCTCCTTCACAAAATGCAAGTCTAGGATTTTTCTCTCATAATGCATGGGATTTTTGCATTTTTGTATTGCACTTTAGTTGTCACAAGATATTTGCACTGGATGTGTGTTGCATACCGAAGTTCTTCAAGAGATTTTAGTGTCCATAGAGTTTCACATTCATAGAAGGCTGAGGCTCTATTTTCTGCTCTAGTACAGTTTCTTGCTAATATTGTTTTGTTGTTTGATTTCCAACTCACTAGAGCATCTTCAAGAAATCTAGATATTTGTCAAGGGTACCTCATGTATCATGGTATGATCTTCAATCACTATATAAAAATACTTGCAAGTGCATGGTAGAGAAGATTTGCATTAAAATACCTTTTATTGGTGTCGATTTCAAATACTTTAGTACTTTGAATGCTGCTAAGTGTTCCACTGGTTTTGATCATAAATTGTGATAGGACATGAACTGCATAAGAAATATCTTTTCTTGTGAAGATGACATGAATCATTTTTTCAACCAGTCATCTCTAATATGTCACATAGCTCTAAGTGTTCCACTGGACCCTTAGCTCCCATATAAATGAAACTCTCATCTCTCATCTTTAATGGGACTTTAAAAGTGTAGACAACATTATATAGATATACATAAACACCGGAGTACAAAGAAAAAAGGAAATCTACTTTCTAAACACTGAGCACGATCCTTTATGTGTTCTTTTTTCACATGGGTTGACTCTTTACGAAAAGAAAGTTCGGTTTTCTTTTATTAATGGCCTCGTAGCATCTACAACAACATATCCTTATCCATCCTCTAATTTTTAAATAGTAGAAAGACATAACTACTAAGTGAGTACTTTTTGTCTTGTGTTGTCTCAATCCAACACCATCTTAATGTGGATGGACAACCATGTCCAGTCCAATTTCCAAGCCATCGGGCTTGACAATGTGGTTAGAACATAGTGGTATTTTGTAGCGGCAGCATACATCTTATTGGCCATCATTCCACGTTGACTAGGGAGTGGGCAGTGTTGACAAATTGAATCCACTAACACAAATTTTTCAATGTGAGAGAGATCGTTGCAAAAGGCATTTTTAGACGCGCCTAGCTCTCTTGTGAGTAGTTGTGGCACCCTACGTCATCACCCATTTGTGTTGAGGTGCAATGGTGCGGTTTGAGGTAAAGAAGGAGTAGGTCCTCACTAAACATGAGATTTAGTTCTCCTTACCTAATGACAAGAGTGACATAACAATGAGCGATGTAGTGCCCTAGCACCTGCACCGACCCAACCCTCACCCATCATGGTCCATGAAAGATGGAGCAAATAATGATGGATTTGATGGATAGAGTGGGGTAGTCAATTGATCTTATGAAGTCCATAGATAAACATATACAACGTTATGACACATGCATGGACTGTATAGAGGCCTAACTAATTGATATGGTAACTCAAAAAGGACAATACTATAGGCAACAGGAGGATTATTAGTGATATGCTATCGAGAAGGACGAGATCACTTATGATTACTACGATATGATGTCTCATCACTACAGTGTTAGCCCAATGCTCGCATGGCCCCAATAGTTCCTTCCTTAGCCATTCTCTCAAGGGCCACCTTTATTACTAATAACGGATGCATGGAACAAGGGTATGTAGCCAGACAATGATGCCTACTGGCAATGTTGGCCATCATGGTGGAGATGATTAGGTTGTTATAGTATCTCCTTATTATGTTATTTGTATATATCTTACTAGAAGTTCATATTATGAGTAAATAATAATTTTTTTGTCAAAATTAGTTTGTGATGCTTGTCTTTGAAAACTCTACATTTTTTCATGTTATCATATTAGTTGAGCATGAGATGTTTAGTGCGCTAACTTAAGATTATGTTATATGGTATATTTCATAAAAGATCCTATGGGGAATAATTTTTCATCATTATTATTATCTACCACTTCCCTATCTTCCTCTTTGCTCCCATCAAATGTGCTATGCTCTTCAAAAGTCTCTCCGCCACTAAAGCTAAAATTTCTTTTATGATGTGAACCTTGAATAGCCTCATTGAGGTCAACAGATATGTGTATACATTTGGGGACATGGAATGATGGTCCATTAGATGATATCGTCTATGCTAGACTAATTTAGTCATTGTCCAACTAGTAAGGGATCTCAATCCACCATACTTTTATTGAGCTTTGAGGTTTGGTCTTAAAAACTACCTTCCAATCATGCCTGTCTTGTATAGTACTCAAATAGTCAGCATAATAAACCTAGATCACTTGCTAGGCTGAAATAAATGGCTTGTTCATTCTTTATGACCTTGAGTGCTAAACATGGACGAGCTGATATTAGAGATGCATCTTTTGACAATAGATTGAGTCTGCCCATTTACATTTGAATTACACGACATGCATTTTAGGCATGTTTAAACAATTGAATTGCTCAGAGTTGTTATAGCATGATGAACACATGCAAACTCTAGAATTCATATTTATTTTGCTAGTCCCATACTCAACCCTTTGAAACTTATATCTATTGACAAAAAATTTAGATAATACCGTAACTCGATCACTTGGACTCCAGGCCAAACCTCAAATTAGAGATTCACATATTGCCAAGCAAATTTAAAACCTGTGAAAAATAACACAATTTAATTTAAAAATTAAGACATACACATCTCACGAGAATCAACTAGTTGCTTACATGTGATTTAAACTATGGTAGGAAATGTTGAGCTACAATCATATATATGAGGAGATCTTCCTTGTCATACTAACTTAAGATGATCCTATGCAACATTTTTATCCAATTAAGTGGGTAATCTTAATGCAAAAATATTGGCAACAAATAATGTGATAAGTACTGCATATGATTAAAAATTACCAGTAAAAGGGTTTGATTTTGATATAGTTCAGTAGAATGTAAGTCTTTGCTACATGTTTAGAAGTGGCGATAAACTGAGTGGATTCTCTCTTGAAGATCATATGTAGCAACTTTAGGTTTGGGTCCTTCATTGTTAGGTGTCACAGCAACCTTAGGACGGTCGCATATGATCTTGACATCTTTTTAAGCGTTGAGGTTATCCTTTGTCGTTCCTTTTGTATCTATGATCATGTTAAAAATGTTGTCAAATACAATTTTCTTAATATGCATGAGATCGAGATTGTGATGGAACAAGTTGGTCTTCCAATAGGGCAACTCCCAAAATATGCTTTGCTTTATCCACTTATGGAAACTCCTATAACCCACTAACCATGAAAATTGTGTGAACTCAATCCAATCCCCTAACATTATTCCATGTTTGTTCGCCAATCTTCCTTAAAGGCATGACACACTTCTCCAGCCATCCCTGAGCAAAACTTTCCCTATTTCTCTTGTACATATGGTCTGTTAGAAGGAATTAATGATGGTAATTGAAGTAACTTGTCTTCTTACTATATTGAAGATAAATTTCTATGGTGTAATCCAAACATATTAGACAGCCTATCACACCTATTGCATTCTACCGTGATATCATCAACTATGCAGGCAACTCATGAATGGTCCACGATAATGGTGCTCTTATATTGAAATAACTTCGTTTGGATTAATCTATGTTATGACACCACCATTCCACAACAAAATTAACTCATTGATTAGAGGCTCTAGGTAGACATCAATCAATTTTTTAGGGTTAGATGGTCTTTGAATCACTAAAAATAGAAACATGTATAGATTTTTCAAGTACATCCTAGGTTGAAGGTTGTATAATGTCATAAATACATGCTAACATAAATAAGTTTTCTCATAGGATTTGTGTGGGGTAAATCCATCTGCACAAAGGTCAAGCCGTATTTTGGCTTAGCAGCAAAGTTAAGGTATGTCCTGTCAAAGTGTTTTTAAGCCTCAACATCAAATGAATGACACATTGATCTTTCCTCCATAGAGTGACTGGCATTCCATGTCATGTGTTCAATTGTTTTAGTTAAAACATATAATCTTCACAATATTGGAATTAATGGTGGGTAACCGAACTTGAATCTCACCGACTTTATGGAGTTTTTGGTAGGATTTGATGTAGTTTTGGCAATGATGGGGAGAAAATTTTGGTTACCAAATGAAATCGCAGTATACTTAACTTTCTTGTAAAATCTATGAATTAGGATGGTTTTGGGATGAGCTTAAAAAATCATCCATAATGTAGTAAATTTGGGAGTTGTCCTAAAGTTAGGGACAACAATGGGAAACTATCCCAAATTTAGGGACGACTTCAAACCCATCCCTTGTTGGAATAGCTCTTGGTGTCCATCCTAAAATTTGGGAAGACTTCCAGAAAGTTGTCGCAACTTGGCCTAGCATTTTGGAAGCCATCCTAACTTAACACATTTTTCTAGAAACCATCCCAAATTTAGGGACGGCTTTTTAGGGCTGTCACAAGTTGGGACAACCTTGGGATAGCTTTTTTGGGTCACTAAGAGTTATGCCTTTGTAACGAGTTTGGGACAAATTTCTTTTACCCTCTCAAGCGCTTCCTAAAGTCATCCCAATTCGGCAAAATTCTAGTAGTAATAAAGTAATTTTTTCATGAGCACATGAATCCATTTGTAAAGTATTAACAAAATTGTCAATTTTGTATAAAATATGATGAGGAATGAATATAGTAATTCTAAAATGTCTTATTTGTAGACTAAGTGACTTATGCAAAAGGGAATATAATCTCAGTAATGAAAAGAAATTAAATCAAATCCTAAATATAGGACAATTTTAATTTCTATCCAAAAGAAGCTGTATGATGTATTAACGCAGCGGGGAAGCATGGTGTGGATTTTGGGAATAAAACACACATGCACAAAATTAGGATTGAAACACGTTCAATCCAACCTTAGACAAATACATGATTTGGGAAAAGAAAATAACACACGAAACAACATGTCGGGAGAAAATATTATTCAAAATTCGTTTAGAGGATTAGCCAAAAATTCAATTGGACCTACCATCTTATTTATAGCTGAAAATACTAGGAATTTGATTCCTATTATACTAATAATATTTAAAGAATCCTAAATTAGCTAAATAATCTCGAAGTGGCTATTTTTCCTCCTTAAAATTATTCTTAACTCTTTTGGATAATTGTAATAATTTCTAGAAGAATGCTACTCAAAATAAATTACAAAGTAATAAATTTGTGAAAATTCATCTATCAAATCAATCTAACTTGCTCTAGGATCGATCTCAGTTATTGCAAATTGATTAGGGTTGACCCTTCACATTCAGATCATTATCCCTACAGCTCCATATTCCATGCATGCCCTATCGATCTGTTTGGTTGTGCTATCCTGTGATCACAAATCAGGTGGCTTCTAAACCTTCTCCATGTGGATCACTACTCCTCTAGATCAATCGTGCCAGCCATCCGATCGATCTTTTTCCTTTTGTATTGATCATGTTCACTACTATTGACATGCTTATTGTGGTGCTAGCTTCTTCTGATTAATCTACTTGGCCTCAAATTGATTGCGATCCTCTTTTTGCCGAATTTGGCCACTTTGATGACCACATCAAACCTCGGCTCTTGAAAAATAACTCATCCTCGAATTCCATGTAAAATTGAGGTTCAATTAATCCTCCAAAAATCAATTCCTGTATCCCATATGTAATTTTGTAGATTGGCTTGCATGGGAACCTCGATTTTAGCTTCACTCATCGAACACCCCAATGGTTTCCTTGAATCACTTATTCCTTTTCCATCCATCACTTTGACATGTTTATTCATCCATGCAATCATACTCCCCGAGACCATGATAAGAATTCCATGTTTCACTTAACACTTCACTTTCACACCACAATAATTGATAGAGAAAACAAATTTGCGCCATGGTAATTCCTCCATCATTAAATCGCAATATTCTATTGGTAAAACAAATTCAACTGGTTGCACAAGTTCAACTTGTTCACCAGCTGATTCCTTTATGAACAAATCTTAACATACCTCAACGAAGGAGTTATCTACGTGGGAGGCTTCTTTGAAAACTTTTTATTTGGCTTGAAGCTCCTTTCATGCCACCATCACACGCATTCCCACTTGAGTCCAAATAGCAGCTGAGAATAAATTTTGATGTAATTTCCTTACCTAGAGAGCTAGCCATGCCCTTTGGATTTTGACATATAAACTTTTCTTCAAGCTGTTAGTTTTCTGCACCACTTTTGATTTTACACTTGTTTTGAAGGAAAAAAAAAATATATTCCTCACCATGTTTGATAATTTTGCATGTATCCATACCCATGAACATGGTAGAATGTACATCTTGCTTTCATGGATGCCCTAAGATAATTTGACAATCATCCATATCAACTTCACATTCCACCACATCAAAATATTTACAAATATTGAAAGAAATTAAAAAACGATTCTCTCTAACTGGTAGGTGCAATTTCTCCACAATTGTTCTTGAAATTTGGATTTCTAGACAAAAATCATCGTAAATCAAATTGAGAACCTTACCAAAAATTCAGCATATTGTATGGAAGAGTTGAAACTGTTGATTATCAAATTTGGCTAGAGCTTGGTCAAGGATTGATCCAACGCCTGGACAAACTTGATTGCAATCAAACATAAGCAGGATAAGCACATTATGATACCACCTGATGCAGTAAAGAAGCATGGTGTGAGTTTTGAAAATAAACACGCGCGCACATAAATCAGAATTGAACAGTTCAATCCAACTTCACACCAACACATGGTTTGCAAGAAGAAACTAACACACAAATCCTCATGTAGGGAGAAAATATTATTCCAAAATCGTATAGAAAATCAGTCTAAAATTCAAATAGTCCTAGCACTCTATTTATAGTTGAAAATATTAGGAATTTGATTCCCACTATCCTACTAATATTTAAAGAACCCTAAATTAGCTAAATAATATCAAATTGGTTATTTTCCTCTCCAAAATTTATCCTAAACTCTTGTGGAGAAATATAGTAATTTCTAGAACGAATCCTACTTAAAATAAATTACAAAAATAATATTTTTTTGAAAATTTGTCTGCCGGATCGATGTGACTTGTCCTCGGATTGGTCCATCACATCTAGATCATTAATCCAGTAGCTCCATACCCCATGCTCTATCGATCTGTGTCAATTCCAAAACTTCTCCAAGTCATTCATTACTCCTTTGGATCAATCGTGCCGACCATCCAATTGATTGCTTTCCTTTGGGATCGATTGTGTTCCCTACGATCGACATGCCCACTATTGTGCCATTTGCTCCCAATCAATCCACTTAGCCAGGAATCCATTGTGAACCTACTTTTCTTGAATTTGGCCACTCGGATGACCACATCATGGATCTAATATATAGTCTTAAGTTGGATAGAAATTAGAATAAAACCAAACTAGTAAATAAAATCGATGTATAGGTACTGCTATGCTGCATGATTGATCCACAAGTCAATATCAGTTGTGACATCAAGTCTTTTTGAATACCAAAACTCCATGTTGTACTATCAATTGCTTTGGTTTTGTCAGCAGGACATCAACTCATTCCGGAGTGAAGGAGAAGGCCGACAGTCAATTTGGAGATTTTAGCTACATCTCATGTGTTGGAACAGTGCCCTGTTGTCATGTAATCCTCTTAGTAGTTTAGCGAGTTGCTTTGCTAGTAAGTTAATTCAGAATCTTGGAAGTTAAAGTCAGTTATTCCTAATGGACAGTTGAGCTAAGGCATTATATGTAACTCTAGTGTAAAAGTCTGGTTCATATCCATTCATGTGTTTCGAGAATGCCTCATAGTGCATTCTCAATGCATCCTTGAGTGGGAGGTCCTAAAGCGAGCGAGACCCATAGTGAGGAACTGCTCTAAGTTGAGACTTTACACCTTATAAGAGTATTGCACGTGATGGCTCAAAAACTCAACCCCTAACACACTCCCTCCTAATCCCCATTAGCCTCTAATAATGATCGAGTCCAACAATCTACCTTAAGGTAAATACATCTCTTTCTATGATTAATATCCCCGCCCTTCGAGCAATCAAAGGATGACTCACCGTGGAGAGCTAAAAGCCTAATTCATATTACTCCATGATTGTTATAGTAAGTTGACCTTTAGCTCAATATTATATTAATACTTTTTGTTTTAAATGACGTTTTTAATTTAATTATCAACAAATATGCATTTCATTTTGTCAAGTACAATGAGGGAAATTTTGAATGCAATTAAGTATATAATAACAAACAACTATAGTGGGGCATGGATATACTATAGTGATGTCCCACTAGATGTTAAATAACTTTGGTTCTACAAGTTCAAGGTTAGGAAATTAGTCATAACCTTTCCACTTTGCATGATTTTATATTAACTTTAGTGATTTTTACGTATATTAAATTGACATATATCATATGCATCATAGAGTCAATTTGCTTGGAATGTAGTGGACCAAATTGCAATTGAAAAATTTTCAAAGAAATAACGAGCGAACTATTACGTAGAGCCGTGCATCGTGCACAGGCATCAAACGCGAGGGCTTCTTGGATCCCCTAAGATAAGTGGGATAAGATGGTGGCTTAATGGGGCCAAGACATATTCTAGGCCATGTGTGACAAGAATAGGACCAACCATGTTGGTGATGCCACCTTGGCCTCCACTATTTACCATGGTGGATCAATTTTATCACAGCTTACTGTGAACTAATTATATATATGCTAGAACATGATACATTAGCTCGGAATATTACATTGGAATGATGAATCCATCATATTATGTCTTATTACCAATTTTTAGAAGTTAGAGATGTGGCAGACTCTAACTCCATTGGAACTTTATTCTGATGTATGGAAGACTGCATTTGGAGAATGGTCAAGGCCACATGCACAAGATTGTCTATTCATTTACGCAATTATATTGGAATGATTATGTTGAGCTACAATGTTAAGTGTTTCACAAGGTGCTATGTGATAACTTCAAAAAAGATTGCCTATGTAATGAATTTGCACATATGTCTTGGGTAGTTGAGAAATTCACGCGCATAGGCCGAAAAGTATTTCCTTTATTCCAGTACTTTTATTAGTGTAATTTCAAGTCTTTATAGTATGTATTCGGGTATTTTTGTTTATAATATGAATATGGGTCATTTTAAATATGCTCATTGTGTTTTCGATTTCATATGGCACAAGATTTAATACATTATTTATTTTGCAAGAAATTATTGAAAAACTCTTGTGGGATCAGGATGCTGAGCAGTTGGGTGCAAATATATCGTAATCATCAAACAACAACAACATTGTGATATCAGCACTAAAATGATTTAAAAAGGGTAGGCTACTTGGGATGGGGTTTGAATCGAAGTCACTTAAATTACTGTCCCGAGCTTTCACATCTTCCTCATCCTCTCAGATTAAGCTCCACTCTCTCAAATAGGAATTGAAACTCATGAATGAGGAGTTGTAACAGAATAAGGCCAAGTTAGAACAAATCTAGAGATGGGTTGCCTCACATCATGACTTTAACATGTTTGACCCTATTGGCCCCTCAAAGCAGCCGAAGGACTGAGAATGATGACAGCGAAATCTTAGATACAGACTTGTAATTTACTCACCCTTGTTTATATATATTTCATAAAATATGACTCATTCTTTGTAATATTAAAACTATTTATTTTGTGTAAAATTTGACATTTTAAATTTATTTTATCATTTTAGTTTGTAGAATTTGATATGTTAGGTTTGACAATAATTTGCTTTAAATAAAATAAAAAAATTAAAATTTGTAGTTTTTTTTTTCAAGAAACCCATTCCAAAGCCGCCCAAATACATTCCTCAAGCTACCGCAAATAACCCATCCAAAGCCGTCCCAAATGCATTCCAAAATTGTCTTAAAGCTGTCCAAAATAACCCGTCCTACAAAAGCTATCCCAAAAAGAAATCATTCCAAATTTGACCCAAAGCCATACTAAGGAAGTTGTCCTAAAATCATCTTTAAAAGGTTGTCTCAAAGAGAAGCCATCCCAAATTTGTCCCAAATCTAACCAGAAAATATTGTTCCAAAGCAATCCCAATAAAAAGGCCGTCTAAGAAAAATCATTTTAAATTCATCTCAAAATTTAGGACTTTTGAAAAACTGTCCCAAACCATTTACGCCCCTTTTAGGGATGGCTTTTCTTTTAAAAAGCCATCCCAAAAGTCATTCCAATTTATCTATTTTCTTATAGTGAGACAAATAATGAGTCTTAATGAAAATTTGTTAGGAAGTCAATCCCAAAAGTCATTCCAATTTATCTATTTTCTTATAGTGAGACAAATAATGAGTCTTAATGAAAATTTGTTAGGAAGTCAAACTCAAATAAACTTTGCATTTATAAATCTCAAAATCCAAAATCTAGAAAGTTAGCACCATGTTTCACATATAAAAGTTTCCTTTGACAATGAATCAAGTTTATGGGCATTTCCACTTACTTTGAAATTCAAATGCTAATTAGTTCTTAATAGACCATTTTCAACCCAACCATACATCTCCAGTCACATTTGATTCCTACGTTGGAATTGGATTCGAATTTGTAATTATTCACCTCAAATTTGGAATAGAGTTTATTTATTTCAACACACTTGTTTGGTTGAAAACAAACTCTTTTAGAATGAGATATGAGAAATTTTCAATTTTAATATTGATTTCTATAAATTAAAAAATAAACATTGCATATGCAAATTATTCATAAGTCTAATGGTTTTATTAAGTATAATATATTATAAAATTATTACATATTAAATATTAAAAATAAAATTTTCAAAATTAAATAATATTATAAAATAAAAATAAATATAAAAAGTTGAATGAAAAGAGAATATCAAAGAAAAATAAATGTTATACATTAATAGATAAATAAGCAAAAAGAAACAATAGTTAGTTTAAAGCTTTAAAGCATAATTTAATAGCATATAAATAGTTTGGACTAAAAGATAAAACAAAATCAAATGAGTGATAGAAAAAACAATATAAAAGAGAACAAAATATATTAGAATATAGAAGAGCAATAACAAAAAGTTGAAAATAAAAATAAGAATAATTTAATATGCCAAATGAAAGATAGGGGAAAAATATATAAAAAAAGAACAAAATACATTAAGAATGGAGAAAATGGAAGTTTTTTTTTTTTAAAAAGTCCAATTTAATAATTTTACATTTAATTAAGTTAAGCATAGGCATTATCCTTTCTATGTACAATGTATGTATTACACATTTATTAAATTAATATAACTTATATATTTGAAATTAATTATATGGGAATCAAGCTTGGGTTCCAAACCCTCCACGTTACTTAGGATTTGATTAATCCTAAATTTTTTGATATGATTCTTAAATTTTGACTCCAATAGTAATAAATCAAAGAACAATAATATGTTTTATTCTACTTTTTGATTCCAAAACTATCTTGCCAAACAAACGCCACCACAAAGATTAATCTTCCCAGTTATATAAAACAGATTAGCATAGGAGTTATAATCTATCTAAAGCGCAAGTCCGTCATCAGCAATTACATTATTTTACGTTGAATCTTATCTTATTTTTGGCTGCATTAGACAATATGCATTAATACTAAATGTAATTATGCAATCTACAACAAAAATTATCTTACAAGATGATAGTGTGTTTCCAAATTTCCATTCGTATTACTATAATTATAAATAAAAAAAAAAAGGCAAAAAGCCTCTTCCGTATGAAGTAATGAACTTATTAGTGCATTTATAGAACATTACTTGCTGGCTAATTAACCAAGAATTTTCGAACCTAGAAACTCTCCTAGCCGTAGAGATGTAATACTCAAGCCTATCACTTTCTAGCTAGTACTATTACTCAATTTGATAGAAAGGCCATATAACCATCTTTCACATTTCTTCCCACAGCTAAGTAAGCCTGTAGAAAATGGTGCTTTGGGTGTGTGGACCTAAGATGAACAAAGCCAGTAGAAAATGGTGCTTTTGGTGTGTGGACCTAAGATGAACACAATTTTCATTCATTATTGGACAGCTAAAGCCATTTTTCATTCCATGAGCGTAATTATAAAATTATAACTAATAACATTTTATTTATAGATCAATGTATTAGCAAACCATTATTCATAAAAATTTTAGGAAAAGGAGAAATAGAATCAGATAGGAAAGGAG
The DNA here is from genome assembly GCA_019155195.1 of Avicennia marina. Classification (NCBI taxonomy): domain Eukaryota; kingdom Viridiplantae; phylum Streptophyta; class Magnoliopsida; order Lamiales; family Acanthaceae; genus Avicennia; species Avicennia marina. The sequence goes on along the minus strand of CM032762.1, from coordinate 10,196,810 downwards.
ACAAACTAGTTATGATAAAAAAGAAAAACCCCTATATATCTCCCACAATCAAGACAATTAGTTTATCATAAAAAAACAGATATTCAATATGATGAGAATTATGCCTTAATAGAATTACATTAGTTTCCCGCAATGTAGGTAAAAAAAAAAAAGGATTTATTTAAATCGCAGCCGATAAAACTTGCTCATTCTTTTAGACAGCCAAGTGGATTGAAATGGGTATTCTAACAATATGTTTTGAAGAAATCCATGTAATAGATCCTTGAACATAAGATCCATTTCTATTGAACTCTTTTCTACTGAAGTGAACTTTATATGTCTTCTTCTGTTTCATCTTATTGAAGGCAAGTACCTTAGGCCTGACGGTCACTTTCACACCTGGAATCCTTTGGATCCGAACATAGTAAGTTGATTTTGCATCCCCAACGTTTGTCACTGTCCTGGAATATTTCTGGCTACAGTGACCAAGTTGAACTGCAAATGAGGGATAGTTTAGTTGTGCTTCTGGAACACCTCTGTATTTCGATCTTCCGCAGTCAATCTTCTTGTTCACGATAACTCTAACCTGCTTTTCCGTGTAGAGGAAACAAGTATGAAATGTAATCACGAGTTGAGATATCGTAAACAAGCCCCGGATCCAATGCCTTGGAGGGATTCACATGTCCCGTTCCAATGGCGAAAACGTCAGCAGGCAGATTCCTCTCATCAAGGATAGAATTGTTTTCGAGGTTAGTCTGAGCGGCAGTGGTCATCGTGGCAGACTTAACTATTTCCGGAGACTAGTCAGGATGCACATTCTTCATAAGGGCCGCGACGCCGCTGAGATGTGGGGAAGACATTGAAGTGCCAGAAATCATGTTAAAAGTCCCCTTTTCGCCAGCGCGGTCGTCCACAGACGCAGGCCATGCTGCAAGAATGCTTGCACCAGGGCCAATTATATCAGGTTTCAAGATCCCTAGACTGACCGAATTAGGCCCCCTGGAGGAAAACGATGCGACCATTGGAGCCGTTTTGCCTCCTATTATTGTCCCTCGGAATAAGATGGCCGCCCTCGGGGCGGCAGTGGATTTTATGTAGGCTTTTATCTTTTCTCCGGCAGCATAACTAACATGCGTTGCCGGAAGCACGTGAGGATCAGCTAAAATGGAATATGCAGCTGTCGCATCGTTCATTAAGATCATGGCAGCCCCGCCGGAGTCTTTCACCGTCTGTCCTTTGGCGATTCTTGCAATCCCACCACCTCTCACACACAAGACCACTTTCCCCTTCACATCTGTATTGTTCAGTGATCCAGGCTCGCACCATTCTGCGGCTTTATCGCCGCCAAAGCCTGGATAAATCAAAGGCAACAATGTCGGAGGAAAGTCCTTCATCTGACGGAGGGATTGACCGTCGCATTCATCCTGGTTTCCGAGCAATGCCGTAGCTACTATATTCCTGTCAATAGTGCTTGCACCGGTTGTAAGCATCCAGGGGGCCTCATTGCTCAAAGTAGAACTGCCTGGGCCGTTGTTGTTAGCCGAGCAGCTCACAAAAATGCCCTTACGAACAGCGATAAATGAACCTACTGCAAACGTATCCTCGTAAAAAGGCCGAGACATTCCGCCAATGGAGAAAGAAAGCACGTCGACGCCATCCTCAATGGCGGCCAATATATCGCCTTCGTAACACCCATCCTCCTTGCATACTTTGTAAATGGCCAGGTAAGCCCGGGGGGACAATCCAGATGCCGTGCCATTTGCTTGGCCAAAGACATTGGCACCAGGGACAAAGTTCCCCGCGGCTGTGCTGGCCGTGTGCGTGCCATGCCCGTCGTGGTCGACTGGTGGCCCTGGATCGTCCCTCACGAAGTTCCTGGCTCCAATAAGCTTGTTATTACATGCAGTGCCCTTCAATTCGCATTTCCCTTTCCATCTGGCAGGTGGCGGCGGGACACCGTCGTCGTTGAACGACGGATGACCTGGCGTGATTCCACTGTCCAAGACTCCGATTATCACGCCCTTTCCATAGTTCGAATCTGGCCAGGAGCCAACATTCTCGAGCAGCCCCAAGAAGTTTGGGCTGCGAGTTGTATGCAAAGAATACTTTTGCTCCGGCCTCGCATGCAGAAACCCTTCCATCTTCCCCATTTCTTTAACTTCCTCGGGAGATAATTTTGCCTCGAATCCAGTGATCACGTTCCGATACTTGTGACCCATTCGGAACGGTTTATCCGAGTTTGCAGCGGATGCAGGCAAAAATGAACGGTACCAGCTTTCCAGGTCATCTAATTTCTCTTGAATCTGGCCTGCTGGAAAGTTAAGATGAACAATGTAAGTTTGTAGGGTGCTATGTGCAACGGCTGTCTGTAAATTTAGAAGTAAAAAAGCAGAAAGAAGAAATACGCAACCCATTTTTGGCAATGGCAAGCAATTCTTGCTCTGGTACAACCAGTCTCTGTACATTTATGACTTCATTTTCTCATGCACTTAAAAAGGGTGAAATTTGAAACAATTTTTTAAATTTTTTTGGTGATAGCAGTTGGAGTGATTATGCTTTGTCTTAATTGTTGCATCATCGACAAGCAAACTTTATCTCGTACGTGAAGAATCTAAAAAATAATACGGTCCCAATCCTATTCTATTTGACGTTAACGCTTTGTTAGGTTCAAAAATTTAATGAAAATTTATGTTCTTATGAGAGAAAATGAAATAAAAGAAGCATAAATTAAAGCTACTAGGGAAGATAAAGGTATTATTGTATTTGGAAGCGGAATACAACCAAAAAATGACTTTTTACCTCACACTTTCCTGTCATATTTCTCAATTTTTTATTGACATGAATTGTCTAATTTTCTTTCTTTAGTTTGTTTGCTAGTGTTGTCCTTGATTAACAATCAATTAGCCAAATAAAATTTTCTAGCATTTATATTTGGTTGATTTTTGGAGAATTAGGCAAAAAAATTGAATGATCATGCATTGATTTTGCATTTAATCCATTATTGGGCACTTATTTGTTTTCCTTCCCTATTGATATAGCATTTAAAATTGATGACTTAGTTTGTTCACCATAACAAACAAGGTTTTGGTTATGTTTGTTTATGCTTTTAATTGTTTGTTTTCTCACTGCATTTTTTTGAAAAGTGTGTAAAAATAAGAGAGAGAAAAAGATAAAATATAAAATATATAATAGTTATAGTGTATTTTTTGAGGTGTATGAAGCAAAACAAATAGAGCCGAAAGCTTTTTATTTGTTTTGGTAATATTAAAGCTTAAAATTTTTTTAATAGTTTAAAAATTTATACAATGGGCATAATTATTGAGCTATTCTCTCCACTTAATGTCATTATCAATTAAAAACACATTTTATATATTTTAAATATTACGTATTGTCATGTCACTCTATAGCATTAATTTTTATTTATTTCATTCACTTCTTAATTTAATTTTATTCTAATTTTTCTTTTTTTTTTTGAAAAAATCTTTATAATCTTATTTGTTCTATATTCTATAAGTATAATACATTGAGGTGGAAGACATGATTTTAGTTGCACACAGTTAAATTACTACAATGCCCTTAGTTTTTTTTTTTTCGTTTCTCTCTTTATTTGTTTTCTTTTAACATAATTCTATATGTTTTTTCCATTATATGTTCTATATTTGTCAATTCACTCTTTTTGTTTTTTTGTTTTGATTTTCTCGTATAATATTCAATTTTAAATTAATTTTATTCTTATTATAATAGTTATAATGAATAAAACATCATAATTTATTAAAAAATCTACTCGCACACGCCTGTATATTTAGGAGGAACTGATTTGATAGAAATTTTGCACATAATAGATATTAATAGATCAAAATCCAAAGCTTGTTGATTACATTATGGCTTATAGAGTGGACTCACTATATCCGCTGACTGCTGAGGTACCTATGGAGGACGTGGCTGTAGGGCGGGACTTGATTAGAAGTTGGCAAGCTATCGTTATAGCTCATTAACAAGTTAATAATGACAAATTATATATCCCTCTACGTTTTTTCCACTTTCACAAATTTATTTATTTTCGTCGATGCTTTTTGAATCGCTAATGGGGTGCAATCAATTGATTTAAAAGTTACTAGGTCAAAATTGAATTTCAATTTTGGACAAGGGTAGTGCAATATTGGACATGAACATAAGTAAATCCATTTCCACTTCCATAAAGTTAAGTATTAATTTGGACCTCGTATATAGACACAAGGCAGCCAAATGAGAATACATACTCAATTCGAGTACATATACATAAAGTAATTATTTTTCATATATAAAATTTATATTATTTTTGAATTAAAAATAAAAAATAAGTTTGAAACAAGAATAAAATTAAAATTGAGAGGAGAGAAAAAATAAAAGAAAATTAAGGGAGGTGAGTGAAAAAAAGATAGACAAATAGAGACACACTCATATATATATATATATATATAATAAAACAATAGATACTTACATACATTTATATTAATATATGTATATATATAGTGAAAAAAAAAGACAAACAGATAGATGGGTTTTTTATTTTTTATTCAAATTAATATTCAATTTTGCAAAATTAATCCCATTTTAAGGGGTTTCAAATGACGAGATGACCGTCATCACACATTTTCTCAATATCTAGAATGACGAGATAGGCTCTTGTTAAAAAAATAAAATGAAATGGCCATATACATATGGTGATTTTGTCTCATTATTTCAAACAGAGAGATGACATCAGCCCATAAGTTAAATCTAAACTCAGCTCATCGTTCACCAAACGTGGTCTTCTTCTTTGTTATTTTCTTCCGTCGGCAGATCTGGCGGCTGTTTGGCCATATTGTGCTTCAACCGACATTCTTTCTTTCCAAACCCTTCTTCTCGACAACCCAAACGCACTTCTTCCCAACGAAAAAGTAGCGGCGATTTTCTAACACTTCAACTAGTGATTTTGCGGCAACGGCAGAAATTAATTGGGTGAGTGTCTATTTTTATCTTTTTGTTTGCCAAAAATTAATTTTAATGTCTATATTTAATTTTTTGTATGTTGAATTTCTTTCTTTTTCATTCCTATATAGCTCTCAATTTTCTTGATTTTGTTTGATTACTGTTATTTAAAGGACATATAATTTGATGTGATGAATTGATTAATTATGGCCAGTGGAGTAAAATAAAAAAAAGAAGGAAAATTTAGTACAATATCAATTAAGTACGAAAAGTAGTAGTTAAAATTTTGAAGTCTCACACTATTTATCAACAAGAGCCTTGCTATCATAAGATGTGGCTTGGGATTAATATTAGATGCATTTGATTAAAGAAAATATTAATTTAACATATATTATTATTAAAGGCACATGTTAATTAGAAAATTTCAAATTTCAAATTAGAAAATACTACAATAAAATGCAATTAAAAATATGCATCACAAAAACAAAAAACCTAGAAATATAAATATGTTAATTGTTATTTTAAATAATTACAAACAAAACTTTAAATATTACATGTCCAATTTTTAAATAATTTTTTTTTTGTAATGTAAAAATTTTAATATGGGTTACAAAAAGTGATGCTTATATTTTAGTAGTCTGAAAAAATTATTTGTATTTTTTAAAAAGTTAAAAAAAAATTTAATTAGTTAGACTATTAAAATATACTAAGTGTAATTAAGCATGAACTTGTAAATTCAACTTTACCATATTTTGTAGTTAAAATGTTAGGCTATATGTGACATATTTATAGTGATTAAATTTAGTTTGTTGGGTTATGCATGTGAACTGTTTGTTTTGAAGATATGACATTTGTAGGTGATATTCAGATTGTGCTGTATTGGGAGTGTTTTGTTGTGCAAAACTTGAACAACATAAGTTATAGCATTCGACCTCGTTATTTACAAAATATATCTCAAAGTATCAGTTTTGTAGAGTTAGAGATGATGGTGTATGATTTGACTGAAGTATATCAAAATCATTTAGTCATCTGTTTGAAAACGAAGTTTCTATTGAGACATGCGTTCAAGGGACATGATGTTGTCCTACTAGCAATTGAAAATGACATAAATTTGTAGTTCTTGTTGAATACGATGAATTAGGTTATGTATTTAGATTTTTACATCGATATAAAACAACAAAAGCCTGATAATGTGCCATGTGTGTGATGTGTGGAGGGTGAAACGAGTTAAGGCTCCCATTAATCGTTCTTTAGACCACAACAATTGAGTAATATGCCTCTAGTCACTGAAGCGTTAAGTTATATGGACATTCAAGAGGGTGCCATATTGCCTAAACTTAACATGCAAGCTTCATTTTTGGAACAAGAATGTGGACTGAGGTCTCATATTCCATCACAGCCTGTAGCAACTATTGCCACGGGATTAAGGGTAAAGGAGGATGATGCTCACGAGATGACTTGTGATGCCTATGAGGAACACGTATACTGGTCAACATTTGACATCAATTATAGGGATTATGAAGACGAGGGAGATGATGAACATGAAGAAGATGAGGATGCAATCGATATCAGTTCAATGCAGCATGTATTGCATGTAACAAATGCTGGCCCATCAGGTAGTCCATGCCCCTAACATGTGATAGACCATTAAGCATTGTACCATGGTATTCTTCAAGTATTCCTATAGATGAACATGGTGTAGAGCCATCGATCATGCCTTTTTGTTCATCAACCTTTGTAGTTCTTGAATATATGACAGAGTCATCGATCACGCCTTTTTGTTCATCAACCTTTGTAGTTTCTGAATATGTGATAGAGGCATCAACGGTGCCATTATCTTCGTATGTGCCCTTCTTCTCATAGTTGCATCCAGAAATAACTGCTGGCAGTATTCAAAGCCCCAGTGGCAGATGGAGTATGTACTATGACGATAATAAAGGAGAGCTTCATTTGGACATGGTATTTAAGGGTAAGAATCATGTCCAGGCAGTTGTGAAGGATTACTCTATAACACATGCAAAACGTGAGTACTGTATGGTAAAGAGCACGCCAAATACACGGAAGGTTAAATGTAGGCACAATATAATTGATGAACTTTGTGATTGGTACTTTAGGGCTTTTTTAAGGTAGAAAATGAGATTGTGGAAGATAATAAGCTATGGCGGAACCCACACTTGTTTTATGGGGGACTTGAGTATGGATCATGCAAATTTGGATTAAAACATGGGAGCGGCACTTCTTGTAAGGTTGGTTCATCAGAACCTTACTATTGAGATAAAAAACTGTCATTCTGCTTGTTAAAGATTGATACGGTTATGAGATTAATTGTGTGAAAGTATGGTATGGCTTGAAACGTGCCATTGAGAATGTGTATAGTACATGGGAAGAAGTTACCATCATACATAACTGCATTACAAAATAGAACTTAGGCATTGTTGTTGAATAGAAACACATTGACACAGGAGTGCTTAATAGGATGATGCTCTTTTATTTCTTTTAGGCTTTTAAACCTTGCATTAATGGATATATGCATTGTAGGTCAGTGATTAGTGTGGATGGCACACACTTGTATACAAAGTATCATCACAAGCTATTGATTGCAGTTATCATTAATACTAATCAGCAGGTGTTGGTCCTTGCCTATGCCTCGGTAGATGATGAAAACACAGAGTCATGGCGTTGGTTCTTACAGATGTTGGGCAAAGACATTATTTGTGGTGGAGAGTATAATTGTCTTGTATCTGATAGACACCTTAGCTTTCTTTCTGCTGTTAAGGAAATTGATGTGTTTAAGACCCCACAAAGAAGGCACCGATTTTGTCTTGGGCATTTGTGTGCAAACATTCTGAAATCTTTCAATTCTCGACTCTTACATGACTAGTGCTGAAGGACGGGTGCAGAGAACTAGGAGAAAAAGTTTTTCAAAACTCTAGATCATATAAAACAAATTAATTTAGAGGCCTATAACTACTTGCAAAAAATTGATACAAAGAAGTGGGCTCTATCATTTAACAGAGGGTAGAGATATGGAGTGTTGAAAACCAACATATCAAAATGCATTAATGGGGTAATGAAGGGAATATGATGATTGCCAATATGCTCAATTGTGCAGATGACATTTGTAGCTAAATTTAAGGAGAGAAGAGCTGATGGTGAAGCTATGATTGCAATAGGGATTAGTGGCTCAATTGGCTTACAAAAATATATACAAGGGCAGAGCACAAATCTATGAGACATTTGGTGCAATTGTATGATAGAAATGTACAGTCAGGTTTGTGATAATAGCATAAGATGGGAGAAGAGTTAGATGGAATATGCACACTGTGGAGATATGCAGTAGGGATTGCACATATAAGAAGTGACTGTTGCACAGTGTTCCATGCTCACAAGCGATCGCTATCTGTAAAAAATATGGTGTGAATCCTAAAAAGTTAGTGATGCCATACTTTTCATTCGAAATTATGAACACACATATGCAAGGAGATTTAATCCTATTTGTGCCAAAAAATATTGGGATAATTCATCATTTGAATTGGTCCACAACCCCCATAAGTGTATGATTAGGCATGCTGGAAGGGACTTATTGCAACGAATACCAAATGAAATGGATTGGGCACAACATCAAGCCCGATAGCAATTGTAGTGGGAGGCCCAACGTCAATTGTAGGATTTAGAAATGCCCTCATTTTCTAAATGCCGTCGTTGGTTTGACATGTGTGTAAATCTTACATTTGCTAGCAGTTCATATAAACACATGTATGGTTATGCAATAGAGATAAAGATAAAAATTATATCTCAAGTCAGTGAATTATTCCATTCTCATTAGGCAAGTAAATTTAACTTTTTATTACTTTCTTCTTGTAAGTGGATTCCTCTTGTTATTGTTTATATGAATAATTATTGTTGTGGAATAGATCCTTCTTTTTATAGTTTTATCACAATGACTTTACTGCATCGGTGCCACATTTTCCTACTACTTTTTGGTAATTTATGTTAATTGAGTAGCATGTATTATTTATTATACGATTTTTAAAATAAGGTAATAAATTCTATCATCTTCATGCAATTTCTATTAATTTAGCATCAAATTAGTAAAGGCGATTCTTTGTGTAGGATTATTTCACGTTGGCTACGAGAGCTAACCCGGGCCCATTAGATTGCAGTCAACTCTACATATAGCATAATCATAAGTCGAAAGCTGTGTGGCTTGGAGACATAGACACTACATTTCGGCCACAACACCAAACTAAGGTACTAGTCAGGATTCCTGATTTAGATGATTGGGTTGTACTTTTGCTGCACAAGCTGGGCTTCTATGGGGTATATAGGTGTGGCCATGAAGCACTTGACTGGTACTTAATCACAGCGATGCTCTAGAGGTGGCGTCGTGAGACTCACACATTTCATCTAGTGACTGGGGAGGCCACTATTACGTTAGAGGATGTGGCCTTGATTTGGCAGTTACTAATAGAGGGTACCCTTGTTGTAAGGGTCGATGAACATTGGGATATTAGTGTTTAGCAGGATTATTGCATGGAGTATTTACAGTTTGCATCTACCACAGATGTATTTAGTAGTGCTACTATACCACTTTCAGTTTTAGTTAGGGAGGTCAAATATCGAGTGCTCACAGCCAATATTACAAATGATAACATCGCTCGATACACTTGTTACGTGTTGCTATTGTTCGATTGCAAGTTTTTTCCCAATTCATCTAGAGATAGAGTGAAACTAATATAATTGTGTATCTTAAAGGATATCACTAGGTCTTAACCATACAACTGGGGAAGCGCGGTGTTAGCATACATGTATAGAGAGGTATGCTTCACGTGCATACGCAGGCAAACGACAGGTGGCCCACTAGAACTTTTACATATATGGACCTAGATTAGGATCTCGGCGTTGGGACTACGGACTCTTGATCGTGGTCTTTACACTAGCCACTAACTTTAGGTGTTGATGTACAGTTGCCCCCCGCACCCTTTAAAGCATGGTATATCCCACCAAATTACATTCTTTGTTGTGTTATTATCATGCAAGTGTTAAATTCATCTTTTTTATTTTTTTTCCATGCATACAACTAGACTAGAGTGGGGAGGAGTAACATGTCAAATGCAGCTCAATCTATTCACGTGATACATGATACGTTAGATGGAGAGGCAGAATGTTAGGTATGAGTAAATTGTGTCATATTAAAAACCTCATTGGGTCATTTTGTTGTACACTATATATTTTATTTTGGTTTCAATGGCGACCTTACCTTGATGAGGTGTACGAGATGCTACCCGGCCATTATGGACGACAACTGTGGACATTCCAAGGGCCACTTATTTGTTACAAAATAATTGAAATGTATCGCATTGATTAGGTACTGAGATAATTTAGAATGTCATAGGGCATCCCTGTTGATCCATTACAACACAAGGATGCATTTTGTAGTGACTAGCAACACGGTTGCCTAGGGACTATTTAGGTTTAGTACCATGTTGCATATGATTGAGAGTGGGATAGTGATGATCATATTATAAGAGGTCCCATCTCTTTGGACACACAAGTGTCACGAGATTACTTAGGGTGGTACCGTAGAGTCACACATCAGTTCATCACACCCAGACATGTATTTGTGCACACCCAATATTAGCCTAGCCACGTCACTTATTTCCCTTACGTGGTACATTTCATGTTACCACTTTCAATACATCATTGATCGAACGTAGTTTATATGCTTATATATATATATATGTATGTATATATATGTGTCACTCCATAAGATGTACATGGTTGATTACAGGCACAGCAGATGCAACAATTAAGTACCAGTAGATATAATTAGAAGATTGTGGATGGTGTGAAACGATTATCACAATAGCAAGTCTAGCGAGATTTTCCATCGTACTTTCAAACGGGAGACATGACATCTACGCAACCTAGCACATCATATTATGATGCAGCAGGCCTTAGCACATCATACCATCATTATATAGCAAGTCTTAACACTGTATATTAAGAGGATGTGTACATGCCTCCACCACCAGATTAAAGTACCCACTCCATACATGCCACAGGCCGATTCTCTTTATACAATACTTCCAAAGTCCTCTTACACAACCCTTCAACACAAGAGCAACATTAGCATTACTGTTGATCTCTAATGCAATTCCAGTAAGACTAAGTGAATACAGGAGTATATTAACAACATACTATGCAGGATCTCCTAGGAGACTTAGCACCACAGAGAGGATGTCATGCTAGACGGCCCACACATTGTGACATTGGTAGTTGCTTAGGGGATGACGATAGCATGTAGTACATACTAATTCCTCTTGCATGTATTAGATGTTCTATTGAATTGGATTGAATAACACTTTTTTATCTATTGTTACAATTTATATAGATAAACTTATCTATAAATGATCAAGTTATACAGTGATACTAATAAAAATGGGTTACGTGAAACTTTCATAAATATAAATTGAATTTATAACTAATATTACATAAATCTCACTAGCAGTTTTGACATAAAATTAAACAAAAATATAATGCATACATATTGCCTACATGTTCTATAGGAAGTTCATACCCAGCAAAAAAAGTGTATAAATATCAAAACAATGCATATATATATTAAACAAACAATAATTACATATCAAATGATATAATTTTTAAATTAGAAACATAATTTCTAAATTGCTTAAAAACAAAGAAAAATGTTAAACTATAATTGTAATTAACATAAATGTAATTTTCTTAATTTACTTTCTCCAATAAATATTTATTATTAAAATGCCATTGTAGTATATTATTATACAATAAATTAATTTAAATTTCAATTTGTTGACATATAAAGATATTTATTTAAAAAACAAATCCAATTCTATTTCAAATTATAACAATTTTATTTAAAAATAAAGAACAGTGTTAAAACCCAATTATAATTAACCTAAAAGTAATTTTCTTAATTGATTTTTCTCCAAAAAATATTTATCATTAAAATGTCATTACAGTATATTATTATATAACAAATTAAACAAATTCATTTAAGATGCCATCTCGCCGTTTCAAACAGCGAGATGACGTCACCGTATCTCTTCTCTTAAAATACGGCCATTTTATTTTATTTTATTTTAACAAAAAGACTATCTCACCGTTTTAGACGGTGAGATGATGTATGATGACATCATCTCACCATATCAAATGACGAGATAGGTCAATTTCTTAAACCCCTTAAAACGGGGTTAATTTTACATAATTAAATATTAATTTAAATATAAAAACCCCATACAGACACACACACACACACACACATACTCATGTATATATAAAATAAAACAATAGATATATACATACATATATATATATATTGATGTTATTGTAATAATTACTTTTGTGAGACAAAAATTTCACTTTTAACCATAACATATATTAGTAACTATTGCACATTCAATGCATGTGTAAAATGTTTTATAACATATAAAATTTATTCATTGTAACAAATTATAACAAAAATGAAATTATTTTAAAGGTAAAAGAATTTGAATTTTTTTAAAAATAACATATATATATATATATATTTATAAGGAATGAATTAAAAGGTATAATAAATATAAAATGAAGTATGGAATTATATTAAAATATAACAAAACGGGAAAATTTAAAAAATATTAAATAAGAATCTTATAGTAATTTATCAATTTACAACCGAAATTAGTCCTTTAGTCTTAATATGTAAGTGTGTGTGTGTGTGT